>CM040464.1:21196699-21214444 GCA_022758105.1 Pangasianodon gigas
TTATGATTATATTAGTTTGTCCCATTACTTTTGAGCCTGTGAAAATGGAGGAACTCTGTAAAAAATGGCTGTAATTCCTAAACGGTTAATGCAATATTTTTGTTAAACCCCTTGAATTAAAGCTGAAAGTCTACACTTCAGTCACATCTTGACTGCTTCATTTCAAATCCACTGTGGTGGTGTGCAGAGGCAAAATTACTAAAACTGTGTCACTGTCCCAATATTTATGGACCTGACTGTAGGTATGAAATAAGTACGTGTGTTGATTTGTCTTGAAGTACGCTACATGGCCAGAAGGATGTGGACACCTGACCATTACACTCGTATGTGCTTGTTGAACCTCCCATTCCAGATTTAGTCCCTCTTTCCTATTATAATAACCTCCACTCTTCTGGGAAGTGGGGTTGAGGTCAGGGCTCTGTGCAGGACACTCGAGTTTTTCTGCATTAACCTTGGACATTAACCATGTCTTCATGGAGCTCGCTTTGTGCACAGGGGTATTGTCATGCTGCAACAGGTTTGGGCTTTTCCAGTGAAGGGAAATTGTAAAGCTACAGCATACACAGATATTCTGTATAATTGTGTGCTTCTGACTTTGTGGCAAAAGTTTGGGGAAGAACCACACATGGGTGTGATGGTCAGGTGTCCACATACTTTTGACCATATGTGTAATTTAAAAAATGAAACGTTTAAAACTTAACCTGGCACTTTATCAAGGCTGTACTGTGCAACCTAACAGCTAAACTTTAGGGAAAATATACTAAACTGTACCATTGTACCTTTTGTACCTTTATTATCTTTCACATGTTAAAGTGAACGTAGTGCATCTTTAAAATACTTTAAAGCAGGACATGGACTGTATGATTTCTGGCCCAATTTTACTGTCACAGAGAAATTGCATGTTGTGAAGAATTCTTTGGTTGTGATTTGAGATCAGCCGACTGTGACGTACTCAATAGTGACCACAGAGAGCTGACAACAAAGTTCTGCTATTGTCAGAATTTTTTTTTTAAAATTAAAATCTCAGTGTGAGCGCTGTTACGATGTTCTTCTCAAAGCCACAGATACGAGGAAACATAGGATTATGCAGAACTCACAAGACAAATCTAATAATGCCAATGGCAAACGTAATTGTGTGCTAATGGACAGAACAAAATATCCTTATTATTTCAAGCTCGCTTTGAAGAAGTTTCTGTATAAGCAACCCTGTTTTCTGCATGAGCCTGTAGGGGGACAGGGTGTGCTCCAGGACCAGGGTTGGGAACCCGCGCTTTAAGGCAAAGGTTCTCAACACCAGTCCTCGGGATCCCCTGCATGGTTTAAAGTTTGTTCTGCTGCCGATACACCTGTTCCGACTGAAGAAGAGCTTGATAATTATCTGATCATCTGGATCAACCTTGTTAACAGTGGAAAAAGTTTATTGCAGGGGTGTCCAATCTTATCTGCAAAGCCAATGTAACTGCAGGTTTTATTCCAACCAAGCAGCAGCCACACCTGCTTCCACCCATGTAATCAGTTGATCTTGGTCTTTAATCGATAGTCAGGTGTGGCTCCTGCTTGGTTGGAATGAACATCTGCAGCCACGTTGACCCTTTGTGGATAAAACCGAGGGGAACAGAGCATTCGATGGAACTATTTCCCTCACAGGATTAATCAAGTATCTCTTGATTATCTATCTGTCTATCTGTCTGTCTATGCAAATCCTAGCATGAGATACAATTTCACACAGCTTTTTAGAGATTCGTTTTTTCCTTACAAAATGTGTTCATTCACACAAGGCAGTTGTTAACAGCTGTGTATATACATCTATCCTTTAAAATACATTTAAAAATGTATTTATTTTCCTAATTTTTAAAGGTTTGTTTACCTAGGTGAAGTTAAGACAGACAATTATATCAAAGAATCGGGGCTTTGCCAACTTTTAAATCCTAATTCAGCCCTGATTACCTTTATGTGACCAATACACGCTAAAGGTACTTAGGACACACTCTTTAGGGTACCATCCTGTCACAGGAAATGGTTCCTTTTTTTTCTGAGGATGTGAAGTGATCTATCGGAGTCAAAGTCAACTTAATTGTCATTCCTTCTCATCACAGACGTGTTGGGTGAGGAATGAAATATAGTTAGTTTCTCCAGGACAGAGTGTTACATTTAACATGAAACAGCAGCAGACAAGTCAGACAATAGACTGTACAACCATTAAGCACAGGCCAGTACAGTCTAGATGATAGAGAGTAGATAAATTACCATTGTTTATGTATTATTACAGTGCACAGTAATAGACTTTTACACTGTCAGGAGTGCAGATACTGTTTACATGTTAAAGAGGCATTTGCAAGTCAAATATGTGCAACAGCATCATGGACAATCAACCAAGACATTCTCACAAGTTTTGTTTGTGCTTTCTCTGACAGTACGGAGCTAACATGATGGAGACCTCTGGTGTATGTGGAATGGAGGCAGCCACACGTGGCCTTGTGGAGGGTAGCAGTTCCCCTCCCACTAGTGTGACCCCTTCTCAAGATAACCTTGGGGAGTTTGGAGGACTGATTAACACCTGCTGCAACAAAGAGGTAAGAGGGGAGACACCTGGGAGAGAAGATTGCCGGATTGACCCCCTTGAAGGAGAACTGGACTCGAGTGGCGATCAGAACAAGGACCAAAATATGTTTGGTGGGTGCTTTCATCAGAATTGTTCAGGTTTCTCAGTTCCTGGGCCTTAAAAACAAAGTCGAGCTAATTTTAGATCAGAAGGAAGTGGCTAGATTTGTCTGTTTCCTGAGTAGACATTTGAGTTTTGAGACTTAGGCATGCTGTAAACCTTTCAGATTTCAAAACGGAAGTGTAAGATACAGTAATTGGTTGATGACCCTAAAATACTTCACTTAGTTTAAAGGAGCTCTTTATTTTGCTCTTTTTCATTTAATACAGGAAAAGAAGTGCTGCTACTGATGCAAGCCCTTCACACTTTAGCCACTCCCGAGGAAAAACTTGCTGCTCTTTGCAAAAAGTATGCTGACCTGGTAAGTACCTGTAGCTTTCAGAGCTAGTCATGTTGTCTAACTATATGGTGTACTGTAATAACAATAATAGACACAGGTTCACATAGTAACTGTTAAAAACATAACAGAATCTCTTTGATTGACAGCTAGAAGACAGCCGCAATATGCAGAAGCAAGTGAAGGTGTTGCAGAAGAAGCAGACGCAGGTCCTCAAAGAGAAGATCCATCTTCAGAGTGAACACAGCAAGGCTATTCTGGCTCGCAGCAAGCTGGAAAGCCTTTGCAGGGAACTACAACGGCACAACAAGACCCTGAAGGTGCTACATCATTCCTGTGCTGGTTATGGATTGATAGACATTGACACTGATATTGGCTCTGTAATGGCAAGCAGTGGCGCTATATGAAATGTCAGTGGTCTACACTGTCCTTGTTTTGTTTGGTAGGAGGAGAACGCCCAGCGGTTCAGAGAATACGAAGAGAGGCGTAAGGAGGCCACACTTCATTTTCAGATGACTCTCAGTGAGATCGAAACACAGATGGAGCAGCACAACACCCACAACACCAAGCTGAGGCAGGAGAACATGGAGCTGGCTGAGAAACTCAAGAAGCTCATTGAGCAGTATGAGCTGCGGGAGGAGGTGAGAACAAGCTTTGAAACAATCAGCCTCCCAGGTCCAGTCAACAAATGTTTTACAGAGTTCCTAAACATATGTAAAAAGTTACTGGATTAGAAAATGGGGAAATTTGATACATGCATAGTCATGACCTGATAGATTAATGGACTGTCCAAGCCCCAGGATATACAAAGATATATGAAATGTGTGCAGTGATAATAATGCTGTAGACCTTGAGGAGTTTACCCATAGGAGCATCATCTGAAATGTGCTAGTACATGTATTAATTTTATTACCACTGGTTCTGCTCACAGGACTATGCACATGTAGGCTGCCTGCTTTATCTGACTTCATGTATGGAGGGTTTAGAAATATATTCCAGTAGTCTCTTAAGTCTGAACACTTTTTTTTTTTGGTAATATTTAGCACAGTTCTCCTCACTTTTCAGCTGCTGTCTATAAAATATCTACAGCAGGAACAACTCCGCTCTCCGTGGTATCCTAAGACCCTATAGGTTGTACTTGTTATTGGAGTGTTTTATAATGGCAGGTCTGAATATAACATATTTCTTTTCAGCACATTGACAAGGTGTTCAAGCACAAGGAGCTTCAGCAGCAGCTGGTGGATGCAAATCTTCAGAGGACGGCTGAGCTGATGAGAGAGGTGGAAGAGAAGCAGCAGAGAGAGAGAGAACTTGTAAGTAACTCAGAGCAGAACTTAATGCTTAAGGATATTTTAAATGCTTAAGAGCCAGCATTGACTGAGGGAAAACACTTCCTATCTATATCAATAGTTATACAGTCAGCTTCAGAATTATTGGCACCCTGTGTGAAGATGGGCTTGATGTAAAAATTAGGATTATATAGAAAATAACCTAATCTCCACTGTTAAGTATGGTGCAGGATATGTGTGGAGCTGTTTTTCCTCCAGAGGCCCTGGGAACCTTTTTAACATACATGGCATCATAGACTTCATGAAGTACCTGGAGATTTTTTTAAATTTTTTTTATTAAAAACCTGGTTGCCTCTGCCAGGAAGCTACAACTGGAATCAGGTATTTTTGACATGGCCATGCCTAAACCCCATCGAAAACCTGAGCTGAAGAGAAGAGTCCAGGACCCTGGAGGAACTCCGATTCCTTGTTCTGTATTCTCATTTATAGGAGAAGACTCAGGCTTGTTATGTTGGCAAAGGGAGGCTGCATAAAGTACTAAATGCAGTGGCAATCATTGGACCATGTAGTTTTTGCAGATTTTTTTTAAGGGGTGACAATAATTATGATCCTGACTGTATATAACTGCTGAAGGTTTTGTGATCTTATTGGATTGCAAGAAAGCATGTAATGAATCACCTCATCTCCGTTCATTCTTTAGCTTCTGAAAGATGCAACAGAATCAAGACATAAATGTGAGCTGATGAAGGAGCAGGAGCTTCAGTTGAAGCAGCAGCTTACTCTTTACATGGACAAATTTGAAGAGTTTCAGACGACCCTTGCTAAGAGTAATGAAGTGTTCACCTCCTTCAGACAGGAGATGGAGAAGGTGTGTTGTATTCTTTTAATGCATTTTCTGGAGCTGTTGGTGTTACACAAATGACATTGTAATTCAGTACTTACTTATTTACTCTTCCTTCTGTTTGATTGCTCCATTATACACAGATGACCAAGAAAATCAAGAAGTTAGAGAAGGAGACCACTCTTTGGAGGACCAAATGGGAGACTAACAACCAGACCTTACTGCAGATGGCTGAGGAGGTGAGAAAACATGCTGGATGTAGTAGTTAAGACAAGCAGGCCTGTAGAACGCCACCAATGTTTACCTAGGAGCTATGGTGATGTATATAGTGTAAAAAAAAAAAAAAAAAAGAGACACATAACGATTGGTTACCCAAGTTTGGCCTGTTTACAGCATGATTGATAGATTAACGTTTGTTCAGTAAAAATGACAGAATGATGAAAAATATGCTTTTTTTTTTTATTTTAACTACTGCAGGGTTAAAGCACACTTCACAAACATGACCTACACACCTAAAACACGACCTACAGCATGATCATGAGTTTAACCTCGAGTCAGTCAACATTATAACGTGTCAATGATGTGTTTATGATTTCTTTACTGTGTATTAACCCATTTTGCAGAAAACTGTGCGGGACAAACAGTACAAGGCTCTCCAAGGGAAACTAGAGCGTCTGGAGAAGCTGTGCAGAGCCCTGCAGAGGGAACGCAACGATCTGAGCCAGAAACTAGGAGCCCTCCAGGGCCCAGCAAAGGATCCTGAAGAGGAAGGGACGGGACCCCCAGACCCCCAGCCAGAGGAGGCTTTTAGCCCGCCTGCGAATGTAGGGATGGATGGAGAGGTAGAGGGAGAAATGGAATGTTTGGCCCCGGAGACAGAGAGGCTGGCGCTGCAACCACAGATTGAGGAGACAACCAGAGAGCATCTTAATGACGACTGAGCCAGGCCCGTTGAGGGACGATTTTTTTTTTTTTTTTTTTTTTTTGTGGAGGTATATATTTTTGTGTAATAGTTAAAACTAAAAACATCATTAGTATGAAAACGGCTCTGTACATCGGTGATTGGCTTTGTGATGAGCACTTTTTACTCGCTTTTTCTACCACGTGTATTTTTCTTAGGAAACAGTCATGTGGTCTAACAGTGACTACAGCTTTAGTGTTCCATGCTTAATTCTTTTTGTTTAGGTTTTCCCCTTCCAGCTAATTTCTGCTCTGATTTCAGATTTGTTTTTTATGAGAAAATGTAGCTCTCAGATCTGGCTTCTAGTATTGAAATAAATGGATTCAGATGCATATAAAGATAGTGATATTTTGACCGTCTGTAGTGAACTAACCAACTGTGTCTAACAGTGCAATTGCAGGGCATTCATGAAAGGAACGATCATGATCAGGTTTCTTAAAACTCCAAAAGAAAGAGCGTCGAATGGGTTTTGTTCTTCCATTTAAATAGAAATTTACAGAATTTACAGATCTTAATGTTATAGTTTTTATTCATCTCTGAGAATATACTGCCTGTATGTATCTTTTCTTTTCTTTTCATGGGATACTCGGAATTAACTTGGAATTAAGGGCTAGTTTGACTTAACAAGGCTGCTATAAACAGAGTATGTGAAATGTCTGGACTACTTTGACACAATTTCAGACAGCGTCAAAGCTGGAGTTTCTGCACGCCCATTTACAAATGTGGCTGCAAACTGTCTTTTTCTAATACAAATAAAATGTGACGGGCTTGTTCATTGAAAATCCTACCACTGTAATGTAGTAAGACTAGTTTACAGTAACATCTAGGGTTCCTTTGTGTGCATCAAGGTACATTAAGAAATTTTCCTTTAAAACTTGACACATTCATATTATATATAGAAAACTACATGATAAAAAGTGAAAGGTTTGTGAACTAAACATGGGAGATGGTTTTGTTTTGTTCCGTACAAATCATGATAAAACTTATTACTTTGCAAACCTATGTTGTCATGTGCCCTAGTAGTGAGGCAGATAAAATACAAAAAAAAAAATAAAAAAAAAATTTAATTAACTAAAATATCACATTTACTTAAATTGAGAAACTAAACCAGACCACCTTGAGCTTAATTACAGTTTCTGAATGCTTTAAATGGTCAACCAGTCAACTAAATGGGGGAAAACATTTTAATACAGTGGCAACAGGCCTACATTGTTTCAATTTAATTGACCATATTATTGTAATGACTTGAATGACATTTAAAATGTAATATTTCTTAAATTCATATAATGTGAAATGCCGTTTAATTAATGTTAGATTTAAGAATTTTCATTATCTGTTAATGAAACTTTAGATATTATTCATTTGCAATAGCTGTCTTTAGTTATGCACTGCACTTGTACTACAACAGCTTTCCATGATAACCGGAAATAAAACCGTCTGAAATTCATTTATGATTAAGTTCAGAAGAGGCCTTGACATCTTTGATACTTGACTGGAAATAATGAATGTTTTTTCTTTTCTTTTTTTTTTCTTCTCTGAGGCAATTGTGTAATGAACAGGAATAAAATGCAAATGCTATCGTTCAGTAGCTGTGAGCCTTGTAGCTGTCGCTGACTATATCAAAGTCCCATGTTGAAATTATGCAAACTTAATAAGGCACATAGGCTTAGCGCCTCTAACTTCATACAGTCATTAAACAGGAAAACAGGGTTTTTGAGAACATCCCCTCAGGTCCGTATCGAGCCACCTAGACTAACATTCCACAATTATTTGACTTGAACAAACACATTCCAGTATTTTTACATAGTACTTATTAAATGGTTCCCTTTTTATCAGCAGATCTGCACACATTGTCACTGGAAAACCATTATTTTAGGATTTCACTTTAAGTTAGTGAACTGGGAAAACAAATGTGGGCAACTTGATCCATGTAATAAAAAAAAGTAAAAAAAAAAAAGATGCTCTGCTAAATAAATTAAGAGGCTGGACCCCCGCGGGTCTCGGTCACAGTTTGGGAAAGGCTTCATTGCACCACTGACGCATCCCTTTGCTTGAATTTGTTTTAAAATTTGAATGTTTTTAATGCTCTTAAGATAAAGTATCACATGTTCCTGGCATGTATGACTTTGACTTCTCTAAGCTATAATTAACCCAGTATGCAGTGAGGTTTAAATTGTAACTGAGGACAGTTTGGTATTTTGGTACTGTCAGAGTGTCTCTTATTTACTTTGCTGTTGCCCCAGTTTGATTCTCAGGTTATGCAAGAAATCTACCTCCACAGGCAAAACTGTGAAAGAGGCTAAAGGCAGCAATTGCTATGAACATGTTCTTTCTCCCTTAACTGAATCTGTGTCCCCTCTGAGACCGAATGCTATTGTAGCCATGTCTTGCTTTTCAATAAAATGTTTTGTAGATTTTTCTGTTTCTCATCATGGTTTCATTTTTTTAATACTTTGATCTCAGCTGATCTAACATACTCAGTGGGCCTAAAGAATGTAATTTACCAAATGTGAGACCAGGATATGGTTTATAAACTGTGGAACTGTGACGTGAATGTAAAATGTGTTCCCAAAGAGAGACAGGTCTGTTTAGGATCACTTGTACATGATTCATTATTTTGTAATTAATCACTAGTATAATATCAGTTTCAGGAATACAAAATGAACAATCACTTAAAAGGTATTACAAAAGTTTTATTGCAGTTGACATCAGGTTTATGCACAAAAAGTATAAAGGATTGAAAACTGCTTGCTTTCACTTGTGCATGGGGAAAAAATGAATCAACAGCAATGCCTGTTCAAGTGCATTTTCAAAGCAATACACGTTCTCCATCAGAACATTCTCCCACACCACGTCTCATGGTGATCTACCCAACATGACTGTTGCCTTTTTAGGAAACATTTGACACATCAGAAGTTTAGAGAGTAGACAAAAATAACAAATGCTGAGTAATACTTGAGGAAAGTAAAGAGGAGTTGCGAGAAGTTTAATTGGATTTTGGCCTCTGGACGATGTCCTCAAATGCAGTTGTTTCATAACCTGATCCATCCCTAGTGATTGTGAATAGATGAATCTTTACAATGAAAGAGAACTGGAGTAATAATGAAAAGAAAAAAAAAAAAAAAAAAAAAAAAAAAAAAAAAAAAAAAAAAAAAAAAAAAAAAAAAAAAAAAAAAAAAAAAAAAAAGAACCTTGCTATTAAATGGTAGAAGCTGTTATGAGGCCTGGCTTTCGAGCTCTGAGGCAGGAGTGTCTGTCTCCTCGTCGTTGTAGATGTTTTCGGCCTGAAAGAGGGAACGAGTGGTTAAGTTTCATAAAGCAGACCTCTTTAAATCAACTGTGAAAGGAGTATTTCAAAAATAATGAGCATATAATAATCAGAACTGACCATTTGCCAAACTTGCATAATGTTATCTTCAGAGACAGAGCAGATCACCCAGGGCTCATTGGGATTCCATGAGAAATCCGAGATCTTGGCTGTGTGGCCGCCGTGAATAAACTGACACAGTTGCAGATACACAAGTGAGTTGGAAGCTCGCCAAAAGGAGCAATCAAAATAAACACAAGGATATGAATCCCATGTTGTGGACTTACCAGCAGTTCTGGAGGTCCATCTTCAGCATCCTCAGCAGACTGTTCCTCTCCAATTTTACTGCAAGCATGTCAAGCACAAATGAAACCGAGGACTGCAATGACACACTGCTGTACATAACTATTTTCTTTAGGTTGATCACGGTCACAAGATGGCAGCAAGGCATATTAAAGAGACTCAATTTGAAAAAGAAGACAGAAGGGTGTTGCCTCACCTCAGGTCCCAGACGTTGAGTCGCCTGTCTGTTCCACTGGAGGCCAGGATCGTCTCGTTATGAGGAGACCACTGAACCTGCCGCAAGAAATTTACTGTCAGTGTCACGACTCACACACATAACTGGACTTTTGGATGCCATACGCAGCCAACCATCGGTGGTGTTTATGGGGCATGTCCTACAGTGTCAGCACCAGGTGAATTGGCATCAGAGGAGAGAATTCTCTGACTGGCTGTTCATCCGAGTGAATCATTGTAGGAGAAAAGAAACTTAAGCAATCAAAGCAAGCTAAACACACACATTTTTGCAGATTTCCTCAACATTCTCTCTGTTTCTGCTCATCTGCTGTACCTGGATATATTTTTAAGTAGAGTGAACACTATTACTGCCATCTTCTGTTATGGAATAGGTTGATTTTATCATTCCTCACACAAACAGAATGCACAGTGACTTTGTGGTGTATTCAAGTGCAACTTTTCACAGAAGACAGGAGGTGACACATAGGTGGCGTTGCTTGTTGCTAGTGCTTCCTCATGTCGTCTCAGGGAGTTTTCCCCTGAAACCATCACCTCTGGCTTGCTCATTAGGGATGTAAGAAATTACAGAACAAGCTCATCCCCCAAAAAGGCTTATTATCCTAGGGACAATTCATCTCGGTCTCAAAGGGGTACATGACTGTAATTATCATTCAGAAAGACATCTATTTATTAAATCATATGACCCCACCATTTGGCTGGTCCCACCTGTAACAACATCAATAATGTGAGAACGGAAAGTGATCACTTCAACTGTTATCCTTAATTTTCATTTAGAGCGAGATTTCATTTACATCACGAGCGGGAAAAACTGGTTTGAAAAACAGCATAAAATGTCTGAGCTGTTATTGTTTGAGGTTTACTTTGATGTTGATGAACCTGAAGTGCTTCATGTACTTTGTCACTGCAGTAAAGTTATTTTTCATTGTGATCGTCCATTTCCTCATCATTTTTTTCTTACAGGGACAAATTTAAATCTATATCAGGATTTCTGTAAAGCTGCTTTGGACAAAATCTTATATCACGATATGGACAATTTCATACCTTGAAATGATACACATCACGAGATATTACATTTTCTCTGAAACTGATGAAAACATCTATATAAAATAACTGTATGCATTTATGACTGTTTTACAGCATACCTTTCAAATGACCGTTTTCAGTTCAGTGTCTGATTTGTTATATCCAAACGACAGAAGTACCTCCGTTTTTGTGTACAAGTTCCTCATCTTTTAGTTGGGCTGATGCCTGTTCTGTGTCGGAGTGCTGCAGGGAGTTTGGCTCTGTGTCACGCTCCTTCAGGCTTGTTTTTTTTTTTTTTGCAGCACACTGCTAGCTCCTAGCTCCGACCTTAGTGACATAAATCAGCTGCCGAAAAGTGGCTTTTGCGACATTGGCATGGGATAACATCTATCAATAGATATTTTTCTATTGTCCTACGATACGTATCGCCTTATCGCACAGCCCTAATGTCCATTGTTACAAGCGCCAAGTAAACTAGATAAGTAAAGTTCATCACGACAAACTTTGATGTTGGCTTGACTTGTCTGAAAGTTTGAAACTGTTTTATAAGCTTAAAGATAGTTTGAAGTTGAAAGACAGACGGACAGTTACTGGTAGAAAGATAGATGACAAATAGAGTAATACAAGTAGAAAGTCAGATGGATTAAGAGAACGACAAGTAGACAGAGAGAGAGAGTGTTATTAGTTGAAATACAGAAGGAATGAGAGAGTGATACAGGTAGATTGATAGAAAGAAGTAAGAAGAGAGAGAGTGTGTGTGTGCTACTGGTAGATTGATAGAGAGATGGATGGAGAGTGTGTGTGGCACTGATAGAGAGATAGATGAAGATAGAGTCTCTGTTACAGGTACATTGAGTGAGAGGGACAGAAGAGGGGCTTCAGGTGTGTGTGTGAGTTTTGACATTCCATCAATGTAAGCATATGGGAGTGTTTGGGATTTTTGATCATCCGCTACGGGAAAACCGTAAATCCACTCAGTTAGAAAAAATACAGCAGGATCAGTCTGAACAGCCTGAAGGACTGTGCTGAGTTTGGTGGAAGTAGCTTGAATGCTCACGGAGTTATAACAGTCAGAAATTGTCAAGCCAACATCATAAACTGCATTGAAATGAACAGTGCTTCAACGTCACAGCCCTTACACTTTTGTGCAAAATGTTTTTCTGAAATATTAGACAATATTTTGACACACTATGGTAATAAATAACTAACCAAGTTGAATGCAGTATAAGACTTATTACTTACAAGAATACAGAGGATTACCTTCTACAAAACTGTTGATAGCCTTTAAGCACACACACTTGCAAGAGACACAAAATAGACCACAACACCAATCCAATTCCAATCCCAATTCTCCGTATTAGACCATCAAAATTATTGCAAACATGTGTTACTGCTGTAAGCATTCAAATTAAGTTTATTAGCCTAATGAAATAAGCTTACTGTGTGCAAAGCAGTTTCCACGTGACAGGTTTTAAAAAAACAAACAAAAAAGCATTTATTAAAGTAGCTCCAATGAACCTTTAATTGCAGGAGTACACTGTGCCAATGTCTCCCATTTAAACGCATTCAGAGAGAAAGTAAAATGCACAGGAGAGAACACAGGCAGTGTTAGGCAAACAGCCAGATACTTTGCTGCCATTCAACTCCGTCAAGGCCGCAACCACAACCGGCTTCATAAAACTAGTCAGCCGCCAGGAAATAAAGGTCTTGCTCATTTTCACTGTCGAGTATTTTAATCTACAAAAAAGGCCAAAATGCACAGCTCTATTTTGTATAACATGGTGTGTCTTTCTGTGGGTGACAGATAGAAATAGTATTACCTGGAATATTTCATCCTTGTGTGACTCGAAAGAGTGAAGCTTCAGTTTCAGGTTGCGCAGATCCCACAGGGCCACAGTCTGTAGGAATAAACAAGTGTGTCTACAAGACTGCATCAAGTACAAGTGTATGATGGTGTCGGGGATTTAAAAACATTCAATAATTATTTTTGCAGATATGATGTATATATTCCCCTTCAAGTAACCATAGCAGAAATAGATACTGACATAGACAAAGAGAACTATGTATATAACCTAATGTAGAACATGACAAGGCTGTGGGGGGGGTGTGTGTGTGTGTGTGTGTGTGTGTGTGTGTGTGTGTGTGTGTGTGTGTGTGTGTGTGTGTGTGTGTATGTGTGTGTGTGTGTATGCATGTGTGCTTGTGTTTGTGCACTAGTGCTGTAGAAACCTTATCTGCAGACCCGGTGGCTAGGATGAACTCGCTGTAGGGATTGAAGGACAAGCAGTTGACTTCAGCAGTGTGAGCATCCACTGAGTGACTGGGCTTAGCTGTGTTGTTGGATCTTGTGTCCCAGCTGTTCAAGACAAGAAGCAATTTCTCATTAGATCATCAAATGACGTTCAATCACGGCAATTGGATGGCTTTCAACAAGTTACCAAGAAAATGGTTTTCCCTACATCACTGTTAATGCAACATACATATGGCTATCAGGTCTAATAAAATTTTAGGAATTAATTTTGTAATGCTATCTCGTATCTAAGTTGGTATTATTAGAATAAACTTTCTTTAATTAAAACTGTGACTGCAACAATAACTGTGGTAGTGACTGCGGGTTTTTATACAGGCACAGTGCACTTTGTATGTAGCACTATTCAGGTTTTGTTCCACTGACCAGAAGGAAGCAGATTCACATTTCAAGGTGTGCCAAAGAACCACGGTTGGGCCCTAATAGTCTTATCATCTATTGAAGGTTTTTCTATTGAAGATTATTCTCTAGGTTTTTTTTTTTCTCTCTGAGTCAGTCAATATGGTGATTTGTTGCTGTTGAAATGTGAGCAGGAAGTCAGTCTACATTGCAAACTGCTGAAAAACTTCACCCAAGATGTACAGACAAACATAATACCAGTGGTCAAAACAACTATACTGCGTTCACAACAACTGGGAACTCGAACTTTTCTAACTCTGAACCTCCTACTTCCCACATTGAAGTGTTTTTGAGAACTTGGCCATCTCAAGTCAGAAACTCTGATTAGTGCTTACTTCATTTTTAAAGTGGATGTGATACTTCACTGTTAGTAGCTCTGAAAATTACATGAAAGAGCAGTTTGATCAAAAGATCTTGCAGAAAGCAAATTAATATTTCAATTACTATTAATATTTCAAGTATCACCCAGTATTTAGCAATTTCAATTATAAACAGAAACTCAAAAGACTGCTTAAAAACCTTAAATCACGCTGCTATTTCAGGTTCTTACTTTTCACTATGAGCATTATAATGCTGAAGTGAAGTTACAAAACTGCAACTCAGAAAGCTCTGACTTTCCAAGTAGGAATTACGAGTTGGAGAACCGTTCAAACAGATCTTTCCTCCTGGGAAGTCAGAATGCAGCATTAAAGCCAGAGCATCTCAGAAAAGTTTAAAGATTAGAGAAGTTAGCACTGATCAGATCCCCTCTGTCTGTAGATTCTAAGTTTATTCACTTGGCATAAAGTGTCTGCTAAACAAGTAATGTACATGGCACTCAGCTGCTAGAGATTTGAGTATAATCCGATTAGCCGTACTCACATCATAAGTTTCTGGTCATCGGCCACTGAGCCGAAAAGCGACTCATGCAGAAGGTGCCAGGACACGTCCTCCACTACGGCAGTGTGGCCTGTGAAGATGGTCTTGGCATCTACAATCTTTCCTTCCTTAGGAGATCCACTGATGTCCCATAGACAGATCGTCTGCAGAAAAATGACGATCAGAAAACGCATCCATTTAACCGAGCTGAACTTTACTAAAGGTGTGCTCTAAAGATTCAGAACTCACGTGATCATCTGATGCACTGAGCAGGTTTCCACTCAGGTTGGGGTTCCAGGAAAGACCATAGCCCTCCTTCTGATGCCCTCTGAGTCTCAGGTCTGGACTGCACTCACCGCTGGGGTCTACAGATGACGAGAAAAGAAGAAGTCTATAGAATACATGCTTAACAATGCACAACGATTTACGTATTTTAAACCCTCATCATTCAAACATTTCAGCTATTATTTTCCCCCGCAATTCTTCACGTTTATACCATTTGTTTCCTGCCGATTTACAGACAGAAAAAAAAGAGGAAACTGCTGGGTTAACACTTTAACTCACCTGGTTTGGATGGGTGTTTAGTGTAATCAAAGACTAGCACATCAGATGTAGGAGTCTTCGTGGCGATTATGCAGGGGTTCTGTGGCATGTACCTCGCCCGGTTCACCTCACCCTCATGATTGATCTTTATCTCGATCTCAATCTTTCCGCTCACAGACCCAAAGCCTCCAAACTCTAAAGACAGAGAGAGAAAGAGAAGTGGTCAGTGGTAAATGTTTGTATCCTAACTAGGAGTCAACAAACACTATATTCAGCATTAAAGAAATGAATTAAATAAATGATTCTTTAAGAAAAAATATCTAACAAGGGAACTTGTTCTACTAATATGTCAAGATATCATTAATAATACCACCAGAACCAATTTATTTTCCACTCTGATTTCTGGATCCTCCAGCAATTTCACTCAGTAACGAAGTGAACCTCCAATTTATACCAAATAATCAGGAGTGAACATACCTGCTGAAGAAACACACACAAAAAACCCAATTCAATATTAAATCAAGAAATATTTTCATTTTAAAAATGATAACAGACTAGCAAAACCTAACATGTATTTAGGAGCTTTTTTGTTAGCTTTATTTGTCTAATTTACAATAAATATTATCATCATGTCATTATGTATTGATCAATCACTATATATATTAAAAAAAAAACTGACTTAGGTAAGACAAACCTCCTTTTTCGCTGTCGTAGTGAGAAGCATCAAACTGAGCGTCGTCGTTGGGGATCTGAACACTGGCAATGACCAGGTGGTTCTGCTCATCTGAAGTGTGTGTTCCCAGCACCAGTCTGTGAATTGCATAATCCTTTCCCTCCGGTCTAAACCAGAGATTAAACATGGATGAGGTTCTCAGAGATTTTAATAGTGTTTGAAAACTCAAGGAGAATTGATTCAACCACACAGGTCTACAGAGACTGGGGCTGTTTCACCATTTAAATGCACACTTGCACTATTTAAAATATTATTCCAAATACCTAGAATGAACATATATATTGTATGTGAAACATTGCTGGTCGTAACCCCAGCACACGAGTTTACTGAGTTTACAAAACGGTCTTTTTTTTTTTTTTTTTTTACCTGCTCACATCAGGCAACCACTGCACCGTTAGACTTGGCCATTCGAGGGCATGTGTCATGACCAGGTCGTAGAGAAAAGGCGTGTTTTTCTTCCATATTTTGTATTCTTCATTTATTACCCGCTCCTCTACAGCATCATCATACACTAGAAGAGAAAAAGAAAACCAGATCTACTCAGAGCACTGCAGCCACATCCAGATTACATACATGACTCTGTTTTGCACAGTAATTGTGCTATAATGATGATCATAAATGGTCAATGAAGACTTCATTGTTACAATTCCGCCATATTTACTCGCCCACCGTTTGTTTCATTACAGTTTACTGGCTCCCAGCTGCTGTGGTGAGAAACAGGTTTCTGTTTGAAAGCTAATAGTGACAGACGATGAAATACTGGAGGTTTACAGCAGAGGGTAGGTCTGACGTTATAAGATATTCCACCTAATTAGCATGTTATTTTAATAATTTTCAGAGGAATAGTCATACAGCCTATTAACGCTCATGGTAAATCATGCCTTCAATAATGAAATGACAAAATGTATGAGTGTGTTGCATTTTAACTGTGGTGATTTAATTTAGCATATTTCTTTTCCCACCCTGAAATTAATTCCTGGCTACGTCACTGGCCAGACCACATTATTTGATTTACTTATCACTAATTTGCTGCAGTGTGTGAATTGATCCAGGCTACATTAACTAGATAACTAATTCACAGCCTCAGTTTAGTGTGTGTCAAGTCTGATGAGACTACACATTACAGTTCCTAGTAGGGCTGACTGATATGATATGATAATATAATATTGATGATAATACTCAAACCAGCCCTTCTGGTACCAACATCCATGCCACAGTTAAAGTCATAGAGATCACATTTTTTCCCCATTTTGATGTTTGATGTGAACATTTACTGAAGCTCTTGACCTGTATCTGCATGATTTTATGCATTGTGCTGCTGCCACCTGATTGGCTGATTGAACAAAGTGAACAGTGAGTGTGTGTGTACAAACACAAATAAAATACAAACTTTGCATCATATATTGCAGAAATGTGATATATTTTTGTCTTATCGTCCAGCCCCTACATCCTCTTTCAGTGATGGACTTCTTGCAACATCACACACTGAGGTTTTAACCAAAATTTTCTGACATTTCCAGAACTTTGTCATCAGCTGTCTTTGGTCACAGTGGTGCTAAATCGGCCCCCGGAAAGCACATCACAGATCTCAACTCACAACCAAAGATTATCCATTACAATGTGCGATTGTGCCTGTGACAGCAGAATAAGCCCAAATATTGTGCAGTGTAAATCCGACTTAAGTTTGTTTTTCGTGGTGTAGCACAGTTTCATGTGTGCACAGTTTCATGTGTGCACAGTTTCATGTGTGCACAGTTTCAGGTGTGCACAGTTTCAGGTGTGCACAGTTTGACTGACAGCCACCACAGCCTTTTGATGAGCACCTTCTCAGCTCTCTCCTACTCTCCTCAACCCTCTCCTAAGCTCTCCCCTACTCAGCTTTTCTCCTCAACTCTCTCCTACTCTCCTCAGCCCTGTCCTCAATCCTCTCCTACTCTCCTCAGCCCT
>CM040464.1:21217957-21233038 GCA_022758105.1 Pangasianodon gigas
TAATGAAACATTTTCTAATTTCTCTTTTCTGTGTGTTTAGTGGTAAACAACGACGGGCCTGTCTGAAAAGGGAAAGAAGGAAAAGAAAACGTCAAGCACTTGCTAAACTCAGAGAATGTGCTAGTATGTTTGTCCCTTTCTAACCTCATGTACTTCAGTTAAACCTAAACTTTGGCTACTTGATGTTTCCAAAATCTAAAAGTAAATCTAAAATCCCATAAATGAAGTGGAATAATAATGTTACTGATCCTGTGCAGGCACTGATCAGTTTGAAATTGAGCAAGACCAAGATGATGATGAAAATGAGGATGAAGAGCAGAGGTAGGCGGTTTGTCCATACATGCAATGATCACCTGTCACTCTGCTTATTATTACTGCATCAC
The DNA here is from genome assembly GCA_022758105.1 of Pangasianodon gigas. NCBI lineage: Eukaryota > Metazoa > Chordata > Actinopteri > Siluriformes > Pangasiidae > Pangasianodon > Pangasianodon gigas. Next base: position 21,218,341 of record CM040464.1, read on the forward strand.
TGAAAAGTTGTGTGTTCGACAATATGTTTAGAGAGCAAGAGCGTTTACACCAGGAATGGCTGGAGAGAGAGAGAATAGCTCAAGAGGAATTTAGGCTGAAGAAAGAGAAAGAAGAGGCCGCTCGAAAGAAAAAGGAGGACGAAGAGGTAATGCAGGAGTTGATTTTTTTTAAAAGGTGTTGATTTATTTTCTACTAATGTGTCAAACCTTATTTGTCTTGATTTTTTTTTATTATTATTATTCACTGCAGAGGAGGATCAAGGAGGAATGGGAGGAACAGCAGAGAAAGGAAAGAGAGCTGCAGGAGCAGAAACAGCAGGAGAAGAGAGACAGAGAGGTGATCCGTGCTTTCGGAGGATAAAGTCAAAGAGGCTGATATCTATATATCCTCTCACTCTCAGCTTTCACATGCACAACATGTTTTCACAATGGAGCATGTTCTAAATATGCATATCCACCCAGATCCTGGTTTATTAGATACCTTATACTTACACTCATTACCTGTGCCTTTTTTATGAGTTACACCTGCTTTTCATTCAAGTATTCATAAAAGTCCCATGTGGACTTTTCCACATTGTGTAGTGTTACACCCTGGAACTGAAATGGACTTAATTGGGATTTTGTGTAACGAATCGACACAAAGTAACTCATAATATTGAAGTGGTGGGGATTTTTTTTTTTTTCATTTTAAATAATGGTGCTTCGTGGCATGTCTAAGCCCTGATTGACATTTTTCTAAAACTTTGTCCCGTACTTGTTTTGATAGCTCTGTGGTCTTCATGATGCTGTTTGTTTAGGCGTGTTCTCTAGCCAAATCTCGCACACCCACACACAAACACACTGTGTGTCTCGGGTGTGTGTGGGGGGGAATACTTATGCACGGCATTGTAGGTGCGCCTTGTCGGGAACACAACTACTAACTCTAGCCTAAATGTTGCTATGCACAATTTCCCAACCATCCTCTACCCCATCCTTTAGTGGAAAGGCACCACAATAGGACTACTGATGCCCGGATATTATTTAGATGGTGGAGCGTTCCTTCATAGCGCAGCAGTGTCACACGCTGGCATAGTAGTGCGGTGCTTTTACAAAATTCATGCTCTTCCTCAGGTAAAGTATTGTTGGGAATTTTAAAGCAATATGAATTGAGAACACCTCACAGCCAAAAATAAAAATCCATCTAATAATCAGTCCTTTGGTAAGAACGCAAAATGGGGATAGAACAAAAGAAGCTATAGTTTGTAACCTAATAAAGTCAGTCAAGCAGCGCTGATCCACTCGTATATCAACACCACATCAGTGTGTGTGTGTGTGCTGTGAGAAATGTCCACCACCCAGTGATATCGGGTCATGGTGGTTTGTTTCCACTGATGGAGGGAGAGGAGGTGGGCTGACAAAATGCATTGTTTTATGAACTACAGTTAGTAATTGAATAACTGTATTAAATTGCACCTATTACAGTAGATTTTCATATTAATCTGACCACAGAGTGTATATTATTGTATTTTATTCAATTGAATAATTAGTAATGTTTCTCATTACTAATAATATAAAGAACATACTTTGGTTTCTGGAAAGAATGTTCTTACCAAGGATGAACTTGAAAAAGATACGAGAATGAGGTATACAAGAGTTGGAGAGCGTCTTCATGCTTGCTTTTAGCAAGTTCTAGCAATTCATTACATTTCTCAGGAATTCAGTTGAGAAGTTTGTTCCTCCATCTTGGAACCACTGGTGAAAAGAGACTTGGTACCACACAGCGGTGGCATCACTAGATGCTCACAGATTGTAGTGAGAAGATTGCAGGCGTCAAGGACAACAATGTGTGTGTTCTGCAATGGATTAATAGTGCAAGCTATAAATAGTGCAGGCCAGTTAGTATAGAGCTGCTATAGATAAGATGTGAGAACTTATCGCTAGCTGTAGACAGAACTTGGAACAAAATTTTATATTGGGTGCGCCTGGGACCAAATGAGCAAATCTGATGACTGTATTACAAATTTGTCACTTTTTTTTTTTTCTTTTTAAAGAATCCGGTTCTTTCTAACACATTATTTAGTTAAAATAAAGTGATGGAAAGCTTAGTCATCCCATCCTCTATCCCGATGTTGACGCATTATGAATCATTCAGTTTGTTCTGTTTGCCAGTTCACTACTTGACACTTCTGGGTATCTCAACCGTTCTCTCTTTTGGAATTGAATGGAATGGGGAAAGGGGAAGAAGACATGCACAAGTAGCAGAAACCAGAACTCCTACTGGGAAAATTCAAGATGCTTAGGTTTAGGTGTAGTCACACAAATAAGATATCCATATTTATAAACTGAAAAAATAAAGAGCATTTTTCATGATTGTCTGTACACACTGTGAGCTTCCAGAGTCATTTTGGTTGTCTTGATTGTGATGAACAATCGTTGCTTCCTTAACTAAGATACACACAAAAGAAAGAGTGACAGGCCTGTGGGCATCTTCTTCATCTGAAGACAATGTATCTTTTGATTAAGAGTTGAACAATAATGTTTTGCCACCTACATTTCCGCTGTCTATATACAATGTGCCACCAGGGAAAATGTGCTTTGGCAGAATGCATTCATGTTTATTCATTCAACGGTCTTAACTAATACTAACAGATATCTGTAGCTGACTGCAGGTTTTTACGAGTCATACTGTGTGTTTGCACCATTTATAGGAAGCGGTACAGAAACTGTTGGATCAAGCAGAAAGCCAGGTATCCATGAACACGTTTGTGCGGAAATATTTAAGGGAATAAATACTTAGAGGTATGGGTTAGTTAATATTTTGATTTGTGGTTGCATGTTTTCCAGTTGGAAAATGGAGGTTCTTGGAAAAACCCTGATGCTCCATTGGATTTTGGGACAGAAAAGGACAAGGCAAACTGCCCCTTTTTCATCAAGACTGGAGCTTGCAGATTTGGAGACAGGTAAGATAAATTACAGTTGTGTCAATTTTTCATTAAAAGAAGAGGAAGTGTTCGTCATATTTCTCTTGACAATTTCTGATGACTTTTTCTTCTGCTTGGTGTTTTTATAAACAGGTGCTCTCGAAAACACGATCACCCATCATCAAGCAGCACTTTGATGGTCCGGGGTATGTTTGTGACATTCGCCATGGAGCAGAGCAGACGTGATGACTATGATACGGACGCAAGTCTCGAGTACAGCGAGGAGGAGATGCGGCAGCAGTTTCTGGACTTCTACGATGACGTTCTTCCAGAATTCAGGAATGCGGGCAAAGTTGTGCAGTTCAAGGTAATAAAACCTAAATGGAAAGTCAAAACTATAGTGGGTGTCGGGCATTAAACTATTTCTTGCATTGTTTCAGGTGAGCTGCAACTTTGAACCCCACTTAAGAGGCAATGTTTATGTACAGTATGACACGTAAGTAAAATGAATAAATCCTTTCACAGTTAGTCACGGTGTATGATTGGTTTGCTTTTTGCAAGATACAGATTAAAATCTATTTTGACTACTTTTTTGTGTGCAGTGAGGATCAGTGCAAAGAGGCTTTTATGATGTTTAATGGACGGTGGTATGCAGGTAGGCAACTGCAGTGTGAGTTCTCTCCTGTGACCAAGTGGAAAACGGCGATATGTGGTAAGCATCGTTTTTTTAAGCAGAAGAAAAACATTCACTGTTAGGAGATGGTTTGCATTTAAACTACACCTGCTACAGTAATTATTTATTTATAGCAATAGCAGTTATAGACAAATTATTCAGGACCTGAACACTGACATTAAAGACTTGGTAAAGATTAGTCTGATATTTTGAAGAAGTCAAATAATTCATTAAACTAGGGAGTGTAATATGTCTACTTTGATGTGGGCACTAGACAGTGGCAGCTCGTCCATAGGTGCAAGTAGGGCAGATCCCCACTATATACTGTACATCAGCCATTCACCAAATGTTAATCTTCATAAAGTCCTCATTCACAAACCCATAGATTTTAAATTCTGTCAAAATAATAATTACCGTTTTTGTGTGATCAACAATTTTTTTTTTAAATTGCTATTTGTCAGATAGACGCCAGCTTGTCATTGATTTGCTTGCTTTTCTAGATGTTTTGCAATCATAGGACAGTGCACACACTACTCAGTTCAGCTCCATAGAGCTATTATTGCACCTAGAGACCCAGTGGGGCAGGAATCATGCTGCCCCATGCTCACGCTATGAACATTTTCAGTGGTGGAAGAGCAATGAACAGGACACGTATTGACAGGGTTGCCAAGATCACATTTTTACACCAAATTGGGTTCGTTTAAAAATACTCTACAGCCGCCATGATCTTGTTTTATAGCAAATAATCTGAATTAAATATAACAATTGTCTGCAAATAAAGGCAAAATATAAGCGCAGACAATGTGTCTATAATGTACAGAACCATTTCTCTTGTAAGATATATTGCAAAGATTGGGAGGGAAAATGGGTTTATGGAGTGGTGTAATGTCTGTACATGAGAAATGTGTTTCACTTTTCCAATTCCCAAATTCTTTGGGCTAGTTTCAGGTCTTTTGTGTGGTTTTTGAGGTGTAGTTGGACTGAAAATCTTGCTGAAACCTGATAACCCTGGTTAATGGCAAAGGGAAATGCACCTACCATATCAAATACACCAAAGGTATGTCAAAAACCACACAAAACTAGCTGGACTGTGTCGTTATTAATGCCGTCCAGCCCCACCAGTATCTATGGTCACGAGCTGTCTTTTTGAAAAAGAATAATTGAATCATGAAAGGGCTGCAAGTATTACATTATTGTACCTCTACTTCAATTGGCTTTATTGTGTTGGATATTGCAGCAGAAATATTTGAAAATCCCACACTGGTTTTAAAACTTTTTTTTTTTTTTTCAAATTTCAGGACTTTTTGACAGGCGTAAGTGTCCAAAGGGGAAGCACTGTAACTTCCTCCATGTGTTTCAAAACCCGGGTAATGAATTCTGGGAGGCAGACCGTGACCTCCATTTGTCCTCTGACCGTGGTGGAGGCCTCAGCGGACGGCACAGGGCACTGTCACAGCGTGGCTATAGCCCTGAACAATCTCGCAACAGACAGAGTGACAGGAGGAGCCGCAGTCGTGAGAAGCAGAGCCACAGACGGAGGCGGAGTCGCAGCAGAGAGAGGCGGAGTCGCAGCAGAGAGAGGCGGAGTCGCAGCAGAAGCAGAGAGAGTCGGAGGGCTCATCATTCTCTGAGAAGGGAAAAAGGTTCCTTAAATGATCGGGGCAGGAGAAGCAGAAGCCCTGCGAGACACAGATCACGTAGCAGAGGCAGAGAAACAAATTCTCAGAGTGGAGGTCGCCATTTGCATGCAGAATCGAGAACAAGATCTTGTAGGAGATCAGAATCAAACACCCCTGAAGAGCAATTCAAAAATGGCTCCATCAAGAGGAAGAGTAAGAGGAGTGAGAGCAAAAGCCCAAAAACTGGCGACGTTTCCTCGCCAGATGCAAATACCTCCTTACATCACCACAAACGCTCGAAAAAGAGCAAGAAAAAGAAAAAGAGCAAAAAGAAACAAAAGCGAAAGAGGAGCAAATCCCGCAGCGTCAGCTCTTCGGCAGCTTCTGCTATAGAGCCAGAGGACAATGAAGATCAAGAGACACCAAAAAATGAAGATAAACAAAACACAGAAAAGGCTGGAGAGGATGCCGAGATTGATGAAAACCTCGTCTCACTCCAAGATAACAAGGAAATTAAATCAAGCACACCTGCCAGCTTTGCTACTGAAAGTGGCCCTGATTAATGAGCGTATAGGAAAAGACATTGCTGTATTTCCAGTTTTCGGTTTCAACAAAACTCTCTCAGTTTTGATATGTAAATAAATGTGGTTAACATTTTGTGAGCTTTTTTTTTTAATGATATTTATGGCTTCCAACAGAGATTAAGCTTAAGCCTGGTTTAAACAACTTTTATCTATTAACCCAGTTGCACCAAACTTTAATTTAATCTGGGTTTGCAGTAATTTAATCCATTTTTATAGTAACTTGGATTAACTTTAGTCCTGTTGCTAGAAGGCATTTTTATGCTTCCTTTTAGAAAGAAAAAATGAAAATAAAAACAGGATTGATAATGCCTTGTCTCAAGAGTGAAGTGGGCAAGGTTTATTTGATTAGACAGAATTAATCCCAGGTCAAATTTTTAATCAAAGATAAGATTTTTAATAAGAGGTGTGTGTTTAATAAGTGGTGCAACACAAATTGGATCAACAAAGCCTCGATTAGCTCTAAATTCAATCCTTTAGTTGGATCTTAATCTTTTTTTTTAATAAAATATGCTAGAAACGAAGAAATGTTACTTAGACAGAAAGAGATAACGCAGTTTAAGATCGTAGTATAGTTACATTTTAAATGACTTTCTCTGGAGTTACACTTTAATCTTACTTCAGTCATGGTTAGTGCAGCCCACCCTGAATATGTCTAGTAAATTCACTACATAATTGAAAGTATTTGTCTGTTATCCATTAATATTATCTGATAGTTACCTGTTTTTGCTAAGTTGATCTGTGTGTTCTGGTTTCATAAGCATACAGCAACACTTCTTTTGTCTTCATGTTGACGAACAGTTGGAAAGACCCCATCTGGAGTCAACTGTGTACCTTTTGTTGGTTCTCTTGGTCATGGATTAATAATGCAGTGACTCACAGCTGGCACAGAAGCAGCTGAGAAGGTAATTACTTCCGATGTATTTAAAGCCATGATTCTGAAAGCGTGGTCCAGAGACCCCCAGAGGTCTGTGAAGCATATTTAAAATTTAATTACAGCCCACCTTTATCAAAGTTATTTTATATATTATTGAGTTCTTGTAGATATTAGCCTATTTTGATTGGTCCCTTGAAGTCAGCCTATAAGTCGGCCCATAAATAATGTCAAATTCAAGCTAATGACAATTTTAATAGAAAATGTATTCTGGGTGTGGAAGGTTCAGGAATAAAAAGCTCTATAGTGCCAATAAATAGCCAAGAACTATGAACTATTTGAATAATTAAGGATTATATTCCTGAGGAGTTGTGTGGATTGTGTTTTATACAGCGTGTCCCGAAAGTCTCCATAAATAGGAGAAATTAACACTTTTTAGCAAAATGTAGCTTTACTTCCTCCTTCCTTAGAGACACACAGAGTCATCTCTCCTACTCATGATGAGCTCGTGTTAACACATCTGGTGTTATGCATGTAATCGCGTATCCATCGCAACCTTGCGACAGCTTCCTGATCCAGCCATGAGAATGATTTCAAAACGTTCTTCTTTTGTCAAAGACATTCTTAAAGGCTATCTGAAAAGATATATATATAAACTAAGTATGAAAACTTTTGGAAGACATTTTGCTTAAAAAAAAAAAAAAAAAGTGGTAATTTCCCGTGTATGGAGACTTTTGGGACGCCCTGTAGTTTAAGGGGTTCCTGCCTGCAAAACCTTTGAGAACTCCTCCTCTCAAAATTAGTATCTTCCTTATTATTAACCATCCTGGAATTTTTACACACAACACTCTGTAGAGTTCATACAGAATGGTGCGAAAAACAAAAAACATCCATTGAGCAGAAATGCCTTGCTGATGAGAGGTCCAAGGAGAATGGCCAGACTGGTATGAGCCGACATAAAGGCTACGGTAACTCAAATAGCCACTCTTTACAACTGTGTTGAGCAGAAAGGCATCTCACAACACATAACACATCGAATCTTAATGTGGATGAGCTCGAACAGCAGGTGACAACACCATTGGGTTCCACTCCTGTCACCCAAGAACAGGAATCTGAGGCTACAATAGGCACACACTGAGTGAAACTGGACAGTTGAAGATTAGAAAAATGCCTGAAAAACACCTTTTATTTCAAATCCACGGTGTTCAATGAGTGCTGGTGTCAAAACTACAGCATCTGTCATTGTTTAATACAGACTGTACTACAAATATAACCGTACATGAAGATGTGAAAAAAGAGAGAGAAAGGATATTGCTGACACAACATTGCATTTTATTTTGAAGGACCTTCATTTTTTTTTTTTTCCCAAAGAGATAGGCTAGGCAGTGAACCACAGTGTCATCTAGAAATTATTGATACAAACAGGACAGGAGAAAGGCAAATTCTTTGGTATTGAAAAGAAACTGAAAACTGGGAGGCATTTAATGAAGTTTGCCAGGCAATATAGGACACAACACAGTCCAGGAGGAATATCCCTAATATCTTTTTGTAGCAACAATAGGCATCATCTATTAAAAGTTGAGCAAATGTTTGAGCAAGGGTGCTGAGGTACCCATTTAAGTGAGGAATTATTCATGAAACACCTTGACAATACAAAGCATGTACATATCCATAATCCTGATGGTAGGTGCTAGACGTTTACAGTGTTATCGGTAGAACTTTTTCTAATACTGGCATGAATAACTTTTATTTCACAGAATACAGTCCACTAATATGTAAATACTTATGACTTTGTGCCATCACATGTATAATCTATCTTTTCCATGTAATATTGTTTGATAGAAAAAAAAGAGTACTTGATACCAATGTGACCTACACAGACACACCTAGTTCATACCCAGTAAAATTTAAGCTGAAATTTTAAAAACCCAATTGTGAAGGTGTGTCTTAAGGCAGTGAAGGACACAAAGTGAGGTAATGAAAATAACTGTCATAATATAACGAGCAGATTTAGTGTTCTGGATCCACAGATTGCTTTGTTGTTCAATATCATATACATACTGACTTAGAACTGAAGGCAAGTGAAAATGGATTAATCAAAGAATACTAGGGGAAAAAAAACAAGTTGCATATTTCACTAAATCCAGAAACTGTGGTTTTTGTGTCACTTCAATATAAGATCGACACACATGTATACTGAAAAGGCAGAAAATGAGAGTGTTCCTTCTTATTTTGCAGACGTCTAGAGTTTTATGTGAGTCCAATCTCCTCCAGTACACTGCGTGGGGCTTCTGCTTCCTGGAATAGATGTAAAATGGGGTGGGTAAATAAATAAATAAATAAAAGCACACTTGTTAACACAGACAAAATCCATGCAGTCATTTTGCTAAGAAATTTACCATACTGGTGATGTTACAATACACATAATACCAAACTAGACCATTTTATAATGTTAGAATAAAATAACATGCAGCTGATTATACACGATATGGCCAAAAGTATGTGGACACCCGACCATCACACTCATGTGGTTCTTCCCCAAACTGTTGCCACAAAATTGGAAGCACACAATTGTATACAATGTCTACGTATGCTGTAGCATTTCAATTTCCCTTCACTGGAACTAAGAGGCCCGAACATGTTCCTGCATAACAATGCCCCTGTGCACAAAGCGAGCTCCATGAAGACACTGTGTGTTAAGGTTGGAGTGGAAGAACTCGAGTGTCCTGCACAGAGCCCTGACCTCAACCCCACTGAACACCTTTGGGATGAACTGGAACACCGACTGCACCCCAGACCTCCTCAACTGACATCAGTGCCTGACCTCACTAATGCTCTTAGTTCATTCGTAGCTGAATGAACACAACTCCCCACATCCACACTCCAAAATCTAGTGCAAAGCCTTCCCAGAAGAGTGGAGATTATTATAACAACGCCATGCCATTGAAATAGGATTTTCAACAAGCACATATGGCTGTCATGGTCAAGTGTCCACATACTTTTGGCCATATAGTGTATTTTCCTACAGCGTGAAGCTTTTCCCCACCTCTTGCAACATATCTGCCTGTTCAATGGCCTTCAATACAATCTTTTTAGATGTCTCCTGAGCTTCCCCACCCAGTATAAACTCATCCAAGATGTAGTATGCCTTCTCAAAGTTGAAGATGATGTCCAGCTCACATACCTGGTATAAGATGATGGAAAGATATACAAACACATGAAAAATAGAAAGCACAAGCTGGAAGGCTATGGACTGTGAGGGAGACTCACACTGCCAAAATACTTGTCCAGCAGCTCGACGTATCTGTGGATGATCTCGAGGGTTATCAGTTCATTCTCTTGGTCTTCCACAGCACAGCAGAAATACAGACTGGCATATCTGGAAAGAAAAAGTAAAATGGTGCTTTTACATAAGCGTTTGTTCTGATTTTACACCATGTCATATTTCTGTGGCATTAAAAACATCATGTCCTGACACTGACTACATTGGCACCCATACATGATACCCTTATTTTGCAACAGGAACAATACGACCAACCCAGCTATAATCCAGTGTGTCTTCTGAGTGGGTTTGACTCCCAAGGCATCAACTGGACCCCACTAACATATTTCACCAAATCCAGATCCTGTGGTTTCTGTGTGACAATGGAGGAAAATGGTGGTGTTTACCTCTTGTAGACAATTTTTAAGTCTCTCCACTCCAGAAAGCTGCACATTTTGGGTTTGCGTGCCAACACCATCTGGATGACCTCGCGGGAGATCTTCTTCTTTTGCGAGTCGGACAGCGGCACGTACCACTTCTGCAAGCGCAGCTTGCCCTGGCGACTAAACAGCAGCATGAACTGCATCTATCGGAAAAAAATAACAGGAAGAATCATCACCATGCCGTGTGTTTTTGTGTCTTTATTAGGGATGAGTCCATATTTTTCAATATTACAATGTTAATAAGAGTTTTAAAATTCATATAGCAAATTAGGAGATCAAATTTGGCTGTGTTAAGCTTCCTCCAACAAGCACACTCTCTGAAAAAGAGGTGCTTTGGATGGTTAATGGTTCTAGCTTTCCAGTGGGGTTCTCCCAGTGATATTCTGTCTTGCTGGGTTCTGTGCAGAGTCTCCAGAGGTTCCTGCCTTTAGGTTGTTATAGCATCCATGAATAAACCTGAGGACATCGTACTTATAGGTTACAGTTCTGGATCTGGTGTAACACGAATTACATCTTTTGTCTGAATTTTCCATCCTTAATCTGCATATTTATAGATTGTGTATATATGCACTGTTCAGGGTATTTTGCCCAAATTATGTCCGTTTCATCTTATCAAGAATCTAACCTAATCTTCAGTAAATTGTCAGCTTTACACTAGGGATCAATAAAAGTGCTGTCAAAGTTATGACATTCATTTCAGTGGAAAGCTAATAAATTTAGCACAAGATAAAGGAGACAACAGACTCACTAAAACACAAACACCATTCAACAACTATTCGATTTGTGATGGCTATTTTTAAGGCGAGTATTTCAAATCCATAATTGTGCTGTGTCTCTTCCAAATAGCCAAGGCTTTCTTTCAAAACACACAAAAATTATGGTTCTGTTATTCATCCCTATATCTAAATTGTACTTCGACTGGACAGAGTGTTTGCGTAGTTCACTTTGTATATGTTTGTACCACAGCACGGCTGACATCTTGAATCGGACTGGTCAGTAGGTGTGCATTATTTTTGTATAACAGCACGGCTCGGACAGTAGTTCCAGCTGTAACATGAACAACAGGTTAATATTAATGCGCTCGTTCTAATATGTTATTGTTGCTGTAGAAACAGCTCATACACAGGGACGTGTACATTAACAAATTAAACATTGTAATCATTGACAAGTCACTGTGTTATAAGTGGAATAACATACTCCAGACCATGCGGTTATACAAAATATAACACACTTCCAGCGTTTCATGTGTGTTTTCTTTATCACTGCTGATGACAAAGTCTCGGGGCATTTCACATATCACTTGATATGATGGACACTGAGTGAATAAACAGTCTACGTTGTATTTTTTTTTAAATTATGACCATTGGTCGTGCTGTTGATCCTGGTTCCAGAAAAGTAAAAATGAATTTAAAAAAAAAATAAAATAAAACTTTAAGCCATTTGTTAACAGCCAATAATACAATGTAGATGCAAAAAAACTGAAACTTATATTTATGTATTTTTTTTCCTTCAAACAGGAAAAAAATATACCAGCTGGCCCCGGGAGACAATATAATAAACAGCAAATTACTATTTTGGCCACATCCCAGATTACTCTCTAGTCTCTCTCTCTCTCTATCTATCCATTTATAAAAGTTATGAAATAATGGCTCGTAATAACCAAATGTTATTTGTAAAGAATCTTTGTAGCACAAGGTTTTTTAACAGAATGTAAAAAATGATAATCAAAATCAGAAAAATAAATAAATAAGTCAAAGACTATGTCAGCAAAGAAGAATTTAAAAGTGAAATCAACACTTTGTAAAAATAAAAAGGAATAGTAAAAGGAGAAGCAAAAGATGATTAATACAAAGCAAGCGTTAATTTAATGTTAATCTTAACAGTTTTCACTTATTTAATAATAATAATAATAATAATAATAATAATAATAATAATAATAACAACAACACTATGTAACTTTTTTTTTTTGTGGGTAGTGTGTTTTATTTCCTAATTGCTTATACTGCAAAAGTATAGAAAATGGCTGTTATTCCCCTCAAATCTGGCTTTTGTGACCAGGAGAAAACGGAAGAATTTGCGTCTTTTCGTTCACATAAATTCAAAAAAAAAAAAAAAAGAAAGGTAAATTTCAAAATATGTTGTTTTTTTTCTGACCTCAAAGAGGATTACAACAGCGTCAAGACATTGCTGGACACTTCGAAGTATGAGGAATACAGCTGGAAGGACATCAGAGACATTCCTGATAGGTCTCCAAGGAGGTTTTACCAAGTTTCTTTGCTGTCTTTGTCTTTGGGACAGCAGGGACACCAAGGCGCGCTACCAAAGGCGGGTCTGGCCACCGTGGACCGAGTTTCCTGTGGGGAGGAACAACATCAAGTGGGAGCCATTGGTGGACCCCCAGAAGGTGCTGATGCCACCACTGCACATAAAATTGGGCCTTATGAAACAATCTGTCACAGCTCTAGATAAGGAATTGCCAGCCTTCAAGTACCAGCCTTCAAGTACCAGCCTTCAAGTACCAGCCTTCAAGTACCAGCCTTCAAGTACCAGCCTTCAAGACTTCTTTCCTAAGCTGTCTGAGGCAAAAGTCAAAGCCAGTGTCTCCATCAGACCACAGATAACAAAGATCCTGGAGTGCAAGGAATTCCCCAAGAAGCTCACTAGGAAGGAGAAAGCAGCTTGGATCAGCTTTGTCGCAGTGGTTCAGAGCTTCCTGGGCAATCACAAAGCTGAAAACTATGTGGAGCTGGTCGAGACTCCGGTGAAGAACTACAGCACAGTGGGCTGCAGGATGTCTCTCAACGTCCATATCCTTGATTCTCATCTTGATAAATTCAAGGAGAACATAGGAACGTAGTCAGAGGAGCAAGAGGAGAGCTTCCACCAGGATATACTGGACTTCGAACGCCGCTACCAAGGACAATATAACGAGAACATGATGGGAGACTGTGTTTGGGAGCTGCTTCGTGAAAAAACTACTCACTTCCAAATCTTTTGTGGTTATTTTTGTATAATTTTAGTATGAATACATGTTCATTTTGATTCCTATGTTGCTTTTTTCTGACTTTATGTGAATGAAAAGACAAATTCGCCCATTTTCTCAGTGAAAATATCAATGTCCTGGGTACAAAAGCAAAGTTTAGGGGATTAATAGCCACTTATTGAGGCATAAGCAATTAGAAAATAACACTTACTACCCAGGAACAGAGACTGTGTTACATAGTGTACTTTAAAGACCAGACCTAGTGCACTACATAGTCATTTGGAAGTCAGATATTGATTGTGAGTGTACCTGAAGGAAAATTGCATCTGTGAACCACCTTATAAATAAAAAATAAATAATAAATAATGTATTTCTGGTGGTTTTCTTCACCTTAGACAGCCACTCCCTTGTTGTCCATTAGACCTCTTTTATATAGTTCCATACAAACACATACCCAGTGTTAGCCGGCTGCTATGAAACCTCCTCTCTGTGTGTTAAATAAACACTTTATTAAATCTAATATGGGCTTTATAAGAGCAGATATGCATCAGCTTTTAGCTAGCTAACATTACAGGACAACAGCAGCTACCTCTCTCTCTCTCTCTCTCTCTCTCTCTCTCTCTCTCTCTCTCTCTCTCTCTCTCTCTCTCTCTCTCTCTCTCTCTGTAACAGTGACGCCGGTTAGCTAAAGCAGCCCGTTAATGAAGTCCTTTAGCTAGTTAGCTAGTTTTACCGAGTAAACTCTGATAGCATCCTTACCTTAAGTGTTATATGGCGAGCGAATATGATGAACACGTAGCGTTGGTTAGCAAACAGCGCTAGGTTTCCATCCTACACCGAGACGAGTCCCGTTACTCTGTTTTTCATCTCACTTTTCATTCAGAGCGATGAAGCTGCTCATTGGTTGAGAGGCTCATCGCTGAGACACGTCATTGGCCTAAACAGGCCACGCTCTGAACCGCAGACAATATAAACAAACTCAGGTTTGGGTTGCGGTTTTTGAACAATTTCGAGCTTTCGTAAAACTCCATGTTGTTGAGGGGAAAAAGAAAAAAAAAAAAAGCAAAAGTGCTCATGAAGGTCGTGCTACTCAAATTTTAAACCGCTTCTGCTTCAGAAATGACTATTTCGGAGTCGCTGCGATTCACATTTCGGACACTAGATGGCGACAGGGCTGCGGCTCAGAGCGGGTTAGTGTTTAAATGCTGCTCCGCTCTACACTGCTCTCGCCGGGCGCGGTGGCGCGTGCCTGTAATCCAAGCTACCGGGAGGCTGAGGCTGGCGGATCGCTTGAGCTCAGGGGTTCTGGGCTGCAGTGGCCTATGCCGATCGGGTGTCCGCACTAAGTTCGGTATCGATATGG
>CM040464.1:21233138-21302068 GCA_022758105.1 Pangasianodon gigas
GAAAAAGCTGCCAGTATAAAACTATATGTAGGATATTTTAATAGGCTCTCTTATGATCAAAAAAGCCTTCAGCATTGAAATATGTGAAGAAGCATCAGTTTACTGGTGTGCAAATGTGAAGTGCGTATGAACAGAGACATGTAGTAGGACATCTTGGTAGGAAATGCAGCAATGTTTGTGTCACTTGATAATGGGACTGTAGTGATTTCCTTAAAATTTTGGATACTCAGGATTTATTAGTTATCCATAGATAAACGTTTTCATATCTGCATCGTTGTCTATATGCCACACTGGAGCTCGTTATGGGTGCTCAAGTGAGAAAATGTCAAGAGAGAGGATTTGAGGATTAGAACTTTTTTTTTTTTTAGAAATCATGTAGTGTATGCCTATGATTTGCTTACACTCTATGGCCATAAGTATGTGGACACCTGACCATCACACTCATATGCGGCTCTTCCCCAAACTGTTGCCACAAAGTTGGAAGCACACAATTGTATAGAATGTCTCTGTATGCTGTAGCATTACAATTTCTCTTCACTGGAACTAAGAGGCCCAAACCTGTTCCAGCATGACAATGCCCCTGTGCACAAAGCGAGCTCCATGAAGACACAGTTTGCCAAGGTTGGAGTGGAAGAACGTCAGTCATTCATGATTATTAAAATCAAAATGAATCTAGAATAATGAAAAACAAGCAGAGCAGTTTATGAGCGCTTTATGTAATATTTATTGCTTTAAAGCCAAAAAATTTCACATGCTTTGAACATTCTATCTTTCTATCTTGCGAATATATATTTTTTCATTTCAAAACAAAAAACGTATGAACACAATGAACATATACATCGACCAAAAAACACATTTAACCACATTTCACGCTTTCAGGATCATTTTTAAATTATTATTTATTGCAATAATACAAAAATATATAACATATCAACATTCATTATACAAAGTCACCATTAACACTTTAACACATCACTGAAAAAAAGAGAAATAAAGAATAAATTAAAACAAAGACAAAATAGAAAAAGGAAAGGAGCGAGGGGACAGACAGAATTAAGTAAAAATATCAAATAATATTGTTTGGCTTCAATTTCACAGAATGTCAATACAGACCTAGGATTATTATTATATTTACATTTATGAATAAAATATTTTGCCATAATACTAATAAAATTAATCACATAATATTGATTATTCTTGCTGTTGTCATATGTACTAAAGCCAAACAGTACATCAGCTAGACAAAGACCAATATCTGACTTAGTGTGGTCTAAAATAAAACTACTGAGATCTTTGCAGAATTTGTGTGTGTGTGTGTGTGTGTGTGTGGAGTCAAGAGCCAATGAGTGTAAAACAGTATATACTTAATTTTGTATTTATTATTTACAGCATATGCTCTACATCAGGGTTGTCCAGTCTTATCCAGAAAGGGCCGGTGTGGGTTTACGTCTTCATTCCAACCAAGCAATCATCTTCATCTGACATGCTTTCATTTTTTAAGTTAAAAGTTATATTTCTGAAAAGTATTGTTTGGCATGTTCGCTGATGATGTTGCTAACTCTACTGTAGTAACAGTTTCAAACTAGGACGTGGAATTTTACACCTGATTTAAGCAATATCGCACGAGCAAGAGTGCAGTTATTCTGAATAAATATGGCTGTGATCTGGTCATATATTCAGTATAACAGTGATAGTGACTGCGATATTGCTTTTATACAGCGGTTCTATAAACAAGAATTTAATATTGAGTAAGTGACATTTCGCACACAATATGGGCAAATGTTCTGTTTATTTTTGCTCCGCTGGTGGAAATAGATCCCGAAGAAGCCACACCCACTTTATAGCACGTCAACTAGCTAGCTGACATTGATTTATACATTCCTGTTGGTGCTTTCAGTGAAACTGGCTTCCCTTCTTCCTTTTCATCTTCATCTGACATGCTTTCATTTTTTAAGTTAAAAGTTATGATTCTGAAAAGTATTGTTTGCCGTGTTCGCTGATGATGTTGCTAACTCTACTGTAGTAACGGTTTCAAACTAGGACTTGGAATTTTACATGGTGAACACAGTCGAGCGGAGTGATACACACAGTGAAACGTCCCAGTGTGGTTATAGGAAATATAGGCAATCTTGGAACTCCACTTGACCAATCAGATTAGTGGACCGGAACTAACTGTTGTGTAATGTCTACTGAAAGCCAAGAACAACTAATTAAACAGGTGGCATTAGATGTGGCTTCTACTCTACATGTTCTCCCTTATGCTCTACACATTTTCTCAGCTGCTGTTTCATGTTTTTGCTAATTTTTCCTCAACATATTCCCATCACTTCCTGACTTTTTGGACACCCTGCACAACAAAAAACAATAATCTCTCTCTCTATAGCCTCTATACAAAAACATATGTAACACATGTAAACAAACTGAAAGCAATACACTTGGATATTGTGCAAATGTGCAAGGAAGTGTAAAAAAGAATTATTATTTTAGAAGATATTTCCCTAATGTTATTAGTAAGCAGGTGCTTCTATGGTAAGGGTAAAGTCCATATCTTGTGTATTTGCAAACTAGACTGAAGACACTACACAGCATTAGCACGCGCTCGGGTTAGTTTCCTCTACGTGATTACGTCATGCCACGGCGAGAGCGCGCACGTACGCACTGGCCGCTATTTCGGTTGATTTGAAGTGAGAGGGGAAGACGACGGGAGGCAGTTAGCAGCAAATCCAGCTAGTTTATGTTGCTGTTTCTGAGCCGTCAGGTTTCTCTCTCGCTCTCAGTCGTACGACAGGTCATAGCAGGAGCTCGTATTGTGCACTCGAAGCCTGTTTCTTTGTCTGTCAGAGCAAGTGCTCGGTGTAGTCCGCTTTCTGCTGTCGCTCCCAGCCCAACTCGAGTCAGCATGCCTGAGAGGAGGCCCTTCGTGCGGCTGCCTACTGACGTTTACCCCGTTAACTATGCGCTGTGTCTCAAACCCGACCTGATTGACTTCACCTTCGAGGGCAAGCTGGAAGCCGAGGTGGAGGTAGGCTTGCTTTTAATGCACTGAGCACGGAAACCCTGTCCAAGTCCAGAGACGCTCAGGGCTGGTGAAGGTCCACAGTTAGTGCTCTCCTGCTGCTAAAGCTAACTAGCCTGAACAGAGCTAGTCATTTAGCAGGGAACCTTAGCTGTCCTGCTAGCCAGTTTGCCTTGAGCGAATGAGCGTGGTGAGGTTAAAGGAGATCTCTGTGAGCTACTAGAGTTAGCTGGTTAGTGAAGCGTGTGTGTGTGTGTGTGTGTGTGTGTGTGTTAGCACGCAGTTTCAACACGTTAGCTCATCTAGGTCTTCAGTCACATTTCAGTGGAAGGCTTATGTTAGTCCTCTAGCTCCTATCAGCAGACTAACCTGCTCACTGTGCCTGCTTTCTGCCAAACAAGCCCAAACTGACTTAGAACAAAAACAAATCTCTCAATAATCATTTTCTAAATATTTGTCTTGTTTGTAGGTGTCTTATTTGTTTGCTTGCTAACTCCCAAATCTCTTCTAGCTAGTAAGTGACAGTGCAAATCCGAGAGAGTGAAGCTGAATGTCCAGTGGACTCACTTTACTTTAAACACTAGGGTTTGTTTTGCACTAGTGATCATGATCAGTGTGCCTGGATGAAGCACATGTCCACTATATTGTCAGATTTGTTCACTTTTTCCCTCAGATTATTCTTGTATCAACACTCCAAATACACTCTTACTAACAAGGTTTCTAAAAGCCAGTCTTTCTAGCCTTGTCAGTGGGTTTTTTCTTGGAATGTGTCTCTTCTAAAAATGTTGTTTCGCAGCTTTTTGTACCTGTCAGTTAGTGATAAGGACATTGATGTGACAGTAAATCTTGAGGAAAAAAAAAAAACTTATTTCAAAATGAAAATATGTCGACATACTGAATCAAATCATGGCTTTTACGCCATTTCATAAGGACTTTAAGCAGCAAAATGAACCACGATTCATGGAGTTAATCAGTTTTTTTTTTTTTTTGCGCTGAGACAGCAGTCCTAAAGATTTTAAAATCCATCCATAAATGCTTATTTATAGCTTCTGTAATTTGTTAGGATCAGATTCTGATCTGATTCATTGTTAAGCCCATGTTATGAAGCAGCTGATATTAACACAAACTTGAGTGTTTAGTGTAATCACGTGCGACTCTTATAACACACTGTGGTTCTGTCTTAGTTCCACACTTTTTTTTTTTTTGCTGTTTTGTTGTGCTTTCTATTTTTACTCCGTACTGACAGCTGCGTGATTGTGTGATAGCAGAATGTTTTGAGCAAGTAAGCAAAGCTCATTAGTGAGGCATTGATCTGTGAAGCATGGATTTCTGGGTCTTTATTTAGCAGAAGATGGTTTGTCGCATTTCAGCATTTTTTTTTTTTTTTTTTAGGCCACCACAATGGCGCACGTCGAGCTGCTTTGCGTCTCAACCCCATTGTGAAATTTCCCCTGCTGGGCTCAGTGTGGCCTCTGTGCTGTGAGATTAACTCCATTTCCAAACCGTGACCATTCAGAGCGCCTGAGTACGCTGCCCGTTCTCCGTCACACGTACAGGTTTCTTACTGCGTCCAGGTCACATCCAGGCATGACAAGCCTAATTTGCTCTACCATATTTGTCTCGCCTCATTACAGTCCACTGTGGTCATTTTTCATGCATGTAAAAAAAAAAAATAAACTCTGTCTCGTGTGATAAATTGCCGCCAGAGGCTGAAAAATAGAATCGGTCCACATCTAGGTAGGTTATGTAGGATATATCGATTGTTTCTCTCCCTAAGTACAAAAGTCTTTCAGGCCTGAGGGATGAATATCTCAGATTTCATGCCAGTATTTTTGCATTACAGAGGCTTGTGAAGAAATGAGCTGCAAAGAGGGGTCATTGTGTTGGCAGACTAACTAACTTTAAATTTGTGTTTATTACAATAGCACCACAATTATCTAACCTGCTCTGTCACCAAGATCTTTAACTCTCCTCAGCTAGGATGGAGAAGTTATGCAAAGTTATGAGTTGGTTCAAATCTGAGACGGAGCTCTAGGTTGTTTTAGCTTAAAACAACAAGACACAATCAGGTATAAAACAAATATTATTATTATTTTTTTTTGTCATATAGAATCAATATTCCTTAGGTTCATATAATTTATTTTAAACCTAAATTCTTAGCAGGCTGCGTGGGATCAGTTCTGAAAGATATTCTACGTTGACTATAGTTGTGATGGCCAGTTGTACCAGAATAAAAGTGTTAAATTATTCAACAAATACATTAATGAATCAAAACATTTCCTGGTAAGGCAACAGTCCTATGTGTATATAAGCAGATAAATGTAAAATAATAAGAATGTGCAGAAATAAAGAATTGAATATTTTTCAATACGGTTACATTTCTAAACTTTTCCGATTCTTACAAAATTTTTGTATTTAATCTGTCTTTAATTTTTGGATTCTCTATTTGTTTTTCTTTTTTTTTAAAAGTTTTTTTATTTTTTATATCTATATATTTATTTCCGTATTTCTGTCAATCATTTGTCCCGGTGTCGTCTTATTCCACCTGAATGATCGATGACAGGCTGTAGATCAGGTGTACATGCCTTGCTCTAACACCAGTTGCTTTGAATGCTTTAAGACTCTAATGGCTGCAAAAAGGCAACAGATGGCAGGGAATCTGAGACCCTTGGCTGAAACTGCCGCTCTGGATGAATGGCTCTTGAGTACGGAGACTCTGGCTGACAGTTTGGTCCAGAGCCATATTTTCATTAATGATAGATTTTAGAAGGAACAGATTTTAAGTGTTATTGCTATAGGTTGATGATTGTATTGAGATTGTGTTGGGATGTTTGGGTTGCGGTAGACTTAATTAAAAAGAAGTAAGCCACTAACTCTTAGGATGCTTTGACACCTATTACTCTGTTTTGATTTGTTTCATATTTGGTTTGCTTTTACACTGCATGTAATTAAACAAACCAAAAAGGGGTGTGTACTTGTAACAAAAACGCACTAGTAAAAAATAGTCAGAAATATAGTGACAATATAATCACAAATCGCCAGAACACGGAGAATTCAGAGTCAGCGCAAAATACATTAATAGATAAGAATGTCAATAAAAAATTATAAAAGGAAAATCGTGCTTCCAAGTGGCACAACAGAAAAGCATTCACCTATCGTCCGAAGATCGCGAGTTGCAGGGAATCACGGTGATGCCACAGCCGTCTGTGGTCGGAAGTCCAAGAGAACAAACTGGACCGTACTCCCTGAGTGGGAGGGGCATACTCTCTGTCCCCTGTCAATCACAGTGGCACTAGCCAATCACTGGTGTCTGTGAGCTCATGCATGCGGAAGAGGGCGGATAGCACTTTCCTCTGAGTGTGTTACGCTATTCCATGTTTGAAAAGATGCGGCTGGTTGGCTTCACGTGTCTCAGAGGAAGCACGTGATAGACCTCGCCCTCCCTGGTTGTTAAAGATCGATAGGGGAGAGCCGACTAGTGGGCGGGTTAGTGATTGGTGTTGGGAGATGAATATGAGAAACAAAAATTAATTAAAAACAAAATACAGTAAGTGAAGGAAAACAATGAATGAATGAACAAATGAATAAATGAGAAATATTTAAATCCAGACAGCAATGAAGAGAAAAGTACCTAAAAAATAATGCATCATTTTTTCCTGATTAAAAAAGTAATGATTTATTTTTTGTTTGTTTGTTGTTGTTGTTGTTGTTGTTTTGCAGCTCTGGGCCTGCCTATAATCCTGCACATTTGTAAACAGACAAATGCAGACGAACCAAATGCAACCTATTTGACGTCTGTTTTTAATCCTTCCTCCCAGCCAAAGAATGGCTTTTTTTGTGTGTGTGTGTGTGTGTGTGTTTTTTTATCCAAGAATGTTATTTTAAGTGATTTTTGGAAGTGAGACCAGAGACAGCTGATTGGTTTAGCTAATCGTTCTTCACATTATGATATCGATTATGGCTGCTGGTTATGTTTGGTTTAGTGGATTGTGTTTTCCTGAGTAAATATGTCGAGTCGGCTTTATGGCATAGCCTTCAGGTGTGTATAGACAGAACAGATGTCAGCAGTATGCCATGTGATTTTGGCAGAAGTAATGCATTCCCTTCATTCTGGTGAAATACAGTGCATACTGAATAGAGCAGCCATGGCCTGTGGGGAATTTGTTTTCAGTGACTCAGGTCTGGTTGCATTAGTTATGTGTGTGTATATATATATATATATATATATAGTGTTAATACTACGTTTAACTGGTCTGTTTTTTTTATTTGCAGGTTACACAAGGGACAAATCAAATTGTGATGAACTGTGCTGATATAGACATAATCACTGCATCGTTTGCACCAGAAGGAGGGGAAGGTAAGTGTGGAATTTTTATTACAGCTGCTGCAGTCACAGTGTGTGTGCATGACCTTGTTGAGAGGTTTCTTTATATGTTAGGGGTGTAACGATTCACAGATTCGAGTGAGTGCAGTGCTCTCAGTATTTACAGTGCTGCTGTGCACTGCTTCAAAACAGCTTGCGACAGGAAAAAAAAAAAATCAAACCGGAATCGATATCCGTAGTATCAGTAGAATCCGGTGTTATTTAGAGATTATTATTTAGAAATATATATAAACTTAATCACATTTTTATATATTTCATTTGTAAATATTATATATTTATTTTGTGTCTTGAGAGTGTGATTCAAGAGAGAGGGAGAGAGAGGGAGAGAGATGAGCGATCCGAGCGAGAGAGAGAGAGAGAGAGAGAGATGAGCGATCCGAGCGAGAGAGAGGGAGAGAGGGAGAGATGAGTGATCCGAGCGAGAGAGAGGGAGAGAGGGAGAGATGAGTGATCCGAGAGAGAGAGAGAGAGAGAGAGAGATGAGCGATCCGAGCGAGAGAGAGAGAGAGAGAGAGAGAGAGAGAGAGAGAGAGAGAGAGAGAGAGAGAGAGGGAGAGAGAGAGAGAGAGGGAGAGATGAGCGATCCGAGCGAGAGAGAGAGAACGCAAACCAAGAATGATCAATCCAATCGAGTGAGAGCGGAGCGAGCGAGCGAGAGCGCTGATTGATCCGAGAGAGAGAGCGAGAGCAATCTGAGAGAGAGATAATCGATCCGATCGAGAGAGAGAGAGTGTGGCTGGTGATGGAGTAACTGTTTATTGTGGTTCTAACATAAATGAGAACAGGAACTAACTTGTCTCTCAGACGATTCGCAACATTACATCTAACTACACACCGGTGTTATTTGCGTATAACCGCACGGCCTGTCGTGTGTTATTCCTTACCTAATACACTGCATATTGTGATGCACGTCATATCATCTTGCAAGTATGGAGGACAGTTCTGTGCAGCGGTGGAGAAATCACGACCCCGTGTGCACGGGACTAGCAGATTTCATGTCTGGACTTTTATTCATAGCTGCCCGATGAGTATGCAGACTCAACAGCCAGAGAAGGAAAATAAACGCTACTGTTCAGTGACTATTGCAGAACAAAATGCTTCGTGCCGTTTGTATGTTTAAACATCATGAAATCCACGGTGGTACAACGCTTCTGAATCCCACTGCTTGCCACACGACACACATCCTTCGAGGATCTGGTTGACAGCAGAGCAGTTTTAACTGATTTAATTAATTAATGTGCATTTTCAGATGGAGATACTAGCCAGACTCAAATAATCACTTTGACTAACGATGCTCCACAGCTCATGTCCAAAAAGTTCATCAACATGATGTGCTATATTAAAAACGTTATTAGGAGAGGATAACGATTATTGCGACACAGGTGTCCCCTCCCAGGGAATTCATCTGTTTCATTTGTTCATTTTCCCTTAGCCAATATTTATTTGACTAGAAAATTAAGTTTCCGGGCAACAAAAGCATGGGAATGGTTAGCACTAGAGCTTCCACTTGTCTGGAGGTTTAGTCATTGGATTTGTCCACTTCACCAATAAACGTCTATTATTTATTAAAATAATAATTATTTATTATTACTTTTCTTGATTTTTTTTTTCCTTGTTGTATTTCGTAATTCTTTTATTTCTGTATTTGCTCATTTATTTATTCATGTTTTTCGGTATTTGTTTATTTTTGCTTTTTAATTTTCCAAATGTATTGCTTCATGTAAATTATTATTATTATTATTATTATTATTTTTTTTTTTTTTTAAATTAATTTACTTTGGAGGTAATGACAGCTTCTTAATTAGCGTACAAGCAAACAAGCAAATACAAAAATAAAATGAGAAACATTTATAAAAAGAAAGACAAAATAATTAATAAATAGCAATAAAAGTAAATAGGTATATAATCACAGAAATAAATAACTGAGGAATAGCCAAGACAAATAAAACTAATATAAAAATATATATACCTAATTATATTTTTTATGGTTTCATTTATTTGTTGATATAATTACTTTTTTATTATTTATTTTGCTAGATCTAGTCCTCTATCATGTTGTAAGAAGAGATACACACCTCTATTACATGTGCATATAGAGTAAAGTTAGAGTTTATAGACAAACACTGCTCTGTGTTCAGCCACAGCCTCGGGCTTCACACTTCTGTGTGGATAAGATGTACTTTTCCATGCCATCTCCTATCTCTGTAATAGTATATGACTAATGTTTTTGTTTCCTTGTGTTCATTTAGAAATCAGCGCTACAGGATTTAACTATCAGAATGAGGATGAGAAAGTCACTTTGTCTTTCCCCAGTGCTCTTCAGAAAGGTAAACACCACAGCACTCCTCTGTGAATGAGGCTCTGTTATAGTCATGTTAACAGTCACTATGTAATCAGTTGCTATAGTCGTTCTGTTCTTTCAACAGCTGAAAAGATGGCTAATCAGCTTTCTGTCAAACGTTATTGTTATTCCATTGTATTATCTCACAATTAAATTGTTCCCATGTCTTAGTCTTTGTATGGTCTAACTCTTTTGAAAAACCAACCAGAACTGTACTTCACTTATGGTTTGATTCGGGATCATGTGACTTTGAATGTTTGCTGCACGTTTTTAGGGTCTGGTGTGTTGAAGATTGACTTCGTTGGAGAGTTGAATGACAAAATGAAAGGTTTCTACAGAAGTAAATATACGACTCCGTCAGGAGAAATCCGCTATGCAGCTGTCACTCAGTTTGAGGTAACTCGACACGCAGCACGTGTCTTCTTTTCCGTCATTCATGCTCTGCATTTCTTTGAGTTTTATCCCAGCATGTATATCCTGGGCTTGTTTTTCTTACTTGCAGCTAGGCACATTCTGCTGTACACATGATCAAGTAACATAGATATTATAGGACTGTTTTATAGGTAATGAGTAACTACGTCTCCATTGAACAAACAAGGAAGAGTGGTTTAGGTTTAAAGGCAATGAGGAAAGAAAGGTAGAAGGAAGGTATTAATGCTCCTGTTCACACTCAGTACAATGTGTGTGTGAGTGTCTGTAGTGTAAGCTTTTGTTTCATTTCAGGTTTTGTTTATGGTTGTCACTTTCCGTTCACATAAATGTTCCAGCCCGAACACGTGTGAACCATTGTCAACCCCCTCCCTCTCCCTCTCTCTCCCTCTCTCCCTCTCTCTCTCTCTCTCTCTCTCTCTCTCTCTCTCTCTCTCTCTCCCTCTCTCTCTCTCTCTCTCTCTCTCTCTCTCTCTCTCTCTCTCTCTCCCTCTCCCTCCCTCTCTCTCTCTCTCTCAGGCCACGGATGCTCGCCGAGCTTTCCCTTGCTGGGACGAGCCAGCTATCAAAGCCACCTTTGACATCATCCTTATTGTCCCCAAGGACCGAGTAGCCTTGTCGAACATGGTATGTGTCATGTTTCACCCCGCCCCTCTGGAAACACACTGCCCCTAGCATTGTGTGTGTATTTAATGTAACAGATGCTCAGTTGTGTTCTTTCTCCCCATGCAGGTCAGCTCTCAATCTGTAGCACTGAGGAAAAGTCTTCTTAAAGCAAGATCCTAATTATTTTGATTCTAGGTATAGATCTGGTGCTGGAAGAACGTATCTGAGATGTTGTTAGATTTTAGCATGCAGGATGTCGCTTAAAATCTTAGTTAGTTGGTAACTCCTCTTTTGATGCTTGCTTAACATAATGCATTAATATTTATTTCATTTAAAACAAAGTCTTTTGTAAAGAAAAAAAATTAAAGTGGGTTATGTATGAGCTCAGCTTATTTACAGACATTATCCTCAGCAGTTTGAACCAGTCACGCCTGCTGCGTACGTTTGCTGATACTTTCAGCTGCTGAACCTACATTTTAACATAGACAGCTAGCTAACTTAACTAAGAATAATAATGAACAAAAGTGTGGTTATGGTGCATTTACACAGGTTGTGTCCTTTGTTAAATACATGGCTGAATATGACTACGAATCACGACGTGTATGTTTAAAATCCACCCATTTCTAATTGTAAACAAATGTGAGCTTGTTTAGTAAATTAGTAAACTGCTAGGTAGGACAAGAGGGCATTTCCAAATTACATATTTACGTATAGTAATAGATTCGTCTGTTTTAATTTGGGTGAATGTGTGAGATGTCCTGGGTTATTTTCCTACTTCCTATGAACATTATATAAATATGTTAAATGATTTTTTTTACACTACATAAATGATTTTAAGATTTAATGGCTAAAATGGTAGACCGCTTTCATACATTCTGTAATATAATTCAGTTCCGTGTTGTGCAAGGATGGTAGCGTAATGGCAGTGCAGCTCTGGTTTCACTCCTGATTTTCAGAGAGCATGCTAATTACAGCAGTTAATGGAGGGAAGATGCAGGCAGGCATAGCTGGGAGCTAAAAGCTTCCGTTTCCTCGAACCTATTAAGCTATTTTGGAACACGTTCTTACACTGTGTATAGAGGAAAATGTTTTTAAAATTTTTTTTTTAAATAAAAACTCTCACTTTGGCCTCACGCACTATTATCTGTCATAACTGTGATCTTGCACTGCAGAACGTCATCGATCGGAAGCCGTACCCGGAGGATGACAGTCTTGTGGAAGTAAAGTTCGCCACTACACCCATCATGTCCACGTACCTGGTGGCGTTCGTCATCGGCGAGTATGATTTTGTGGAGAGCCAGTCGTCTGATGGCGTGACGGTCCGTGTGTACACGCCAGTGGGGAAAGCAGAGCAGGGGAAGTTTGCACTGGAGGTCAAACAGCCTTTTCTGTCTCTTTCTGCCTTTCCTTTATGTGTGATTAGGAAGAGCAGCATTTCAGTGGTTCTGACACAACAATTCACAAAGACTTGAATTATATGTAGAATTTAATTATTGTGAACCAGAAACTGTTTCCTGCCGATCTGCTTGGTTTGTTGCCCCAGGTTTGTTAAGCATTAGCAATGTGTTGATTAACTTTAAGTCTTGTGTCTTTCACCTCTTTTTAGGTGGCTACTAAGACCTTACCTTTCTACAAAGACTATTTTAATGTTCCTTATCCGTTGCCTAAAATTGATCTAATAGCAATTGCTGATTTTGCTGCAGGTATGTAGTTGTTTCTTTCCTGTGTTTATTATACAGTGTTTCCACATTTATGCGGTACATGATTTTTTATTTTTTTTTTCTCGTGCATTTAGGTGCCATGGAAAATTGGGGCCTTGTTACTTACAGGTACAATGAATGCATATGAATATAGCAAGTTCATAAACAATGTATCCCCTTGTATGTGCATGCAAAAAAAACTCTTGACTTCCTGCTCTGAATTTTCACTGTAAGTCCTTTTTGAATATAGATTCGATCTTTTGATAAAGTTCCCCAGACGGAAAACCTGCAGTGCGTATTTTGTGTTTTAGGGAGACTGCTCTACTGATTGACCCAAAGAATTCGTGTGCGTCCTCGCGTCAGTGGGTGGCCCTGGTGGTAGGGCATGAGCTGGCACACCAGTGGTTTGGGAATTTGGTTACTATGGTGAGTGTGTGAACTCAGTAACCGTGGTGACCTCATAAGAGCTTTGTTACTGTCTGCTCAGAACCAAGCTGAGAACAGTTTTGTGTTATTAAAGTAGCTGTCCTGTAGGTTTACAAATATTTATCTAATCCCATTTCTCCTTCAGAAATAATGATCATTTTTATTTCTCAGGTTTTGTGATAATTTTTTGTGTCTATATAGTGTGTGCTAGAAGTGCTATCATGACACATGAACATGAATGTTTAAATGTATTGCAATTATAATTTACATTGTGAAAGTCATTCCAGAGAATGTGCAACTACAAATAAAAAATGGACTCATAATCTGCTGATATACTTATTGTTTCCTTTGTCCTTAGTGTGAGCTTACTGTAGTAATTTTGCACAGACTGTAAGCATCATCTGACAGCATGTCGACGTGCATTAGCTTGTAGATGGGCATGGTTTCCATTTACTGATAGAGGCTTATTCTGCAGGAATGGTGGACCCATCTGTGGCTTAATGAGGGTTTTGCGTCATGGATCGAGTACCTCTGTGTGGATCACTGTTTCCCTGAGTATGACATCTGGACGCAGTTTGTATCTGCTGACTACACTAGGGCTCTGGATCTGGATGCTCTTGATAACAGTCACCCAATTGAGGTTGTATTTTTCATGTTTCAGCACCCTATTGTTTAATAACCATAACTTTAGCTTTGTTCTTGTTTAGACACAAGACCACACAGCAAATCTGTCTGAATTTGACTCTGACTGTAGCATAATTTCACTTGTGGCTTTATCACAAAACACGGTGTCTTGGTTGAAGGCCATAGAAGCCTAAATTACAGCTTGTTTTTTTTTAATGATTACAATTTGTTCTAGCTTCTAATATTGTTTCATAATTCACAAGAATAACTGTTAATTAAATCATGATGGGTTATAATGAGTAATTGTCGTAATTATGTTGTAAAAGCAGCTTTTAATTTGCCTGTTCATGGTGACTAGTGTTTAGGCATTGAATTTATGAGTGTATAGTACAGTGATGCCAGAGTTTACGATTTCTAAATACGTACTTCTAATGCATACATTTGTAAAACAATTGCTGTTGATTAAATTAAGATAAATAAAGATACTGTAAGCAGCGGACGAAATATAAACATTTGAAAAGGCATTGTACTTTCTTGCACAGGGAAGGGGGGAAGGAACTTTATAGTGTTAATAGTGACTCAGATTTAAATCTAAATTCTATAATCGATGATATATTTTGTTTACTTGTAGTAGCAAGTCTTGTTGAATATTGAAGTCATGTTTATTTGTAGCTTTGCAGTGGTGTGGCCTACTTCTGTCTACACAGAGGCAGATCGGTTACCACATTACCACACTGAGGCCTGGATTTAGCCCAATGAAATATGAGTTTGTGTTTTATTGTGCTTTTGTGTGTCCTAAATGGCAGGTTAATGTAGGGCATCCCTCAGAAGTGGATGAAATCTTTGATGCCATATCCTACAGCAAAGGTGCTTCTGTTATTCGCATGCTGCACAATTACATAGGAGATGAGGTAGGAAAATAACCCATGCATGGGAACTATTCACTCTTTCACAACTTAGATGAACAGTGCAAAAGTTTGACCTATTTATTGCTTAGCCATTAATGGGAAAGGTCTTGACTAGTGGCCCTTTGTGCTTCTGATGAACATTTTTCTTTTTGTGCTTCTAGGATTTTAGAAAGGGAATGAACACTTATCTTTTGAAGTTTCAACACAAAAATGCATCCACAGGTATATTGGTTTTTGTTTTTGTGCGCGTGTGTGCGTATTTTATAATAATTTGTAAGACTAAAGATTTTTATAACCCTTGCATTGATTAGTGATCAGGCTAACATTGCTAGTCAATTACAGACCAACATGTCATCTTTTAAGAGACATGTCATAATTGAGAACTCAAAAAATTATGAATGTAAAGTGTGTAGAATTATGTAAAAGTAATGTGGACATGCATAAGCAAAGACAGA
The DNA here is from genome assembly GCA_022758105.1 of Pangasianodon gigas. Classification (NCBI taxonomy): domain Eukaryota; kingdom Metazoa; phylum Chordata; class Actinopteri; order Siluriformes; family Pangasiidae; genus Pangasianodon; species Pangasianodon gigas. The sequence continues at coordinate 21,248,028 of CM040464.1, forward strand.
AGTAGGTGCGTGTTGCAGAACGCTTTTATGAAAGGTTTATTGTTGCAGCAAGTATGTTTTATTAGGATTTGCGGACATAAATCCAAAGTTTCTGCTGCTGCCCTCTTACTTCTGGTCTTGTTCTTCCCCCTTACTGTTTTAAGGGAAATATCCCAGAACTTTTTTCAGCCTAATCTTTTTTTTTTCGCATCTGTAATGTGCCAGTCGGTGATTATCATGGAAAATAATTTGGAAACATGGAAAATAACTTATTCCCTGTACTGAGAAAAGAGCAGAAAAAACACTGAATTCAAACTCCACTTATAATGGAGGCGCAAGGGCAGCTGTTGGAGCAGTTAATAAATATATTTTTGTGGAATGCTTTAATGAATTTGTGAGCCAAACATGTTTAGTAAATTAGGTCTTAAATCTGTAAAATTAATCTTTTCAGTAATTATTGGTTTTTTCTTTTTTCTTCAGAGGAAGGAAGATTTGTCGTTATGTATTTCCACCACAGTCAGTTTTAGACATTTGCTCATGTCTGTCTCATCAATTGTTAGAGTTGTTATAGTTGTAGTTGTATATAATCGTAATTTTAAACTTATATTGCCAGAATTTAGCAACGGCTTTGAGACCTCAGTCGTGAGAGTCTGTCGAGTTAGCAGGGTTTCTGTTCCTTTCGCAGTACAGGGAAATTTACTGTCAGGGTAATTGCCTGTAGGCCTATTGTGGAAAGATACTGGGTTACAAAAACACTGGAGTATTCCTTTAAATAGTTTGTACCTACACCACATCACTATTCCTCTTATTTTTTCTTTTGCTTATTCCCTCATTCTGTCTCTCTTTCAGAGGACCTGTGGGACTGTCTAGAGCAGGCTAGTGGGAAGCCCATTGCTGCAGTGATGAGCTCTTGGACCAAACAGATGGGATTCCCCATTATTGTAGTGGACCAGGAGCAGGTACAGTCACTGCCCTAATACTGAATGAGCAAGAGGGGAAAATGTTTGGCAGTGTGACTAGTTGTTGTTGTTTTTTTATAAGAGTAATAAACATGTTACTTATGCAAATTACGTAAACATATTTACATATTCCTGGTTTGCAGAATTAATGAAATAATAATGTAGATTGTTTTTGTGTTTTTTAGCAAGGAGACGATCGGGTGCTGAAGATATCTCAGAAGAAGTTCTGTGCTAGTGGACCACATAATGGTAAGATTTTTTTCAGTTAATATAGTATTGTAATGTTAGTAGGATCTGTAATGCTAAATCAGTAATTTTTTGGGGTTTGATTCTTTATGTTTTAATTAAATGTACGATCTTTGTTTTTCAAGTGTCGGCCTACATATTTTCACTGGGACTGTAAAACCTCTGTGTTGGAAATGTAGTTGCTGTTCTGTGTTGAATGAAAGGAAGGAAAATAAGTTCCCAGACCTGAGGCATGGATGCTTGCTTTCCGTTCTCATTGTTTGTCTATATTATGTATGTGTGCTAGGTGAGGACTGCCCCAGCTGGATGGTCCCAATTAGCATCTGCACCAGTGAGGACCCCAGCTGCTCCAAGATAAAGGTTCTGCTGGATCAGCCTGAACTCACAGTCACCATCCCTAACCTGGGACCAGAAAAGTGGGTCAAGGTCAGATCTCTTTCTCCCTGTATGTGTGCTGATGATGTGACCATTTACATCGCTAAGGGTTCATGAAAGTTTTTAGCCTGGAGTCGTTGCATTGTTTGGTCAACCAGAGAATAGCACATGTATGAAACATGTTCGTTCCTCTCGTTGTAGCTTAATCCAGGCACAGTAGGCTTCTACAGGGTCCAGTACAGCTCAGCCATGCTGGAGAGTTTGCTGCCAGGAATCCGAGATCTTACACTGCTCCCCGTAGATCGCCTGGGCCTGCAGAATGACCTTTTCTCCCTGGTAAGAAGACACACACACATACACACACACACACACACACTTACACAAGTACACACAACGCATTATTGATTACCATGACATATCCATTAGCACTTATTTGTCTGTGAGTTTGATAGTAATCGGCATGACCCATGATGATATCAAATCCAATATTTATTGATAAAATAATATAAAATCACTTATGAATGCCATTTGTAGCAGGACATCATCTCTTTGTCTCTGTTAGTCTCGTGCAGGTATGATCAGCACGGTGGAGGTGCTAAAAGTGATGGAGGCGTTTGTGAATGAGCCGAACTACACAGTGTGGAGTGACCTGAGCTGTAACCTGGGCGTGCTCTCCTCTCTGCTCTCCCACACCGACTACCATGAGGAGATCCAGGAGTTCATCCGAGACCTCTTTACCCCCATCGGCCTAAAGCTGGGCTGGGACAGCAAACCTGGCGAGGGTGAGTGTCAGGGGGGAAAAAAAGACTGCTTTTTCTAGTAGTTTCATGTGTCTATTAGATATTTATTTCCTGTTTATTTTGTCATGTAATGGTCCAGGCCATTTGGATGCTCTGCTACGAGGGCTTGTGTTAGGAAAGCTGGGGAAGGCAGGACACAAGGCCACGCTGGAGGAGGCTCGCAGGAGATTTAAAGACCATGTGGAAGGCAAGCAGATCCTCTCTGCAGACCTCAGGAGTCCAGTAAGACCTGCACAACTAAACACATTTAGACCCTTTTCTTTTAGACTGCAGCTCTTTCACACTTCATCTGTTAAGGAAACGTCAAAGGATCTATTTGAGTGGTTTTCCCTTCAAATGAAGAATAGAAGAGTGGAAGTTATTCCTATATCTATCTATATTGCACTGATTTCCCTGAAGAAGTATTGTACAGGCAATTTTTGTTTTATTCCAGGTTTATCTAACAGTTTTAAAACATGGGGATAGCTCAACGCTGGACACTATGCTAAAGGTAATAAAACATGATGTTTGTTTGTAAGTTGTACTGAGTACTATTTACCATTGTAGATGATTTGAAAATTTATTAATTAAAATAAAAAATGCAACTTGACAGATTAGAGATTATGTAGTAAGAACATACTGTGCTTAATTTCCTCTGTCCAGCTCCATAAACAGGCTGACATGCAGGAGGAAAAGAATCGCATAGAGAGAGTTCTGGGAGCAATCTCGTCTCCAGACCTCATCCAGAGAGTGTTGACTTTCTCCCTTTCGGTATGTTGGAGCACTTAATATCACACAGATTTGGGCAGGTTTACTGGGATTAAAAAAAAAAACACAAGAGCAATTTGCAGTGGCTATTTAGTTTTATAAGAGACAATAGAATCCAAGTACCTTTTTTAATGTAGATTTTGAATTTTGCATATAAAATTGAATGGAGGATCCAAATATTGTTTAGAAAAAAGGATAAATATTGCACAAAGGATATACATTATATTATAATGTAGTGAGTGTGTTCCAGGTTGTCCTGATGGCCTAGCAGTGTTTTGATTATATAATGTTTGGTCCTCTTTACAGTGATAGTAGGTGATGGAAGCACAAATAAAATCATTAGTTTTCATTTTTGTTTTTGTTGTTGAGAAAAATAAATGGATGGAAACGTAGAAATAGAGACAATGTAAGAGAGGCTATGATTACCAGACTGACTTAAAGGCGTGTTCCAGTAGAACGAGAAAATTAATTGTCTCTACCCACACTCTTGTTGTCTCAAATTAAGTTACATTTTATTCTGAAGACCTCAAAAACAAAATTTCGTATCTGAGTGGTAGTTGCTATAGAATTACGTATATTTTCACAAATATGTTAGGGAAATCTTGGCCACTAAGCTAACATAACTAGCACTGTGTTTACAGCTGTGAAGAATAGTATTCATGAAGTCAGCACTATACTCTCGCTTATAAAAACTCATGCTTTGGTTAGCACTAATACTGACATGCCTGAAGCATACCTGAAGCGTTCTTGTGCTGTGAATTTATTTTAGTGCTGACTCTGTTGTGTGTGTAGGATGATGTCCGTCCGCAGGACACCGTGTCTGTGATTGGCGGCGTGGCCGGGAGCAGCAAGCATGGCCGCAAAGCAGCTTGGAAATTTGTCAGAGATAACTGGGAGGAGCTTCATAACCGCTACCAGGGTGGATTCCTCATATCTCGACTCATTAAGGTGAGCCTGTATACATAGGACATATGCGTAGTACATATTAAACTGAAGTCGAGTTTGATTTCTCAGTGGTCAGTTTTTAAAGTTTCATCTTTATGTGAAAATTCTTGCTAAATACAAGTTTAACGATACTTTGTTGTCTTTTCCTGTTGAATATGGAATAGTTTGTCTGCTCAGTCTGTTTCAGCAATTTAATCAAATGCTAATAATAAAAAAGATCATCAAATGAGGGAAAAAAAATCTCTTTTTTTTTTTGTGCATCTCTCTTGTCCAGCTCACTGTTGATGGGTTTGCAATTGACAAAATGGCTGCAGAAGTAAAGGTAAGCCATATCACTCAGGTGAAGTTAAAGAGGTGTTAATAGAGTTGTATTTATATGATAAAATTTCATTCTTCTTAGTCATTACATGGCTGTAAATTATGCTGGTTAACTGATTTATTGTGTAACACTAATCCTCCTCTCTGCTTGTGTGTTTGTGTGTATTCACAGAGTTTCTTCGAGACCCACCACGCGCCAGCGGCCGAGCGCACCGTGCAGCAGTGCTGCGAGAACATTCTCCTGAACGCGGCCTGGCTCAAGCGAGATGCCGATGACATCCATCAGTACCTGCTGCAGCGCAAAGCACCACCAGTGTGACCCCTGAACTCTGACCCCAGCCTCTCCTGACCTGCTTACTCACTCACTCAGATTTCCCAGCAAATCATCGCTGCCTCCGCCAGTCCGCCCAGCAGAGAGCGAGAGCATCCAGAAATTAAACAGGCTTTGTTTTTTCTATATTATGTGATGACGATTAAAGCGCTGTAGTTACATCTTGCGAATTATCCAAGAGAAATCGAAATCAAGACAGACGTGTGATGACGAATGTTGTACCCTGTTCTGCCTGCTGGAAACAATGCACATGCAAAGATGTAAGAAAATTCCAGATGTGATTTTCTTTTCTTTTTTTTTTTTCTGTTTAAGATGGTAACGCATGCATTTGATTTTTACAATTAGCACTTATTCACTCAGACAGTACTCTGCCAGACATTTCACTATGGACCTCAACATGCATTTACACAGTAGTATGATAACTGTGAATTGATTTCGCTCTTCCGCCTATCTCTTTAAAAAGAGGCATGCTTGCAACGTTTGATATCAGTGCTTTGATATCAATGGTTTATTTCAGTGTTTATTTTTAGACATGTATGTTTTCTGTGCAAACAGTATTGTACTTCCTCTGCCGTCTCATCCATTACAATGGCTGTAGCCCCAGTTTTATGTAGAATTACCTTGAGACGTGGCTTGGCAGAATGGGGTTAAAGGTCATGGTGTGCTTGTAAAAAGGACTTTTGACAGCAACGGCACTGATCCACAGTGCTTAAAAGGTTCGAACAGACCGAACAGCGTAAGCATGGTACTGTATGTATATTGTATAATGCAAGCGTTCTTGCTGAGACCTACAACTAATCTGATTTGTGACATACATGATCTTTCCTTCTTCGTCTGTATGTAAGAATCCCTTTTCCACAACACACTTACTCTCGAGTAACTACAGAATAAGAAAATAAACAGCAGAAAAACCCATTTTAGACACCCCTGTATCTGGGAAAGATATTTTATAAAGTGTATATTCAACAGCTCTTTTAACATTGTGAGAATCACACCTGAAGTAGAATGAACATCCTTGGGCTTTTTCAATATATTAACTCTAGTTCAATTCATGGCCCACTTTCAAGTTTAAAGTAATGATCATTTACTCCGTTATTGTGCTCTGAGGCCTTAAATCAGTGTAAATGGTTCTCAAATATAATTATCTACCTACACCAGAGTGGTAATTTTATTAAAATGGGCATGCAGATGTCAATCAGACACACATAGGCTTGTTGAGCATCTATATTGATTAAGAATATATCTGATGTGGCTCTTAATTTTACAGGAGATGAAAATGTCTGACTCCTTAAAACATTTGTTGTGCTTTTGTTTAAGGATACAATTGGTGTTAATTAAAAATGAAATGAAAAGAAAAAATAGTCTGAAGGAGAAAGTTTGTGTGTGAATGTGCCTGTTTTAAAAGGATTTCTTTAAATAACGGTTCATTGATACCGTTAATCTGTCACTATTAATTGCTTATACAGAAAAAAAATTGAAGATGCTAAATTTAGAAGTAAGTGGTCAATCTATATTCATTCTTAATTTGATCTCAAAGCTTTCTTTGTGTACCAGTGTTAAGGTTCACATGTGGATTTTGTTACTTTTAAGCAACTGGGCGAGTAATATATCCCAACCACTATTTTAAATGCTACTGTAAAAGCCAGTACAAGGTCAGAGGGTGAGGTTTGTTTTTTATGTCCACATGAAATTATTTGTGGTTATAGAGTTGAGCCTGCATGGTTGAGTGTACAGTAAACATTGACTCTGTGTGAGTTGTGGGTCTGGCTGAAGAAGCTCTACTAATTATAATTTTAAGCTTGTTGGGGAGGAAAACTTACATTCGAACATGTATGTGCTTTATGTCTAACACTTCTCTCTGCAGAAGGTCTTACTCCGCACATTCAGTGTGTACTGCCCGTGTTAACTTTCCAGCTAACTGGCCAAATGTTCCATCCCACTATAAACTGCATGACGCCACTATCTGTGACTCAATCCCAGATCGCTCCCTGTTGGAATACCTACGGCAGAGAATCCATTATTTCATACCCTAGGTAGTGCACTTAAATAGGGAGTGGGGAGTAATTAGGGACTGAGCCATTGTCTGACTGTGTTTCCATATTAGCAGTAAACAGTTCTGCCCTTCCAGGAGCCGCCAAATTTAATCACCCGAAGGCATGTTTTATTTTCCCCAATGCACTATTGTGTTGTAGTAAAGAAGGGAGTGGTTGGAGCGCTGCTTCGGTGATTCCTGCTGTTACAAGTTACAACAGCGGTATGCAATCTCTTAAACAATCTAGGAGTTAGAAAGCGTGAAGAGTTGTCTCAATGGAAAAGAACCTGGTTATGTATGTGCAAGCAGACCTCAAGAGTTGGTGTCTAATTTGGGTCACTTTCAGAGACCTGTTTTCTGACATTACTATTCCTATTATTGGACATTTGGTCACATCTGAAGATTCTTGTACAGCGATCATGAACAGGGTTGAAACTCACCTTAGATCCCCAGTTTGTAGCCTGATACTACTACTGCTACTACTATTACATTACTATTACTATTATATTACTGCTACAACTGCTATTACTATTACCACCACTACTGCTCCCCCTACTAATATTACTACTACCTACTACTGCCACCACTATTATTATTACTACTAATACCTACTACTGCTACCTCTACTGCTACTGTACTATTACTACCACTAGTACGATTATTACTGCTACCTCTACTAATATTATTATTACTACTACTACTGCTAAGAAGAAGAAGCAGAAGCTGCTACCTACTACTGCTGCTACCTCTACTAAAATTGAATAATACCCTCAGCGTTGGAGTGTGGCTGTGGGGATTTGGGCTCATTCAGCTAAAAGAGCATTAGTGATGTTGGCACACTGTCAGCATTCCAACTCATCCCAAATGTGTTCACTGGGGTTGAGGTCAGGGCTCTATGCGGGCCACATGTTCCAGCATGAAAACACACATTGTCATGCTGGAACAGGTTTGGACCCCTTAGTTCCAGTGGAGGGAAATTATAATGCTACAGCATACACAGATATTCTATATAATTGTGTGCTTCTAACTGTGTGGCGACAGTTTAGGGAAGAACCACATATAGGTGTGATGGTCAGGACCATAAACATACAGAGGTCCAGTGTGGTAGATAAGTGCTAGGCCGTGTAGAACTTTGGATAGATGTTACTGTTTTTAGTGTTTTTTTTTCTGTTCTGCTGTGTTTTGTACAACATATGAATTTATTGTCTTCTTACAATATGCTAAGCTTATCACTATAATAAACCATGCTTGTAAAAATAAAATACATGGATTTATTTTTCTAAAATTATACCTAGGTTTAATTGAATTCAATACACTTGGCAAAGGATTACCTGTTCTCTCACATCTTGGTAGAATATATACACTATGTGGCCAAAAGTTTGTGGACACCTGACCATCACACTCATATGTGGTTCTTCCCCAAACTGCTGCCACAAAGTTGGAAGCACACGATTGTATAGAATGTCTTCGTATCCTGTAGCTTTGTAATTTCCCTTCACTGGAACTAAGAGGCCCAAACCTGTTCTAGCATGACAATGCCCCTGTGCACAAAGCGAGCTCCATGAAGACATGGTGTGTTAAGGTTGGAGTGGAAGAACTCGAGTGTCCTGCACAGACCCCTGACCTCAACCCCACTGAACACCTTTGGGAGGAACTGGAACACCGACTGAACCCCAGACCTCCTCACCAACATCAGTACCTGACCTTATTAACGCTCTTGTGGCTGAATGAACACAAATCCCCACAACCACGTTCCAAAATCTAGTGGAAAGCCTTCCCAGAAGAATGGAGGTTATTATAACAGGAAAGGAGGGACTACATCTGGAATGGGATGTTCAACAAACACATATGGGTGTGATGGAGAGGTGTCCACATACTTTTGGCCATGTAGTGTGTTTCTCATCATTTCTGGGTGTGTTTTACTACCGCGGTAAGAGCCAGTGTTTCTCCCTGCCACTAGGCGGCGCTGCCTTCTACTCAAAATAACACCACTAGAAGAGGAAGAAGAAGAAGAAGCTAAGAAAATGGCGACGTCCATGTGTAGGACGTTAAAATTCCTTCATCAGAGCACCTGCAAAAATGTAAAGGTATGACATTATGTAATATTGATGAGTAGTTTGAAATATAACACTAGCTTGAATATACAGCACTGTTTGACTTTCAGGAGGAGGATAGAAATGTGTAACAGGCTGAGAAGCAAGTTTCTGTCCTCCATGGTTTTCATAGTCTACAACAGCAGAATGGCTTGCTGTAGGTATTCAGTTTTAATGTAGTAGCAATCATGATGCACTAATGACATGATCACAGTCACAGCTTTATATTAAGGTTCCTACTGACAGCAAAGACACTCCCTGAGACAGCATGAGGAAGAAAGCTTGTGAGGAATCAGACTCAGAAGGGATCTCCTTTTTGGTGGGATTATAGATCATTACTATTACACAGTTGTAATCTGTAAGAGTAAACACTGAACATGTTGAATGGATACTCGGTGTGAGCATTATAGTCTTTATGATTACAGCAGCAACTCTCAGGTGTCCAGTATCCAGGTAAGATCATGCACTGAAGATCAGACTTGGGCATGAACTATTTAGGGTTCATGTCTTTAGGGTATCTGTGTAGCACCATGCACAGCAGCAGAAGGTGAGCAACATGTACAGAGGCTCCAAACAGACATAAAGCATCAGGGTGAATCAGGGAGGTTTGGAGAGAGAGACGTGCCACAGCGGTAAAAGTATTGATGTAGGTGACTCATGGTATGATGTATCTGTACGCATGCAGTGTGTTGGGCCTTTCCTGGATGTGCAATGGCCCCAGGTTGCACTTGTACCTGTTCGCACCAAGAAGCGCTACTTCATTCCTCCAGCTGTGGGGCTGAAGGAAAAGTCCCACTCTGAGCAGGAGGCGAAGGCACGCGCCGCAGGAGTGGTCATCAGACAGGAGTACATGGAGAGACCCGTCAACATCTCATGCACGGGTACCTGCTGTTTTCAATTCAGTGCATGTTTTAATACATAGACGTAAATAGTTTAAGTGTTTTTGCAAAGCGCCCAACCCATGGACAGACCAAACATCTTGATAATATGGATGCCATTTTTGATAGTCAGATCACTGATGTATTTATTAAAAATGCAATTAATACTTTTCAAGCTTAAATATGTTCAATCTGATTAATACATGCCTCACATTTAGGCAAATAGATTCAGTATTGCTGTTCGTGTCTCACCAATGGAATATTAAAGCAAAATTCCTCCCTGAAACATATTCAGTATTTGTGATGTGTTTAGAAGAAGAAACCTTTATTTTGTCACATATATGTTACAGCACAGTGAAATTCTTTCTTCACATATCCCAGCTTGTTGGGGTTAGAGTGCAGGGTCAGCCATGATACAGCACCCCTTGAGCAGAGAGGGTCAAGGGCCTTGCTCAAGGGCCCAACAGTGGCAGCTTGGCAGTGCTGGGGCTTGAACCCTCAACCTCCTGATCAGTAACCCAGATCCTTAACCACTGAGCCAAATCCACCCAGAATTTAGTGATTCTGTGTGCTAACTTGTTGGCTGGTGCTATATTTTTGTTATTCCTGTGAGAAGATATGGTTGTGTGCCACACTGATGTCACAAGAGGACATTGCCAGGGCAGTTAAAATGGAGTTTAATAGGAGAAAATTCAACAGTCTCAAACATTAGGGATAAAGATTTCGCTCATAGCTCCTCAAAAAAAAAAAAATCACTCACCATTCTATGTTAGATTTCACTATTAATGAGAACTCTAACATAGAAGTAGTGGAGACAACAAGTAGTGGAGACAACAAGCATTGGGCTCGAAGTTGCAGAATACAATGTGGCTATATGACGCAGCTGCACTGAGTTGGTTAGATAGTGATATGCACGATGACAAGCACAGTGGTTATGACGGTAGTGTTAGCATGAACGTTATGGAAGCTGAGAGTGTAGAGATGAGGATAAAGGATTAAAGTGCTGCTGCATGGCTTTCTTTATTTAGAGATGAAGCAGGGGCTAATTCCCACTGGCACCAGTGTCAGCGGGTGCTCCAACAGCATTGTGGGTAATGTCGGAAACCGTTCACTAGTGAAAGTGAATATGGACCAACATGTCGAGCAATGTTGAAACTAAAAAAAGTCAGAATTACATTACAAGGTGAATCTTGGATGCCATTGAAGATCACATGTTAATTATAAATATTGATATACAAGTCATTGAGGGTGGAGTTTTCCTTTAATGTTAATGTTGCTCACAATCTTAGATATAACCTTTTTATCTTCAGCTGTTTTGTCTGGCTTTGGTTTGTTTGTTCTAATACCTTTTTCATTGTCCACCTCTGAATCATTGTTTAGTATTTTGTTAGATTTGTTTCTAAGCATTATGTTTCTGCTTTACATGACTGTGATAGCTGGAGTCTTTGATCCATACATCCCTCCAGAGGGCGATGCTCGCCTCTCCTCTCTGTCCAAAGAGGGGCTGAAACAGCGCACGGAGCAGCTGCGACAGAGTGCTGCCTCACAGCTGGCGTAAGAAACATCAGCATTTTACACGCACTGCTGTATTCTCCTTCTTAATATCACATAGAGCAGAGGGGACAGCCGAGATGTTAGAAGAGACAGAAAACAAGTCTGAGGCTCCCCAGGACCTGGGATTTGGCACTAACTTAATCATTTTAAATTGTCAGCCTTGAATAAATATAAAAGATCTAGAATTTGATGCCTGTGTAGGTTTATGCTCAGTTATGTTCTATATCATGATCAGACATGTAATATCTAACATTTCTAATACCTGTGGGAATTTCTTTACCAAGGATCCGCAAAATAAAGGAGCACGACCCAGAGTTCTCTACTAAAGAGTTTGCCATTCGAGCTCAGGAAATCTTCATCGAGGCTCATTTGGCGCTAACACAGTAAGAAGTTCTTTGTTTGTTTGTTTGTTTAAACCCTTGTGAGTGTTCGAGAAGTGTCCACCAGTCTGACAAACAGACTTCTATTCATTAGCTCAGCCATGTGATGTTTTGAAGTCTATAAATTCCTCAGGGACGTGGAGCACCTTTTCCCTTCTTTTCACTGCTTTTGGCAGACGGGAAGTCATGCATTTTTATTCGAGATAGTGATGTGTCATTTGTCATGAGTCTGTTTATTAAATGTCATGAGTCTTGCTTGAACATGTGAGCTGTTTGATTTCCCCTCTTTTTTGTAAACGTAGTCAGTGTAGTTACTTCAATCAAAATGCTGGTCAGCGTCTGAGCTGTTCGTTAGTGTAAATGTTGAGCCGCGTGTTTGAGCAGTCTCAGCTGTGTGTATGAAGCAGTATGACGGTGAGGATCCACTGCACTGCTGCTCTTTGTTGAAGATGTACTGTATGAAGTGAAGTGTTTTAGGGGAGGTGATCAGTTATAGATAAATGGAACTCGATCGCAGGGATGCTTATTGTATTTACCAATGTACATTTGTACTATATTTCATACAATGCAAAGTAATGTTATGTTAATTTAATAGGTTCATTAAAAGGTAGAGTAAGAGTCACCTGAAGACAGAAAAAAGAAAAGAAAAAGCTTTTCTGCTTTTTCAGATAAAGCAGCGGTCAGAACCAATACGAATACAATTCACCTGGCTGAAAAGCCAATTCAATGAAGGGGAAAGGAGACGTTTGTTTTTTGTAGTGGATACTTTACACTCGTGCCGACTTTATCTAGATGAACTTTGACCTGTGAGTTTGTGAACTTTGCTTTTGTGAATCAATGGCGGGGTGGGGGTGGGGGCTCTGGTCAGTAAAAATTTGTCCTTTGTGCTGTTTATTATTTATGCTCTTGGAGCCATCCACGTACACTATGGTTTTTTTTTGTGGTAAAATTCTGTTTTTTTTTCTCCCTACTTGTTAGGATTTTCATATTAGCAATGTTGGCATCTCTAATTGTGTTTAATCAGTAATCCAGAATTTATTAATTATGAAAGTTATCTCTACATACGATTCATATCGAATATGTGTGTATATATATATATATATATTAGGCAAATAGGCAAATGTTTTGAACAAGTTCCACTGTTTACTAAAAAGAGCTATTAGTTTCCTCAGTGTCATTATTCCCTTGGCCCGTTCTTTTATTGTAATATAGCACTGTTTATATTTATGAATATGAGTCGAATACAAAGTCATATTTCATTTCTCCACTCTTGCAGGTTCAACAAAGAGAAGCTCCATTCTTTGGTCACAGAAAGGTGTTACCCTGTATGTGAACTGCTTTTATGTCATTCAACCTTAACTGTGTAAATGTTATGATTGTATTGTTCATTACATGCACACATACGTACCTTAATTCATTAATTTCTATGTCACATAAATCGCATCACGGGGCACGGTGGTTTCCTCCCCCAGTCCAGAGACATGCGTTGCAGGCTGATTGGCATTTCCAAAGTGTCTGTAGTGTGTGAATGTGTGTGCGATTGTGCCCTGGGATGGGTTGGTGTCCCGTGCCTTGTGCCCTGAGTTCCTGGTATGGGCTCCAGGCTCCCCCAAGACCCTGTGTAGGATAAGCGGTACAGAAAATGGATGGATGGATGGATAAATTGTATTACATTATCATGTAAATTGAATACCAAACTGTTTTCAGACCACACCTTTAAATCGTTTGACAGTGTGTCACAAGCTTGCTCTGTGTTGTAGGAGATGGTTCGAGGAAATAGGTATAAAACACTGCGCTGGCGCTTTGTTGAGTCTCTGGAGCCGCCGCGGTTGGTCCATGCCAGATGCCCGGACATGATCAGTAAGGGCAATCTGTATGGTCAAGTGACGATCCGCATGCACTCAAGACAGGTGAGTTAAATAAACGATTGTTGTGTAACATCACTGAAGGCAACGGTGCTTTATTAGTCTTCTTTTTCAGACATTGGCAATCTATGACCGATTTGGCCGCTTGATGCTGGGAGATGAAGAGGAGCCCAGGGATGTCCTGGAGTACTTGGTGATGGAGAGACACCTGGTCAACCCATATGGCCTCTGGAGACTACACGGCAAGATTGTCCCGGCATGGGCGCCACCTAAAGAACCCATCCTTAAGGTTTGTTAGTATAAGTAGCATAGTGTAGTATAGTATAGTTCTTTCTGCTCTGACTGAAGTTGCATAAATATGTGTAAGATTAAATGATTTCCTTTTTTCAGCTATGAAGTAGTACATGCATTCTTGGCCTATGAATTGTTTACTGAGCAGGATTATTAAAGCAGCAGTATAACCTTTATACAGATACAGGGTATTGGAGATCCCACTAGTAGAACTATGTTACTGCAAGCAACATTTCATAATGATAATTGCGCCATGCAGGTTAATCTGTTAGCTGAAAGTCCATAGACAGTCAAGACTTAGTGAAATGTTTGTAATTATTTGCTGTAGTTATTGGTTTAGACTAATATTAGCTAGCTGAGAGTGTAGTTAGCTATCTGAGTGCTTAGCTGGGAGAATGTGCTGTAATTGTAGCAAGAGAGCATATTGCCTTGGTATTGCAAAATTGCGACCAATTTTGCATTACTGCGTAGGGATTATGGGAGTTAGAGTTTGGGAGTGTCATGTTTATCTTCCTCTGATATCTGTGGTTCAGTGCTTCACAATAGTGTCATTGAGAGTAGACAGATCTGTGTTTGTGGCATGATGAGTCCAAAAAAAAAAGTGGTCCAATTCAGCAGTTCATTTTTAAAGTATTTTTTCCTCTACTGTCTCAACAAGGCTACTTGTTTAATTTTTAACAAAAACAGTCACATACTGCAGCTTTAATGGTAAGCTTGTTATTTCTATTGTGTTACTCTTGACAATGGTTGAGCCATATTAATTCCTGTTTATTTTTCCACAGACTGTTATGATCCCAGGCCCCAAGCTTAAACCGGAAGAGGAGTTTGAGACTCTTAATTACGACGTGCCTAAGCCCAAGGCAGTGCAGTGGCATAAATAAGCCAGAGGGTGGGGTGTTCAGTCATCTTTGTACAGATTTCATTATTGACTTGTGAAATAAACTAATGTTCCTGAAACTGTATGGCTCTCCATGGGTGTCCTCATTAAACCATTTCAGTGTGTAGGGGAATTTGGTAAGGTTTGTACAGCTGTGGCCAATTTACAACACCTTACAAAAAGCATTTGGTACTATACAGCTGATTTAAGAAAGGTTATGAAATATATATTTTATTTTTTTTACATAAGGTTTTTAAGAACACCGTACACTGTCAAAATCACTTTCAAAATCACAGAATTGCTATATTGCTTGTGCATGACATTTATTTATGACAGTTTGCACACTGCACAAACAAAATTACAGGTGAGGTGTTAAACATTACATCCAGTGTCATGAAATATATTGAAAAGACAAAATAATAACCTTTAACAAGCAGACAGTTCATCAATATGAGGTAAGAATATGTAACATTTAACATAAGTAAAATTATACCAAAAAAAATTATACAAATCACTTATGATAGTTATGACCTCCTGAATATATCCTGGCTATATCATGAACATTTGTGTTCCACAAGAATGGCTTTAGACATAATGAAGAACATTCTCATCTAATGCATGTGCACTATGCTTATAATCAAGATAAAATCATACAATAAAAATGTTAATTCTGTCATTGTTAATTCTTTGATTGGATCAGTTGAGTGAATAATATCTGTGGTTACATCAGTCTTTGACTTGAAGGCGATCCCATGGTGTGACTGGAGATTTAAATCTGCAGACTGAAACACAAATACCCAGGAGAGAAACAGTAATGTAGGACCAAATGGGAAAATGTTCCTAGGTAGAAGCAGGACCGTAACCAGGATCAAAATTTTAGTGAGGTATGCGCTGCAGAAATGTCATAGTTAATATCACAGTGGCGAATGTGTACTACATCAATTCGGCTACTGATGTTATGAGTAGTCTAAATAAAAAAATTGTAAAAAAAAAACCCTGCTCTGATAAACACTCACGTTTATACCATATGTTCTCATATAGCCACATATTTATATCATAGCTATGTCAGATGTTTATACATAATATGTGAGTTGCATACCTCTCAACAAGAAGTTAAAATCTGGTCCTGTGGTTGAAACACAATGGGTGATTAATTCACTGATGCTGATTGGGTTGTCTTGGAATACTAATTTTTCTGCATAGTTAATTCTGCCACCATTATCAGGACGTCACTGTTTCCATACTGAATTTGACAGCTGGTGATGCTACGCGGGAGGTAAAAAAACAAAACAAAAAACCTTGGTATGTCCACATGTACAATGTATGGCCGAAAGTTTGTGGACATTTAACCATCACACCTATATATGGGCCTTCCCTAAACTATTGCCAGAAAGTTGGAAGCACACAACTGTATAGAATGTCTTTGTATGCTGTAGCATTACAGATTTCCCTTCACTGGAACTAAGAGGCCCAAACTTGTTGCAGCATGACAATGCCCCTGTACACAAAGCGAGCTCCATGAAGACATGGTGTGTTAAGGTTGGAGTGGAAGAACTCAAGTCTCCTGCACAGAGCCCTGACCTCAACCCCACTGAACACCTTTAGGATGAACTGGAACACCGACTGCACCCCAGACCTCCTCACCAACATCAGTGCCTGATCTCACTAATGCTCTTGTAGCTGAATGAACACAAATCCCCACAGCCACGCTCCAAAAGCCTTCCCAGAAGAGTAGAAGTTATTATAACAGCAATGGGGGACTACATCTGGAATGGGATGTTCAAAGAGCGCATATGAGTGTGATGGTCAGGTGTCCAAAAACGTTTTTCCATATAGTGCAGCTAGTTACAGCTATGAGTAGAAGTAGTGTACCCCAATGATTCTGCTGGATGAGCAGGAATTTGACCTGGACATTCATTTGGGTAGTTGATTTACAGTGGCCTAATACACATTCCATGTGGACACTTACTGTGGTGTATAACTAGTGGCCTGTTTGTTAAAACATAGTTTACTTTTCTAAAAGTAGAAAAAAGCACATGCTAATTAGTTTGGAGCTTATAAGTCAGGTGGGAAGATAAAGGCCTCTGCCGCTGTTTCTGCATCACTTTCTTCTTCTGCTATTGGTTCCTCCCATGTGAAGATAGCAGAGTTAGTATCATGCTCAGCAATGGATGTTTGTGATCCTCCTTTCATTTCCCATGGCCACAATGCATCACACTGAGTCAGAGGCCAATTAGCCCTTGCCCCCTGCGCAGTATGTGCACTGGTATCTTCTTCCCTCTTCTCACTGATGCTGTCCTTTGTATTTGCTGGTTGTTCGGAGTCAGTTTCCCAAGGGGAAACATCTACACAGACACTTGATTGCATTTTGGACTTTCCTGAGTCCTCTAGTTCCCGTGGACATGTGTATGCTTGAAGGTAATTTTGACTTTGATCTAGATTTGGTGACTGTTCGGTTTCCCATGGGCAAATATCAGCATAAGCATTTTTGGTTTTTTGGATTTGCTTCTCAGGCTCACCTGTATGCAATGGGTCAACATTAACATGTAGACTTGTTTGTTTTTGAGATGATTTCACTGGCTGTTCACTTTCTATCGTAATGCTTTCCCAAAGACAGATTTTGGTATGCACACTTTCTTTTTGTAGGATTGAGGTATCTGCCTCCTTTGTTATGGCAATACCTTCTGACCACTCAGATGCCTTTGCTTCCTGGGAACAGCTGTCTGTTTTCTTAGTTGCAGACACTTGTGAAGGCAATCCCATGTCTTCTTGTATTGGTTTCACTGATGCTTCCTCTGCCTCCAACAGATAGACTTCTTTCACAATAGGTGGTGACTCAGGGAAATCCCATGGACAGGTTTCTGGTGTGCTTGTCAGCTGTTTATTCAGTGGACATGGTGTTGCTATAGTTTTTTTGACATAATCTCTTGGTTTCTCAGCATCTGTTTTAAGTAACTTTTCTGATTCCCATTGGCAGGAAAATCCCTCAGGAAAATCCCATGGGCATATATCCATATCTGAAGTACTGGTAAGTTGTTTTGTTAAGAAATGCCTTGGACTAGGCGTAGGTAAACTTTTTGAATCAGTGCTCCTTATTGTTTCTGAGTATTTCCCTAGTACGGCATCTGATTTCCAGGGATATATATCAACACACATTATCTCTTGATTTGTATCTGTGTCACTTGTTTCCCATGGACAGACATCAGTTTGGAGTGTCTCTTGTCGCACAAGACTCTGCGTCTTTGTGTCTGGACAAGCATTTACATAAATAACTCGCTCAGTTGGTTGTGCTGCCTCAGAAACTGATTTGGCAGAATCTTGTTTAACATTACAAGGGAACACTGTATGGCTCTGATGTTGCTCAGTTCCTTTCCTAGATTTACAATTGATTATTGATGCCTGTCCTAGCGATTCCGATGGACAAATACCTTTGTCCCATGTTGTTATTTGCATTTGCTTGCTGTCCACGTCCCGAGTTAAATCATCATCATAAAAACTTTTGGGTTGTAATTGATCTTGCTGCTTCACTTCCCAGGGGCAAATATCAGCAATGCTGCTTTGTCGACAAGTCTTGTTTGGAACGTCCAAACGACACACTGTTGATCTTGGAACAGTCAAAGAATCTCTGTCTTGGTGCCAGGATGGTTTGGTGCTCTCGATACTAGGAGTCAGACACAGTCTTTGCTTGCCACTGTTCTGACATTGTATTCTATTTTCAGACTCCATGTCCTCTGACTCCCACTGGTGGATATGTGGTAAGACATTGCTTATGGAGTTCCTCTCTGGGGATACTCTTACTGCTGCCTGTTTCAGAAGGCAAGGTTTTGAATCAACACAAGTCATAGATCGTATTGTTGATTGTGGTGTCTTTTTCTTTGACTTTATAGTCATACTGTTTAGAGTCACTGATCTGGTCTGTTGTGATGTACCCTCCTCTTTGCTGAGTTCATTTTTACTGCTATATTTGCCACTCTCTTTTTTAGCCACCAAGCCCCTTGCTAAAAGGAGGGTCTGGGTTGCAGATTGGAAAGAGAAACCACAGCGGGCCATTGGCTTGGTAAAGCTATATGGTGATCCTGGAGCACTTGAGGAGATTGGAGGTTTTGGTCTTGAAGATTCAACATCTGAATCTAGACCACTCTCTCCCTGTGCTACAGGAGGAGAAGAGGAGGGCAAGGAGGAGGCAAATTCCCAGGGGCAAACATACAGTAGTGCGGGGGGTGATGTAAGCTTTGGTGTTAGGGTTTCTTTCTCAGAGAGAGCGCAAGTGACATGTTTTTGGTTTGACGTGTTTGTGTCTGTAGGCTGTTCCTCTTTAACCTCAGCCTTGTCAAATGACTTATCTTTTGGGCTTGTTTTAAAATCATGTGATGTGTCCACTGTGCTCTTAGTAGGAGAAAGAAAATGATCTCTGTGCTCTTCTGTAAAACTAAATGATTTCTGAACCCGAGTGGACACTGGTTGTAGAAAGTTGTTGTCTATGGCTAGGTTTTGAGCACTGATTGACTTGCAGAAAAGTGGTGCTGTGTCGATAGACCCCGTCTCTGAGGCCCTCTTGTTCATACAGTTTTTCACTGAAGAATTTATCATTGAAGTATCCTTCACTGGCACACACTTTTGTATCTCTGGCGATGGCAACTTTGCTGTCTCATTCCTCATAATGACACGGGTGCTTTCGGAAGTTGCCGAGCAAGATCCAGACCCTTTTGGTGTCCCTCCAGCTCCTGAAGTGTCCTTATCTTTGTGGCTACTCTGCCGACTCATGCTGTCTGGGATCTCAGCTATCCTCCTAATAATCGATCGGCCAAGCATGAGCCGAGAGCTGCGCTTTTTCTGCAGGTGTGGGTTGTTGTTTTCCATTTTCTTGGTCTTGTGGACTTCCAACTGAGCATAAAGTTTCTTCAGCTCACCCTGATGCCAGTGAAGATAAAGCATATTCAGTTAAGAAAAGATTAGAGAGCCACAGACTTTCATGGTTGTTGTAGTGGAGTGAAGAAAACACAAAAAATAAATTAAAAACAGGAAGAGGTAGAAATTAAGGAAAGTGAAAGAAAAGGTCAAGCAATAGCTATCGTGCAGGTGAACTGATGTAGTTGTTGAAATGAGTCCAGAACATTGAGATCATTTATAATCTTATAATGAAACTTATGCCACAGGCATAGTATAAGACTATGATAAATTATAATTATATTATAATTATCTACATAATTTGTACTTTGTACACCTATAAGTGATTAGTGTGCTTTGTCTTGGTCTGTGTGCTGTTTAGGGTGAAGGACGTTTACCCGAATGTCGTCAGGGTCCAGGTTGTGGTCACTCCAGCAGGCAGATGTAAAACTATTATTCAGATGTAAACATGAACGCCGTAGGTCCACTTCATCCTCATACATCTCTGAAGCAATATCCTCTTTTATGAGTTGAGATATGTGAAGGAACTGCAATAACATTTGATTTGATCTTGATTTTTACTTAAAAACAGATTAATCATAACAAGTACCATACCAAGTACTGTGGCATATGAACATAACTAAAAGGTCTCCTTAAATGGGAAGTACCTTAGGAAAGAACAGCAGGCCAAGTGTTACAGTGATTGTGACATGTATGTGGATAAAGAACAGCAAGAGCATCCAGTCAGGATGTAGAGATGGCTTTATGAATCTGAGAGTGGAAGAAATACATGACGCAATTCAAATAATGTGATATATTTGCTATATTTGCTTGGTTTTGTTGATTGAGCACATTAGCACGACCTTGAGACCTCACCTGAGCAGATGGAACAAGGTGGAGAAGAGCAGTTCGTTGTGGATGGCGATGCCCATGTAGCGTGGCTCATGGAAAGCAGAGGGCACAGACTTCACTGCACTGCTGAGGGAGCTCCCCCAGCACAGGAACAGCAGCTCTGCTGAGAACCAGAGACATCAACAGTGGTCAACTTGACAGGTCTGGGTATGTTCCACTCATTTATTTATTTATTTATTTATTTATTTATTTACACTAAAATAGGAAATTAATCCATTTTTTCATAAAACTATTATTCTTTAAAATAAAATATTGACTCCTTTTAGTTTCTAGTTTCTACTTATTTCACCATACAAATTCTAGAAATCAAATATTTATGAATCCAAATATGAAAAAAATGTCCATTGCAGTACATTTCACCATGAACAAGTCGACCTGGAAGTGCAAGTAGGCTATTGTATAGGCTAGTCTCTGGTTAAGATATGTACCCTGGAACTTTCTTAAAATATATGTTTTCTTTAAATATATGATAAAAATGCAGACATAAATTTTGGGTGGTTCAAAAATACTTAAAGTATATTTAAAAGTCAGATATATTTGCAATAAATGAAGTAATGAGAAACATGCAAAGGAGTAAAATTGTGATATTTACTGTTTTGAACATCTCCTTGATATGTAACCATTAATTGATGTGGTATTGTCCAGATTTACTCCATTAAGATACTTATAATTGATTATTTTAAATAACTTAAAAATAATAATAATAAAATAATAAAAATCCACTATATTGCTCACGAGGTCCTAAATATTCTGATTAAAAAAGTGTTCTGGCTGCTAAAGTTATGATCTTCTATATGGCTCTGGTATTTAAAATAACCAGAATATAATGATATGAAAGGCTCCATGGGGCATAATCTCCAAGGGCAAATTTCACCTACCCATAGCCATCATGTAATCCCACCGGTCCAAATCACACACTCTGAAACTCTGCCCATCTGAGGTGGTTAATGTAATCAGCAGAGGGATGTTACGATCCCGGTTCTGAAGGACTCCCAGAGTCCAAGCACATAAAAACCATTTCACAGTGAGCACCATCACTCCCAGCATCCTGAGCACACTGGTGCTGGACATGTAGGGAACTCTCTGGGCAGTGCATGAGAGGAATACATTCAGAACCCTGTGGAGGTGGATGATAGCAGTCATTACTTCTCAAATATATTACATACATATCAAACCAAGTGGCATTTATTGTAAGGAAAGATACCACAAGCACACTTTTCAAGCAAAACATTTCCAAAAACTAGATTGTTATGTTTAAAAGATACAAAAAAACAATTGATACACTGGTCATAATTAGACAAAAAAAAGTATTTGGGCACTCAGTTGTGGCTTCATTAAAGATCACAGTGTTTTAGTATTTAGTTTGCCGTTCTTTGTTTTGCAGAACTTCTTGATGATGTCTGGGCATGGAATAAACTAGTTTCTGGAACAGTTGTAATGGACATTTCCTCCAACAAAACTTTCATTTGTTCTACACTAGAGCATCGACAATCAACAATTTCTTCTCCATTGTATCCCATAGATGCTCTAGAGTCAGGGCTCTGGGAAGTCTTCTTTCAAATGTTTCTTTGCATCATTATCCTGCAGAAAAATCCACTTCTGTCATTTGAATAATTTCTTCATTGATTTCCACAAGTTTGCATCCAGAATGCTTTTGTACACTTCTATGTTCATCAGTGAATACAAGCTCACTAACATCACTGTAGGAAAAACAGCCCTAAGCCACCGCTGTGCTTTACAGTACCCTTAGTGCAGTTTAGTTGGAATTCTTCTCCTGGCTTTCTCCACACAAACACTCTAGCATCAGACCCATCCAAGTTAAATGGATTGGACTTATTGGATTCATCTTAATTGAAATTGGATTCATCTGAACATAAGACTCCAGAAGCTGCTATCTTTCTGTGCATGTTCTTTTGCCAATTTCACTCTTGCTATCTTATTCTTGAGGTTGATGAATTGTTTCCCCCTCATTACTCTCCCTCTGTACCCATGCTCATTGATCCTCTTTTGAATAGTTTGTGCTCTAGTTGTATCTGGTAATTCTTACTGATGTCTGAAACAATCCTTGCTGCTGTTTCTCGCCTGTTTTCTTGATGTTACTTAAAATTATCCTGCCCAGTCTGCTGGTGTTCCTTCAGGGTCTGCCTGTAAGTTGTCTGTTTTCATTCACAAGTTTCATCTTTGAACATTTTTACAAGTTTTGCTGATTTGGCTAATAGAGTGGCCTTCTTTTTGCAAACAAATGATGCTAGAACTTTTCTCAAAACTTCTTCTTAGTCATTTTTGCAATTACTTTTAATAACCTGGGGGACATCTTCCTCTGGTATTGATCAGCTGGATGGAATGGTGATTATCAGGTTAGCAATACACACCTGTACATTTTCAATGTCACAGTGCCGTAAACAATGGCAAAGCCAAGCAAACGGACCCATCGGAGCAGGATGCAGCGAAACGTGCTGGGTTTGAAATATATTATCAAGACCTATAAACAGAGATGTAGATACATAGATTACCAAGAACTACTCCTAATACCTGGAATAATGCAATCTGCTTTTCTAGACACAAAGTAAAGAAAGAGAATTAAAGTCTAATTCTATTCTTAATATGTGTACAGAGAACCAACTAAAAGAGTTTCAATAGAAAGATGTGGTTGTATTGCTTGCCTCCTGAGTACAGATAAAAAAGAGCCCTGTTTTTGTTTTGTTTTGTTTTTTATTAAGAATATAAATCTTTGTTCTGTCATTTTGCTACAAATATAAAAAAGACATTTTGTACTGTAGCGTTTTTATCCATGTCCAGGTTATCCTCATGCTTTATTTTCAATAATAAAATTAGATTTAAAATTATTCAGGATTTGAATAAACACAATGCATAATTACAGTAAACTGATGTGATGGAATTTCATCATTATCATCAACGCAAGGAGAGATGATGCAAGGTGAAATGTTGAGTAACTTTAACTAATGCTATGCCTTTAGTTTTTCTTCTAATTCTGAATCTTCTCGTTATGCTCTATTATGCTTTAATCTCATTATGTTAAAAACTCATTATGCTATAATCTGAAAAGAAGGTTTTATTCACACACTCACAGGAAAGTAAAGGAGCAGAGACCCGAAAAGAATAATCTCCAGCAACAGGAGACCAGATGCTCGAATCGGCTGCCGTTTAAAAGGAGAGAAACATGAGAGGCAGATGACAAACAGGACAGAGACAAACATGAAGAACTTTTATATGATGCATAATTCATAGGAAAGTGGGGTAAAAAACATTATACATATATCAACATAAAAGCCTAAGAGCTGTCTATAATAGAAAGCAAAACTTTTGCAAAACTAAACGACTGGCCAAAAAAATTAACAGTTAAACAGAAAACTTTAGACAGAAAACTTTAGAATCCATAAAATTTGTACTGCCCTAGCTGGCTGAATAAAAACACATGTAGTTTGTGACCAGAAAAGTTACTAATCTGTAGATTATCGTAGAAAAATTATTGTACATACACTATATAGCCAAAGTATGTGGAAGCCTGACCATCACACCTATATGAGAGCCTTCCACAAACTGTTGCCACAAAGTCACACAGTTGTATAGAATGTCTTTGTATGCTGTAGCATTACAATTTCCTTCACTGGAACTAAGAGGCCCAAACCTGTTCCAGCATGAAAATGCCCCTGTGCACAAAGTGAGCTCCATGAAGACATGGTGTGTTAAGGTTGGAGTGGAAGAACTCGAGTGTCCTGCACAGAGCCCTGACCTCAACCCCACTGAACACCTTTGGGATGAACTGGAACACCGACTGAACCCCAGACCTCCTCACCGACATCAGTGCCTGACCTCACTAATGCTCTTGTAGCTGAATGATCACAAATCCCCACAGCCACGTTCCAAAATCTAGTGGAAAGCCTTCCCAGATGAGTGGAGATTATTATAACAGCAAAGAGGGACTACATCTGGAATGGTTCAAAACACACATATGAGTGTGATGGTCAGGTGTCCACAAACTGGAAAGCTGGAACAGGTTTGGGCCCTTAGTTGAAGGGAAATTGTAATGCTACAGCATACAAAGACATCTTATACAGTTGTATGCTTCTAACTGTGTGGCAACAGTTTGGGTAAGAACCACATATGAGTGTGACGGTCAGGTGTCCACATACCTTTGGCCATATAGTGTAACAACTGAAACCAAAAATATATTTAAATTACATTTATTGCTTTCATGTGGTTTAGGAAAGAGAGACAGATCACTTCTGATTACTCACTCTTGTCCTCCGGCATTGGTAAACTCTCAGCATGCTGATAAGGACAAGTGCCATGAAGAAGCCGTGCACAGTTAACAGCACTGCTCTCAGGTTCCAGTCCTCCTGAACCCAACATGGGGAGCCATCCTGACACCGCTTACAGCCCGGCCAGCAGGGCACACACACGGGAATCATCGGGTAACACCCCTGGGTACTACTGGAACCATCACCCACTGTGTCACCAACACAGAATCACAGAGTAGGACCAGACTGAGAACTGAAGTAGCAGCAGAACATTTGGTTATTTTACTGTTGTTTAAAATTTGTTCTACATTTGCTCCTATATAGTTTGGACAAAAGGCCGTACACTGGTCCTCCGTGACCGCAGGCAGGCTGTAGTATCCCTCTTTACATCGGCAGCAGTACTGGCCAAGACGAAACCCCTGCTTAGGAATCGGCTCACACTAGGTAGAGGAGAGGCAAGAGAGATAGTGAGATGGTGAGAGAACCAGAAACCAACGTGTCTTAAACAAATACGTGTGGCAGTCTGGGAAAACCTGTCAGATATCACTGTGGCTGAATTCTGGTAATATAGATTTTAGTCAAAACTAAAAACTTTTTTTTTCCCGTCTGGGTTTTTTTCTTTTTTTTTTTTTTTTTTTGCATATAACATACCTGACCCCTCAAATTTAAGGGCACATAAATATATTTCACCAAAACAAATGTTTTTAGTGTCTTCTTAATCTTATTGGATATCTACATGCCTTATTGAAATTGACATAAGCCTAACCTAAGCAATTTCCTTCCTTTTCACTCTTTTCATGATTTTAGTTCAAGAAGGTCACTGTGTAAAGGGTTTTCCCATGTAACCTCATATTTATCTCATACTCAAGATTTATATCTGTGTCCTGTTTTAAACTGTGAAAATAGAGTGACCAATTGTTTCCACACTCGGAATATCTGATGAATCCAGTTAGTAAGAGGTGTGTGGGTGGGTGGGTGTTTGTGAGAAAGATAGAAAGAGAGAGAAAGAGAAAGTGCTCTGTTGTAATTACATAAGCAGACTCTCAGACCCTCATCAGCATTGAAAGGCCCTCATATTAGAAAAGCTGTGTTAATCTAAATGGATAGCTAATGCCTATTTTAAAGGCTTTTTTTTTTCAGGAAACTTTAACCCTAAACTCACGTACAGTTTGTGTTCCATAAAAAATCCATAAACCCTATGATTATTATTTAATAATATATGAAATACTGTATGTTTAATGCAAAGTTGTTGTTGATCATTCCATTTTCTCCATCATAGAAGAGACTGGTGATAAGAGGTGGTTAAAAAGCTTATGAAAGCTTATCTTTGGCATAGAGAAATACAGTATCTCATATACCATAATCCCCTTACACTAACTTGTGCACATGAATACAATGCTATCTTAATGGAACTGATTTTTTTTTCTTTTTATTTTACTGAATGTCAGAATATCAGTATCTCATCCGAATGATCCTTTTATACTGAAACTGGCCAAGAATTATCTGAGCAGTCAATAATCTAATTATGTATTATGTATTATGTATACCTAAATGAAGATTATGTAAAATGGTTGTATTTTCTATATGGTTTACCTATTGTAGATGTAATCGTTTTTAATTCTGAACTGTAACGTCATAATCATGGATTCATTTCATTTCAAATTCAGTGTGTCTTCTCCTCAGAAATCCCAGTGTTTGTCCTGCTAGGACATTCAAAATATGTATGACATTACTAGACAGGACTGCTATGGAAATTTTATTGATTTATTTTTTTCCTGTTCCTTCCAAATGGAGAGGCGCGTTAGGGAAAAGGATATTGACATCACTGGATTTACACTGGATTAATCTCCCAGATTATCCCTGTACCACCCAGCACAAAGCTCTTTACATAGGAGGCCTGAGTGAGGCAGAGACAGATGGGGTGGTATGAGAGAGACTGAGAGAGGAAGAGTGAAAGAGGACCTGCTAAGAGAAAAAGGTGTCACAGAGGAAAATGCTATAGCAAAAAATAAAAATCAAGCCCAGATAGTCTGAGTGAGAATGCCAATGTTGTACATAAGACAATAATTTAAGGAGACAGGTGAGAAAGGTTTCTCAGATTGTACATGGAGTATATTAGTAAACTACTGGATTTTCTGTGGTGAGGCTATGATATATTTTTTAACCCTTTAAAGAGTCCCAATAGTCCCAATATATTATTGAATTACTCATTTTAAATCCTATTAATCAGAAGCTATTATGAGTTATTGTTTATAAAAATGTACATCTTCACATACTGTCTTATGATAATATGAAGTTATACTCTATGCTCTATAGCTGGTGTAGCTAAAATTGTTCACAGTGATGCATGTATTATATTCCTATGCATGTCCATTATATCTGCTGGACAAAACTAATATGGACAATGACTGGCCCACTTGAAATGTAGAAATGTAGGAAATAAAAATAATTCAATTAAAAGTGGAATAATTGTAATAGCTGTAATCAATTCAATGTTTAAACAATTGCCTTTTTAAATTCTGAAAATTATGAAAAGAAAATATTGTTATTTTTCCAAGTGACAAATGACAAATAAAATCACAAATAAGAGCTAAATACTCAAGCCAATATTGAAATTATGCTCTTTAGGCAAAACTATATTGCATTTACATTTATACATTTTGGCTAATGTACACAGTCTAGCTGCATGATAATTAAATTGCAGAGTTTTGCATCCCACACTAGTGTGCCTTGGGCCTATTTAAATTGACTATATAACTGTTAATTGCATTGATTGGTGATTGCAGAGAATTTACCTCCATGCTGGTACGGTTACACTGATGTGTGTCAGCAAACCAGAAATCCCCAGTGGCACACTGGTTTACATCAAAATCCTGGATATTCACATCTACACGGATCACACCTCTACCAGCAGAACCAAAAAGATAAAAGACAGACGTTTATTGTGAGGTCAGGCTATGCCTTTAATTGATAGTTGTGTTGTGAGGATGTAATGTGGAACTGAAGGAAGGTAAAGAAAATAGAGATTTTGGTCTGGTTAATTAAGTGTTAATTAAGTTAGTCAATTAATTAAACAGTTAATTTAGAATTTGACAGATGAAAGGCATGGTATGTTTTGGTCATGGTCATGTGTTTTGATCATAGATATTTTTAAAATGCAAGACTTCTTCAGCACTGGTGATCCATTTACTTTGGATAACATATTAGAACCAACACCATACAAAAGGGTTCAATGGTTCTATAAACAGTTAACTGTACTTAGCAGTCTAAAAGGAGTGCTACTTGCAACCCTTTCTGATAAGGAAACACTGTGTAGGGTTCTACATAAAACCTTTAAGGGGTCCTACAAAAGACAGACAAGCCAAAGAATGTTTAAGGTTACTAGATTTTTCTAAGAGTGTAGGGTCTTGGAAGACTGAGACAGAACCTTGACTGACCTGAACTCAGGACTGAGGTCTGGCTTCAGCCCATAAAAAGGCAGAGAAAGTGTAAGTAGCCACCCAGGCAGGAAACGCCCTTCATTACACTCCAAGAATGGGGCCTCACCCCACTGCAGTCCACTGCTATTAGTTACATAGGTGCCCCCGTGTGCCCACTTGGGTGTATCCAGGGTGCTGAGGTCATTGAGCAGGACCTGTTTAGACAAGCTAGGAAAGGATGGGCTGTTAGATTTCTGTAAGGTGAACCAACTCTGATCAAGGCCATGGGGCAATAAGTGAAGTTTTTCCCAGGCCAAAGTGAGGTCCTGCAGGTAGATGTCCTGAGATAAGCCCTTGGAGGCCCAGAGTACCAACTGTGGTTGAGGTGCTGTAGGATCAGCATCAAAGCTTAGTAGAGCATGTCTCACCAGGCTAGGCCTTTCACCAACAAGCACGGACCGGATCAGCGCATGGTACCACTCTATGTCCTCCCTTATGCTGGTCTCCCGCAGTTCACTTGCCTGAAAGATAAGGTTGAGGAAGTTCACAGTGTTGGTCAAGGACACTGTAGGCTGGTAGAGGAGGGCCTTGATGTCTTGTGGGATAGCACCATGCTGAGCAGTCAACTGGAAAGATTTACGGCACCTTGAGGAACTCAGGAGTGAGGCATCACCGGTATAGAGGTAATTTTCAGGCACAGACCAGTCTTGCTCTTCCTCTTCTACTACTACTTGAGGGTTTGTGCTGACACTTGGAGGCTGCATGGTGCCAACAAGCTCCTCTTCTACTGTACAGCTTATGTTGGAGGCTGATGGAGTAGGTTCCTGGATGGAAGAAGTCCTGGAGTCTAAATTGCGGCTGAGCTGGGCAGAGAGCAGGGAAGAAAAGAGGAGCAGGATCAGCAGTTTCTCTGGGAAGCTCCTCTTCATATAGAGCCACATCTCTCTGCTACACTCGCTGCAATTTTTCTTGAAAAAAGAAAAAAATAACTTTGGAAACTTGCCCAGCTAGTGCTGATCTAGAGATGCTCGCCCATCTCTGGTGTTTGAAGTTCCTACTCCCAGACATACAGGTGGAAAACTGTAGCAGTTGTAGTTGGTATTGGAGAGGCTGCACCGTTCTTTATTGTTGTCATGGTGCTCTATTACAAAGGCACACGAACATGCAATTTACCTTACCACCATAGATATAATTTTAAAAAATATATGGGAATTGTCCACTCTCAGAATTCTGGATAAAGCCAGCAGAAATTAAGAAGCTGCAGCATCTGCTACTCCAGTGATGCACAGATGTGATGAGTACAACCAACCAGCCAGCTGTTGAGGAGGCTGTAGTAGGACAGAGACAAAGGTAGTACAGCAGAGAGGAGTGTAAAGTCCCCCTTCTCCCACTCCCTCTGTTGATGTGGGATTCAATACTCATTTGATCTGCAACTCCTCTGCAAAGCCTCTGCCTCTCGCTCACACTGTCTATCACTCACATCTCTCCCTAGTAGTGGGGGTGATGAGACAGATACATTTGTTAATATTAGAGTTTCAGTATGTGTGTGAGTGGACAAGTGCATAGGAGGGTAATCCTGATTATTACGGCCTAGAGCAGAATCTCACCATGCTCTGGATTAATCCACCACTCTCTACAGATTGAATGGTCTTTTATCGTGTTTAGTGTGTTTGTATATGTATTTGTTTGATACCAAGATCTAATTGTTTCTTTAAATAAAAGATGGGCTGCACATCTAGAGGAATATACTGCCACAACTGCAATACTGGATTGTTTTTTTGTTTGTTTGTTTGTTTGTTTCATTGAAAATGAACAATTGAACTAAAACCAAAGAATGTTACAACTGTGCCAGCTCTCCCCTTACCAAGAAATAGTCATGCTGTTTCACTGTGTATCAATGTCTACATGTGAAAATGTATAAACACTGTTTGTTTTTCTTCTCCTCCAGAGAGAACTGTTGGATTACAGCAACATCATCTGGTCCTCCAGGATATTACAGGAGGCACACAACCTAAAGCCACATGTGAAGGTATCAAAGCTGACTAATGAGAAATTACATTTGCAGAATAGAAGTATTTTCAAATGTAAAAAAACAATGATACAGATCTTCTGAAATGCTTTAGTTGGAGATGTGTGGCACAGAGTTCCAGTCAAATATGTCAATATCTCCCATTTATAGTGCTGTTTGCAGAACATGTGCCACAAATGAATGCTTGTGTGAATTCAGATATATCGAGTTTTTGAATTTCTAATGTCTAAGATTTCTTGTAAAAACAAACACCCCAACCCATGATGCAGTTCTCAAATCCTCAAAGTGTTGACTACCAGCATGTGAAGTAATAAAAGTTTATGCTGTATTCTAAAGAAGCATGGCTTACCCTTTTGTCAAGACTGACTGAAACTCAATTTAATGACATGTATGGCAATTTGGTGCAAAATATTTGAGAATTTGGGATGCATCTTTTCATTGGTTTAGGCCTTTAATTTTATCCTCAGTGCTGCATTAAAACCATTATTTATTTGCAGCATAGTTATTCCTGACATCAGTAAATGGAAGTTCAAAAACAGGACTTCAAAATTTCTTCTCTAAATTCATCATAATATTAGTGTATTAACACAACACATCCGTTCTAAAATTCAATATGAACAGATTAAGTAAAAAAAAAAAAAAATCACAGTAGAAAACCAGCAGAAAACCACAAGTAACATGTAAATTACATTAACATTTTACAATTTAGGCCTATTCTTGCAGTACACAATGTAAAAAATTAAAAAATTACAGGGTTTTTTAACCCTGTAATAAAGGGTTAAAAACTATTGACAGTAATCTCTAAAATGATATCAACACTGTACACTAAGGTAAAATCTGTAAATACTAAGCAGTAGGCCTATGTTATGTTCTATATTCCCTAATCTACTTTATTCCCCTGCTTATTAAGATGTTTCATAAAACACCATTTAATGCACATAAGATCTTTCAGTGAATCATGTTTCAATGTTTCATGCATCCATTCATGGGTCCAATATATCCCTTCATTTATCCTCTCTCCACTTATTGTATTTTCCACAGTCCTAATTAACCTGAACCATGTTTGGTAATCTGGGACATCGTGAAAATTATTAAATCATAAACACATGTACATGATTTGAACTAATTTCATATGAAAAAAACCTAGCTAAGTTAGAGCCAACTTCCTGTTTGATGTTTGCCACATGATGTCACGTGCATTAAGTCATGCCATTTCTATGAAGCAGTTCCACTGCAAGGGCTTAGTAACATTTTGACAAGATTGGCTTTATCAGACCACAAAATAAATGCTGCTAAGGCAAACTGTTCCAATTTCCCTACTGTCCCACTACACCTAAATTCATCCTCAACATAAACCAGGTTTCTCATACAAACTCACAGTCTCTTGTTCCCTCACAGACAATTTTTTTTTTTTAATGAAATGTGACACACTCTATACAGCCATAGATAATAACCACATCTTACCATTAGGACACACACACACACACACACACACACACACACACACACACACACACACACACACACACACACACACATATATATATATATATATATATATATATATATATATATATATAAACCATTCAAACATGAAAGCGCTTACAGTCTCAATTCTAACCCGCTCAGTTGCGCATGTTTAGTGCACTAGGGTGGAGAAGGCACTATTTCTTAGCTTAGGAAGTGCACGTATATAGAAAGCATGGAGCCATTTGGGAGTGAGCCACAACCTGGAGCCAAGTGAAAGAGCGTCGGCGCTGATAAGCTCGCGCAGCGAACGTGCGGAAGTGGGTGAGCGCGCGCGCGCGGGTGGGGCCGAACAGACGGTAACGTGACCAAGACGCGCAAGCATTCCGTTAAATGAAGCGTTATCTATGACCCCGCAAGAACCCGCTGTCGTTTTCGGAGTGGACCCGTAAACGTGGTTTTTCTGTGTAAATATCCGGGCTGCCGGTGCCGCTTCCTGACAGGGATGTTGAAGCTACGGCGGAAATCTGTTTTCTGATTGTGGGGCTGAGCGGGTGAACCACAGCAAGCGGAATTATTGCCTTCCATTATCACTACAGGCAGCGATAACGATCTCGACACTGGGGCGATGTGAAGCGCCGATATCGCTCGTTCCTTCCGCGCACCGAGGAATAAGAATGAACACCGGGCAAGATATGTCTCCCGACTTTGTGTTGATGCGCCTGGTCTCTGCGGCCGAGGAGGACCGCCTGGACGATGAGAACGGCAATCTGTCGTCGGGCACTGGAGTGGTGGCTGGGTTCGGGCAGGACGTCTTGAGCCACGGAAGCGTTAAGGGTAAACTGGACTGCGCGCAGAATCAGGCAGGTCTCAGTCACCTCTCAGCGGGGAACAAAGCTCCGCAGTCTGGCGGAAGCGAAGCACCTGACGCCGGCGGTATGGCGAGCAGAGCCGCGCTGTCTGTTCCCCCTCCTCCGCTCCACTCCGCCGAGGCCCGCGCTTACGATCTCAGCCACAGAGGCGGAATTGGGCCTCAGCTGTTGGTGTTCCGAAATGTATCGAGAGACCCTGATGGATTGTCTGAAAACAATGCTGATGATAGGCATGCTTCGAGGTCTTTCGAGGAGCAGACGGCACATACTTCCGAGTCGAGCGCCAGCACAAATAACAATACGCACAGCGCTGTGGATGCTCAGCATCAATACCATCCTCCATGGGCGCTGCATCCTCAGCTGAAGCTGAGCACAGCGGACACAGACAGAGCGGAACTGTGCCCCCGGCATCGCATAATCACGGATAAACACGACTGGCCGCAGATTGTTGACAAATCAAACCCGACCGCAGTGTTAGACCCGAAATGGAGCATGAGAGCGCAGGGAGAGCTCCGGCTCCCTGACAGGCCTGTTTTGGAACTCGCAAGGCAGTTTGGGGAGCTGGGAGTCGCCCCGGTGCCCGACTTTTTGCTGAAGGATGGCGATCTACAGCACTGCTCGTGCTCCACGACGACCGGAATCAGACAAGGCGAAGATCCAACCGAGACCAGCGATGCTCTGCTCGTACTGGAGGGCCTCGGCTCGGAGGAGGTCAGCGGCCTCGGCATGAAGAACAATCCCGAGTCCCAAGACGGTGCACAGGTGAAAACCCAGCTCGCGCTCAAATGTTTCCCGTCAGTACTCTCGGGCCAGGCGGTCGGGGTTACCGGTGGGCTCTGCTTACCCGCATGTCGCGACTCGCAGCTTTGCTGTTTGCTACGAGGCTCCCTAACCATCAAGGGTCAAGGCAACAGCAATGACAGAGACTCACCACAGTTCCCGACATCATCAGTCGAACCCGCCGCAGAAGTGCGTCCTGACAGCGCGAGCTCCAGCCTCGGTTCGAGCCCCAGCATGCAGGCAGAGAGAAGCGCCAGTGCGTCCCGGGCGCCGTGTTCGCGCAGTGCAGGCGAGAAGCCGCTCAAAGTGCCAGGCAAGACCAGAAAGGGGTCTCTTAAAATTCGCCTGAGCAAACTTTTCAGAACTAAAAGCTGTAGCGGCTCTAACAATCTACTGGATAAGAGACCGTCGGTGACGTTTTCCATCTCTTCAGCCGGCAGTTTGGTGGACATGTCAGGCGCGAGCACTGTGGAGCAGGACGCGGCCAGGTCGGTCTCAGTGTAAACATTCAGTTTTCAACTGATCAGAAATTTATACTATGTTCACTTTTCCCCTTTTGGCATGTTGATTTATTCTCTTCCAATGTGCAGCCCTACAACCTTAAGCGATTTTTTATAACACAGCATACAGATAGATTAAAAGCAAAGACAAGTGTCTTGGTAAGGTGCTGGGCTGTGACACTGTACAATGATTCCTCAGCTGTCTCTCTGAGGAACCCTTAAAGGGTCTGTGTAGAACCCTGCAATAGGAAAGTTCAAAGTAGAACCCTTTTAAGAAGCTAAGAACCCTTAACAATATAACAAACCCTTAAAGAAGCCTTTTCGTTTAAGATTATCCTGTCATTCTTCAAAAGATATTCCCTCAGTTGGTGATTTGATGATGGAGATGGGGAGCACTGTACGGGTGTAAAATCTCCCACAGATGTCAGGTTGAGATCTGCTGACTGCAAAAGCCATGGCATATGATTTACATCATTTTTATACTCATCAGTGAGCTGTCCTGTCCTGTGGATGAGGACATTGTCACCACTCCAATCAGAATAGAACTGTTTCCTCATAGGATAAAGGGTTAATCTTCCCTTAAAGGGGATAAGTGGGCCCAAACCATGGCAGTGGACCAGAGCCACCAGTTTTTCCTTTAATTTTGTTTTCTGTCTGTGTTTATGTTCCCACTATGTCCATTTCTTAACTGTTACATAGTATGTTTGCAGTGCAATAACTCTTCACATCATGTCTTTCACTAGCCAACCTGGATTAACAAGGGCACAGAGTGCCTTCTCTGGTGCTGCCTTCACTCCTGTCTTCACCGGTAAGGAGCTAAGAACATAAACAGCCATGAAAAGCTTAAATCAGACTTATTTTAGACTAAGAATGAGTACATATAAACATTGTTATATACTTTCAACCCCTTGACCAGGATAAAGTAGTTACTGAAGCTGAATGAACAGGCTTATGTGTTAATGAAGGCGATTAAGAATGGTCATGCATCCGGTCTTTAGCCTCTGTCATGTCCTGGTTGCAGGAGAGACAGTGTCACTGGTGGATGTGGACATCTCACAGAGAGGGAGAAACTCTCCTCATCCCCCAACCCCTCCTCCACCTCCACGCAGAAGTCTCAGCCTGCTAGGTACACACACACACAAACAATTCTCATGATCTCATTCCTTTCCTGGCCTACATTTGTCTCTCTCTCTGTCCGTTAGCTTATCTTATATCTTTTATACTGTCTGCCATTTTTGTTGACATTCTCAGTTTGTTTGTCTCACCTCTATCTCTCCAGGAATCTCTTCCAATATTCTTTTTCTTCAGGCTTGTTTTCCTCTGACTCATGTTATCTCAGATTCCTAACTCTTATGTCAGTCTGTCTGAGGTCCTACTGTGTGAATAAAATGTATGCCAGCTGGATAAAATGTATCATATTACTTCTAATATGATCATTTATATATATATGAAATTATTACCTGTGACCCTGTGTAGGATAAGTGGTACAGAAAATAGATGGATGGATATATATTAAATATTAAATATTTATATTATTTACATAAATAATGTAACAAGTTTCAAAACCATTTTTGTAGGGTGACACTATTTAGATTATGTTGATTATGTGGTTAGTGTGCTTGAAAGGGCAATATCTTGTTACTGATGTACTCTTACAGTCGATTACACTTTATATTAACATGGTCTTTTCTGTTTTCATATTTAAAATATTCTTCCATCCTGTTTTAAGATGAGATGTTCTGAAACATGTTTTGTGCAGGACATTTCCGTTCATGTGTTTGAATGCACACATCAGCATATGTGTCCTCACTTTTGCAGATACATCCTTGTTTTCTGTTTCAAATTGCATCACACTGCAGAAGTCTATAATCTGTGGCCTTGTCAGTCCTACTGTGCGTGCAGTGAGGGGATGACAGACTGTAGATGACTTCTTGCGTCATCTAATTGGAGGGATTCTGTGGTTTACACAGTGTGAACAAAACATGTTACATTGATGTAATTGGCTTTGCACAAGTGGATCATTTTCTAAACATTGTACAATGGACATTTTAAACTGTTAATCTTAAACTTTTAGTACTTTTACACACTGGAATTATATCTTCATTTACGAAATAGTCTGTTCTGAATATAGTACGCTTTAAGACAGTGATGATAAATGATTTTTTTTCCAGTCCTGGTCTTGGAATACACTGCCTTGTACATTTTGATGTTTGTTTTTCTCTAATGCACCAAATTAAAATGTGAAGTACAGGGCAGGGGTCCTACAGGACCAGGACTGGACTTACATGCAGCCTAATAATCCATTGATAATATGACTAATCTGGCACAATCAGAATAAAAAAATTGTAAACTCATGTATACACCTTGATTGGAAAAGAGTAGACCGATTGAGGCCAATCTGAATGAAATTGCTATCCGATTGAAAAAAATGGGTTAATGTCCTTCAATAATTCATTAAATGGAAGTTCATGTTACAGATTTAAATCTTTTTAAAATAAATGTGAGGTTGGATTGGCATCATGAGGTAATGTGGACTGAGGCAGATGTTGGATGCAACCTCTAAATTTCAGCATTTATTATTTTCTGTTATGAAGAACTTGCACAGTAATACATAGAGGTAAAAACTTTGACAACAGCTATATTTCTTATGTTATTCCCCAACAATGGCTTTTAATGCTTTTAACATTAGAATAAGAGTAAAGGCAGTATACCGATGGATAATATGCACATTTTATGTTATTTTGAACAACCAGAACCTTGTACCTTAAAATCAGGCGAATATGAAATGCTGAGCTGAGCTGTCTGTTTAAAAATCATACTTAGATGACATTTTGCTTAGACAGAAATACTTTATAACTGGTTAAAAAAAACAAGCAGTGTGATTCATCTTAAAGCACAGGTGTCAAAATCAAATTGTGCCCGGGCCACGGCAGCATTTTTTGAGCCCTTGAAGGGCAGTAATCTAAGGCTATTAAATTATTAACATATCATTATCTATTCTATTGATTAACACAGTTAAACTAGGCTCTGAAATCGGATTTGCACATTAAAAAAAAAGAAAGAAAGAAAGAAAGAAAGGCTAACAGAAGCTATTCAGCTGGATGCACTATTAGGCTGATTAACTTTATTTTTTATGTACATATATATATATATATATATATATATATATGTATACATACATACACACACACAGTGGGGTCCAATAGTCCACTAGTGAAAGTGCTTCTATTTTGCATTATTTTCTAATTTAATACAACGATTTTAATTACAAATTATATTATTGACAACAACCTGAGTTAAAAGTAGAATCTTTGAAATATTTAGAAGAATTTCAGGATTTCTTAGTATTTGGTACGTCCCCTTTTTGCTTTAATGAGTGTGCACTCGAGCTGGCATGGACTCCACAAGTTTGTGCAAAACCTTATGATCTATTTTTGATCAAATCCATCGAAGTGTCATCTGAACACATATTCTCTTCAACAGAAGAGATTAGGCATGATGAAAATGTTTTCCAAATAAATATTAAAAAAACATAATGTTATGAAACAGATTACTATAAAGAGTACTGCATGCAAAAATATACATGTCCTTGTCTTTGTGCTCCACCAACCGTTTTCAACATATTTGTCTCTGGTGATACATGGAGTAAATTACTGAATCACTCTAAAGGCCATCATCCAATGCATTTCTGAATCATTTTAGACACAGGTCTGACTTGCATCAAATGCAGGAATTGATTTTAACTAGCGATTCAGCCCAACTAGAGATGCGAGCCCATATGTGCTTACAGAACGTGGGCAGTCTCTATGCTATGGGTCTGGTGTGAATTGTAGATAATGTGAAAACACTGAGTAATAGTGTACTACTGTGTCTGATCCGCACGTCTTGAGTTTGACACCTGTGTTTTAAATGCCTCCTCCTGGTTTCTGAATACTTGCTACTCTGTTCCAGACGATATAGGTGGGCCACAACCAGGGCCTTTCCTAGTGAATGTCATGGGGGCGTCCCTGCAGTCTCTCCCACTGCCTCTTCCTCCTCCTCCCCCCTTCCATGCCACCATCCAGCATAGCCTCAGCCTCAATGGTAAGGGTGTGATGGTGGCAAAGGGTGTGTGTGTGTGTGTGTGTGTGTGTGTGTGTGTATGTGCTGGGGCTTCAAGGAGACTTTTTGGTCCTAAGAGCAGACTCCAACCCTCCCTTTCACTCTTCCTCCCCTACTGTCTACCCTTATGTCCCTTGTATGTCCCTTGTTGTGCCAAGATGATTGCAGAATATTGAGTAGCCAAATGCTACACAGGGTTCCTATTGCATGTGTTGCCTTAATTTATAAGACTGCTTGACTATGGCTTATTTTGTGTCTTTCATAGTGCAGGAAAAAATGCTAATGAGCAAGTTATTAATGAAGAAATAAGAAGGGCAATTGAAAGTGTAAGTGTAGCTTAGTGTGGCTTAGATCTGTTTTCATTTTTCAAGCCAAAGTTTTAATAAAGGAAGACGTTAAAAATAGTATTTCCATTATTAATAGCTTATTCTAAAAGTAGCAGTATGTATTTTTGAGGGGGTTTAGGAATTTGTAAACCTTTTTGGTAGAAATGGTATTGCAAGCAATTAGTTGAAGTACATTTTGTAACGTGATTTACATCCATCTATGTGGATTAATCTGATTTTAGCAAGTCGTTACATATTCATTTAGGGTCTAAGGTTGGTGGCATTAATCTGTAATGATGGATGTCATATAAGTCCAAAAATACTGGCTACTAATTCAAGCTACAGATTTGGTTTTTGCATAAATATTTTAGACCTTCAAGGGTGACTCACGGCAGCTATTATTTTTGACAAAAAAATAGTTTTTTTCAGTAGAGCTGCAGCTTTTACATGGTTAATCATTAGAAATGCCAGGTTGCATAACCCAAGTTTGATGATTGTTAAGATGGGTTTGTTATGAGAATTGCATCACCCTTTGGGTGAAATGTGGGCTCTATTACCTCTTTTCCGTGGATATGGTGCAAGTACTGGAGCTGGTGCTTGTTATAAAACCTTTTTAAGAACTACCTCACGTTTTTGCCAGTTTATGAGCCAAACCAGTATGTAAAGTGGAAGTTTGCTAATCAAGAAGATTAAAATTATACTTCCTCACTAACAACAATGAGACGTAAGATCAGAGATATGAGATGATTCCATTCACTTTCTGAGACACTGATTTAAAAAAAATAGTGTTGTTCGCATCATATTTTAATGGTGGTTATGTTAAGTTGTCATGGCAACAGAATGACACCATCCTCAAGCTCTTGATGCCACCAGTCATTGGTTCCAAACCAGCGGCATGTTTGATGCTGGAGCGGAGCTGATTTTTCTGGTGGTTCTGTTGTGGAAATATGCAAAATATTTCAAGATTATTCACAAGCACTGCGTGAGTAGAAAATGGCCACATAACAACCCAGATAACATCTCTCTGACCTATTTAGGCACCAACCCATAGATATGTGCCACAGAAATACAACGGTCTGCTTACAGTCAGGAGAAAGCCTCAAACTTAGCCACAGCAAAGTCAGAATG
The DNA here is from genome assembly GCA_022758105.1 of Pangasianodon gigas. Classification (NCBI taxonomy): domain Eukaryota; kingdom Metazoa; phylum Chordata; class Actinopteri; order Siluriformes; family Pangasiidae; genus Pangasianodon; species Pangasianodon gigas. Next base: position 21,287,381 of record CM040464.1, read on the forward strand.
TAACATCTGATAGTTATGCTAGATGGTGGAACTGTGTAGTATACAGCATGTAAGACTGGGAGAGAGCGCACTCCTCGTACAGATCAGTCAGACAGAGTAATCCAACACTGTGAGCACAGGACCACCAGAGAGTTGCAAAGTGTGCTCTCGCTACCTTAGAAACAGAGAAGCACGCCCACATGCACATAGTAGCCGGCAACCACAGAGCTAGAGGAAATGTATACGTGAGGTTTAAAGACAGCGCATTCTGAGGTCTCGCCTTGACCTTTCAGTATAAAAATGGGCAGAGGTTTTGCAGCGACATACAGAAGGGGTTGCACTGGTTAATTTATCAGTTTTTAGATTGAAAAGCCAATCAGTAGATTATAATATATTTGATTTTATAGAATATATTCTAACATACAACAAGTGTGGACAAATCATAAATTCGTTTAGCCCACCAGGTAGGTGAACTCCAATCTGCTTGTCCCGTTAATGATTTGGTTCTCAGAAACTCTACAGATGATATCACACTCAAAAGCTTTTCTTTCTAAAGACACGACAGTTGGCCTACTTAGTATATGGACAAATGCATGTTTGTTCTAGCTTAAAAACAACCAGCTAGCTTTGCAGCTAGCTTAAAAAAGGCACAGTCATGTGTTTGCTGTTGCTAGCTTGAGAAAAAGTCTGTGCTAAAACAGAGCTATCTTCATTCAACTCACATATATATGATGGCTAATTAACTAGTTAAGCAGATTTGTATAGACTAGTGCTAAAACAATTCAACTTACTAATAAAAATAATCATAAAGTGTCCTCAGTTGATGCCTGTAGTGCACTAAAGGGCAGGGTTCGGTTTGATCAACCTATCAAATCCCACGTCTGCTGGGCAATGACAAATAAAAAAACTGATGGTCCAAATAGATAATCTGCGGGTTAGTGATTTGCCCACACCTACACAGTGTCATCTGTCATGTTGAATGACTAACACCTGATAATAACCCTTTTACTACAGTCCTCTATGTTTGCTATTGCTTTTAGTAATAGTTCCTGGTAGTTTCCATATTTAGCCAATAAAGAAATGTCAGAAACAAAACATCTTGAATATTGGTAAATTTCATCTTCTTGTTCTAGATGCTTTCTTCCGAGCTCTTCCTCATACTGCACCTTCACCAATTGAGACTCCACCTCCAGTGAGAGTAGCCCCATCTTCAAATGTGTGTCCTCTGAGGGGAGTTGATTCCAGCAGCTTCACAGCCAGCCTGAGAGAACTGGAGAGGGTGAGGATGTAAATCTGTAAAAAAAAAAAAAAAGGGTTCATAAGTATCTAAAGTCTTCTAGCAAGGAGTGCCTGATGAAGAGTGATTGCTTCTTGTGTCCTAATGTGCCTCATCATATAGGCAAGTTAAATGATACTATGAGATCTGTGCTCTTACTCTGAGATAGAATTTGCTGTGTGAAATCAACTGGAATAACTTGTGATGGATACTTACGTAGGTGCGTATCTGTCTTTCCACAGTGTGGTTGGTACTGGGGGCCGATGAACTGGGAGGACGCAGAATTGAAACTGAAAGGGAGGCCGGATGGTTCTTTTCTGGTGCGAGACAGTTCAGACCCCCGATACATACTTAGCCTCAGTTTCCGCTCACAAGGAGTTACACACCACACACGCATGGAGCATTACAGAGGTAACCAGTACACACAAGTGCTATACACAAAATATGTAAAGATTCCTCACATGCAGAATGACAAATACATGTTTCCCTGTTCAGGGACCTTCAGCTTATGGTGCCATCCAAAGTTTGAGGACCGCTGCCATTCTGTAGTGGAGTTCATAGAGCGTGCCATCATGCATTCTAAGAATGGAAAATTCCTATACTTTCTGCGGTCACGCGTACCTGGTGATTTTACTTTAGCTTCCTGTTTGTGGTATTTTGAAATACACAGATTAGAAAAACCTTGACAATAACTGAGGTGAGAGGTGATTACAAAGGTCTTCTGGTCTCTGCCTCACAGGACTCCCACCAACCCCAGTGCAGCTGCTGTATCCAGTCTCCCGCTTCTGTAACGTCAAATCCCTGCAGCACCTTTGCCGCTTCTGTATCCGACAGCTTGTCCGCATAGACCACATTCAGGAGCTCCCGCTCCCAAAGTACTGCTCTGTTTTATTCATAGTTTCCCACTGTTCTATCTGACTAGTGCTACTTACACTGTACTGAAAATGTTCTTACTTCCTTTCTGCTCCAGACCCCTCATTTCTTATCTGAAAAAGTTCTACTACTATGACCCAGAGGAAGAGATGTACCTGTCAATCAAAGGCATGCGACAGATGGCAGGTGTGGAGCAAGAACCAGAGTCTGAGACGTAGCGGGAGAGCCATATTTGCTGTAAGAATGAATAAAAAAATTGGAAATTGGTGTTTATTTACCAAATATGAAGGAGCAAGAATGATAATTAAGTATGTTTTCTCTCAGGTTTTCTCTGTATGGATAGCAGATGGGATAGTGCATAGATGCTCCTGTTGCACAGCTCTGCCCCAAATCCCCCCATCAGTCTTCCAGCAGAAGCCAATGGACATCATCAGAATGGCTGCTCATTGTACTAAGTCAAGATGGGGTAGTGAAATGCTGGAGTACTGTCCATATGAAACTGGCCAGAGATGATCCGCCAGGCATTAGACTACTGGACAGGCACAGAACTGTGAAATGAAATGGATAGAACATTAAATGTGATCTGGAGTTATGACATAAACCTCCATCTGTAGCTCATGACATGGCTCATTGGACTTTTTAAACTGGACACATTTGTGAATCACTTTCCTTTGTTTTTGTTCTTTTTCTCTCTGTTATCTTGCGGTCCCTTTTAGTTGCCTGGTACCTCAACTGTAACTTCCTCAGCCTGACTGCAGGCCATCTTTTCAGTAAAAGAAAGTAAAAACTGACAAAGACTTTGGAATTATTTTTCACCAACTTGCAGGGCTATACTGTTACAGCACAGACTGAGCATACTGTAGAAACAAATAAGTGAATTATTCATTCATCTTCACCAAACATCTTGTCCTGGTCAGGGTTGTGGTGGATCAGGCGCCTATCCTGGGAACACTGTGCACAAGGCAGAGACGTACCATATACACTCATTTACACACAGAGCAGTTTAGCATAGCCAATCCATCTTTTTGGGGAGATGGCAGGAAACCAGAGAACCTGAAGGAAACCCATGGATGCGAAGACAGGGACCGCGTACAAAACACCACACAGACAGTAACCCGAGCTCAGGATTGAACTGGGGACCCCAGACCTGTGAAGCAGCAGTGCTACCTGCTGTGGCATCATGCTGCCTCACAAGTGAATTAATCAATTTTTACATGAGTCTTGGGAATTAAACAACCAAGCACTCTTTCTTGTCGTATGTGTAATCTGTGTGCATCAAGCAATGCACAAACTACTGGGGTTAAATACAAATGTTGTATCGAACTAGCATTGTTATGACTCATGTCTTATACTAGTGACAAAGCCAGTCATCTGAAGATTTGAACTATATTCCTATAACAGCTGGATGTCAAAAGGTTGCAGACAAACACTAAACCGTAGTGCAGTGATTACCCTTAATCCACTGAGAATGTGGAGTCCAAAGAGACAGATGTACAGTGACAAAGATTTTGAGTAGGTCAGTGAGTTATAGCAGAAATGCATGGGATTTATGGGGATGGAGACCTCCAAAGAAAAGGATCATTTAAAAAATAAATAAATAAATAATTGAAAGTATAGACCATTTCACTGTACACACACAACTGTATCTCTACTTTGGTTTTTTAAAAAAAAAGTACCAAGGTGCTAAGATCACTTGCAGCATCTTTAAGGCAATTCAGGTTACAGCAGATCAAAATGGATGTCAATTACTTGTGATTGATATACTCCAGCCAGTTCTAACTGGTCGAGCTGCACGTCAGTGAAATACGCCACCGTGTATAATTGGCTCAGTCTAGCTCGCTTAGCCTGTCTCAGCGCCCGCCTCTTTTTCACTAAACCACACAAGCTATTGGTCAAGACTCGGCACTCGACACTCTATTGGTCATCTTAAAACTCAATCACGAAGATGGTGTGCGTTGATTGGACGACACTGCGATCACTCATTCCTGAACTCGCATGCTGATTGGTCGAAGGGCGCGCGGGCGGTATCTGGACCTGGGCTTTGCTCTTGAAGGTTTAACGGAGAGCGAATGTCGTCATGAGCGGTGGGTAGGAATTATAACATTGGCGTTTATGTTATGTATCTACTTTAAAAAAAACAAAAAAAACGTACCCTTCTTTTATTGACCACAGTGGTGCATTATCCAGACTAGCAAGAAATGTGTATCAGAATGATCTATTACACTGCAGCTTTCTGCACACTTCCGGAATCAGGCTGCTTTCCCGTATCAAAGAGTTTATCTGGCTAGTTCGGGGCTCGTTAGCATGCTAGCTAGCAAAGCGCAGTTAGGCTCGGCAGTTTTGCCGTTATACTCTTCAGAGTTGAGTTTCAAACGGTTTTGTTTTAAATGCATATTATTTCTGCGTCTGTTTGCTCTGCTTCTTAAAGGTAGAAGCGCAGTAAAGACGCTCAGGAGCGATTAAGTAGCTGAAATTTACAGAAACCTAGACTGGAGCAGCTCAGCGGCGCTAGCTTCATTAGCCTGGTCACTAGCTGCTAAAGCGCAGTCGTTTGGTATCTTCGTTTAGCTTACAGCCTGTTTTAGCTAGTTAGCTGTTAGCTAAGGTTAGTTTTGTCTTTCTTTCTTTTTTTTTTTTTTTTGAGGGGGCGCTGTCAGGCCTCGCTAGTAAATGGTGTATGTGTTGTTTTCATCCCTCAGTGGGATGAGCTGCTGCTAGTGCAGAGTTTGTTCTCGTTAAATGTGCCATAATCTCCAATTGTTATAGCTACAGAAATCTATAATCTTCAATTGTTATAGCTACAGAAATCTATAATCTCCAATTACTATAGCTATAGAAATGGTAGAGAGGCTGATGGCATGGTTACATGTCGTCGTTAATACCAGTCGTATTTAATAAACTTTATGTTAGTGATGTAGAGAATAAAACTGAATTAACTAAGTTTCTGTATCTGCTAGTGAGTCTGAGCTCGAGGTCGGGGGAATGTGAGGCTTTTTCAGGATTTGTGCCTGTTTCTAAAACTCTAAATATTCCATGGGAATGAATGATTTTGTGCATGCTGCTCTGTTTACATGTAACGCCACTTCACCTGCGTCCATTTGGCTGTGAAAGTGCATGAGAGTCTTTTAAAGGTGCAGTAGTCGGCTTCCGGGCCGGAATGCTTGTTTGTGTTTGGATGCACAAACTGTCATTCAGGTTATAGACACTCTCCGGGCCACCGTAGGTCCTGGAGGCGGTGATTCGTGAATATGGGCGGGAATCATTTAATTGTAGATCTTTGAGATCTAATCTTGAGAAAAAGAGAGACTAATCTCACCTAATGCACCTTTAAGAGTTTTCAGGGTTCCTCATTTCCGGTTCTCAGGACACCTGATTCATCTCAGTTAATTACCAGGTAGATGCTGCCTTCTCATGCTATCGGAATTATACGAGTAAATACGAGTTTCTCACTAGGAAGTTGCACATGAATGAATTGCACATGAATGACCCCTCAAGTCGTACTTATGACTGGGAAACTCGGATCATTTTGATACCTGAGTTTCCAAGATGGGAGGAGTCCTAAACCTTCAGCATGGCGGAAGAGAGAAAAGTGTCTGTACTTAATGACAGGTTTTTGTTCATGTTTTCTAAATGCAGCTCATTGTTAGTGCTTGCCGTTTTGGTCCTATTCATTTCTGTACTATATCAGCAACCAGTCTATGCATGTTTTACATTTGTACACCGTGAAAATAGCTTGTATTTGACCAAAATACACAGACCATTATCGTCTGCAAGTTAGCTGTGTTATGGTGTCACAATAAAAGTAAAATGTGTATGAATGAACCTGGTGTCGTCCATGTTTCATATTCTTTCCGACAGCAAAGCATGTGAACACGATATACTCGAATTAGTCCAGACTCCAGTCCCCTAGAACTGTAACTGCTGAACCCTGAGTTAGCTGATAGTTTTTTATTATTTTTTTTTTATTTTACATGTTGAACATGGACTTGTTTGTTTACAGCAGACCCAGAACAAAAGCTGTGCAGACATTACTAACACAAAGTTGATTAGAAGTTGTGCAATTCAAAGTTCGAACCACATCTCTAATTCAACATAGCAGTTTTTTTTTTAAACTTTGAATTTGACCATTTGCTAAAAGTTCTCTTTATTTTTTTCCCCCCAAGATCAAAAGGACAGTATGGCCACCACAGTTGCTGTCAGTCCCAGTGAATATCTTCAGCCCTCAACCACCACCTCTCAAGTAAGAACTCACAATTTTGCATCGACAGTGTGTGTCCTCATTGAGAATGGTCATGGGCCTGGGTTCTGTTTGTTTTCTGTTTTAAAAAGAGATTTTTCATAATACTTTCTCAAAGCAGGGGCCGGAAAAATGGTAGCTAACAATATAACAATGTGAGAAAGTATGGCTAGTTACGTGCCTGAATACAGACACAAACAAGGTGACTGTGTGTAGTATGTAGGAGAGGGTGCACTTTATTTTGTTTGTTCCTGATTTTGAAAAGGTCCTGTGTCTTCTGTGCACGCTTATTAATCCGGCTAGTGACAGCTGATATGTGTTCAGCAGGCGGCGGGATTCAGAATGAGTAGTGAGTGCTATAGTGACAGCATTGAGATGTAAAGCACATTAAGCTTTAATATACATACCAAATAAACAGTTTTGTTTTGCAAAGTCAGCAGCAAGTAGGGATTTCTTTCTCTGGTGGTTGAACGAGAGAAAAGAAATTGCTGGTGACTAGCTAGCCTATTGTGCTGTAAATAAAAAAATCATCTTGTCACCCAGGCTAGTGATTTGTCCATCTTTGCTCAAATGTGAGTAGATTTTCTTTTTAAGCCATCTTTATGTGGTGATGATGAATGCTCTGACTGCTCATGTAATAACTTTGACTGGAGGACCGCTGTTATTCAAACCTCACTGGGTGGTCTGCATCTGTTTCTGAGAACTAGCAGCAGTTCTCAGCAGCAGTAGGTTTAAAAAAAGTGGACACATGTCAGATTGAACGTCTGCTTTGTTGCCATCTGTTTTGTAGGATTCCCAGCCGTCACCTTTGGCCCTCCTGGCTGCCACTTGCAGTAAGATTGGCCCACCTGCTGCCCAAGCTCCAGCCAGCGCTCCACCAGCCCAGCCAACCACGCGCCGCCTTCACCCCATCAAACCTGCTCCCATTGCTCCGGCTCCACCCAAAAACCTTGGCTTTCTGTCAGCCAAAGGAAATATCATTCAGCTCCCTGCAGGCGTAGGTTCTTCAGGAACCAGTCCCATCCTCCTAACTATCCAGCCCCCGACTCGCCCAGCAAGTACAAGTACTGCCAACATTCAGTACCAGGTGGTGCCCCAGATCCAGGGAGCTCAGACCATTCAGATGGTACCCCAGGGTGGACAGATCCAGATCATCCCTGGGACCAACCAGGCTATCATCACCTCACCTGTTACAGTGCAGGCTGCTACTCCCACTCCTGCACAGAAGACAGTACCCATCAAGCCATCAACACAAAAGCGGAGGCAGAACAACACTAATGTTACACCCACCACTAACATAGTGCGTCTGCCTAGTGGACTTGCTCTACCCCTCAATGTTGCTACGGGTGAAGTGGGTGCAACTCAGATTGTCACAGAGTCAGCAGCTGCCTCACCTCGAGCAGTAAAGGGAAAGAGGGGGCGGAAGAGACTGGCTGCCGCAGTTCCTCCCGCTCCTGCTCCTCCGCCTGCCTCACCGCCACCGATTGCTGAACAGGTGGAAACAGTGCTGATAGAAACAACAGCTGATAACATCATTCAGGTAGGCTCGTCACACTCTGTTTTTGACCTTTAAAGCAACTGGTTTATGATTTTTAGCCCTGTAACCTGAACTCTATCATCAATACAGTTTTTTAGTAAGTAAGCTGTGGAACTATTCTAAAACCACCTATCTCTCACTACAATAAAGTGATGTAAAAGCATAGTTCAGTAACAACGCTGCTAGGCATGAATAATGGTTAAACACTAGGATGCAACTCTAAATGTGTTGTAATTCAAACATTTTTGGAATCCCAGTTTTGTTGTGTACTGTAAAAGCTAGTAGTTTCTGAGTTTTTTTCTGCTCCTGTCAGGCAGGGAACAATCTCCTGATTGTGCAGAGTCCAGGAGGGAGCCAGCCTGTGGTACAGCAGGTGCAGTTGGTTCAGCAGAAATCAGATCAACAGGTGGTGCAGATACCACCTCAGGCTCTAAAAGTGGTACAGGCTGCTTCTGCAACACTCCCCCCTGTGCCCCAGCGAGTGCCAGCCACCCCCAGTGTGCAGGTGGCTCCCTCAGAACCCACACAGGTACCTCAACCTCTCTGTTTTCCGCTTATGAGCAAGACATTTAGTCATAGTGGGAGGGTGGAGTTTAGTTGATGTCAGTGATCTTTATTTAGGTGATTATTGTATAATGATATTTAAAAAAAAAAGGGGCTAACAGCTGGTAAGCTTGATAGATAATTGTAACTGGCAGTATTGTAATATGTTGAGTATCAGCATTTGGTGTGTCCACTTTGTGATCGGTGTTATTGTTATTATTATTATTATTTTTTTTTTACAGGTACTGATTAAAACAGCTTCAGGTGAATGGCAGGCGGTACAGCTGCAGGAGACCATCGTAACCACTCCGACTACGCCCACCACCACTCCTATCACGCCGGCTGTGGTGACTAAGAAAGCCCAGCCGGGGGCACGGAAAGAGAGGACCCTTGCCAAGATCGCCCCTGCTGGTGGTGGTCTAATAACACTTAATGCGGCACAGCTCACTTCAGCAGCTCAAGCAGTGCAGACCATTAATATCAACGGTGTTCAAGTACAAGGAGTTCCTGTCACCATCACCAATTCAGGGGGTGAGTAGGAGTTTGACTGACCCATTTATGGTCACAGTAGGCTTTATGTGGTTAGTGTATTCTCATATTTATAGTATTTCATGTTGTCCTATTATCCTCTTATTAATAGTCAGAAAGATTAATGTTTATCATTTATAGTAATCCCTTCAGTTAGGTGTTTTAAATTTGGTGAATGTTTAGTGAATGTTTGCACCACCAAAATGTCACACAGCATGTGTCTCAGCCTGGTGAATTCCTTAAATAAACCTTAAATCAAGTTTATTACATTTGAAAAAAAAACCAAAAAAAAAGCTCTGCTGCCTCTGTTGCAAACTGCGATGAATTTAACACACTTCTCCTTCCTGACTCTCTTTGCTGAAACCATGTGTGTTTTTCTGAACCAGAAAATGTAAAGAGAAGCCTTAAATAAAGAAATTACCCGAATCCATTGCAAGGCAGTATTATGTGTCACAGTTTTCCAAACATGTGTCGTATAATTACTAGTCTAGAAACGCTTTTCACCCTTACAAACTACACCTGAAATACTTGTATCTAGTGTGAGAAGATCCTGTAGTATAATCTTTATTACACGTTCAGAACAAGCGCCACATCTGCCTGTTTGTTCGGCTCCCAGGACAGCAGCACCTGACGGTACAGACGGTTCAGGGAGGTGGGCTTCAGCTGGGCAGCATGCAGACACAGGAGCAGCCGCTGAAGGTGGAGCAGACGCTTACGCTAGAGCTCCAGAGCCAACCAGGAGAGAAGAAACGGCGCATGGCATGTACCTGTCCCAACTGCAAAGATTCAGAGAAAAGGTAAAGCAGACCCTGATTGCATTCACAGATGCAGCTCAGATTGCTTTTTAACTTTTTTTAAATATTTTTTTTAACTCGTTAAAAATATAGTAGCATTACTTTTAGATGAGCTACAGGTGAAAGGGGAATCCAGTATCCTCTGGGTGTCAGATATTGAGATTTAACTGGATGTTTGCATTATAATATTCTGTCTGACTGGAATATTCAGAGAATATCCTTTGTGTTTGGCGGAATAGTAAAAAACATATATTAAACATATATTTTTATGGATCTGACTCTGGCAGTGCCTTAGTTTGTTGGCATCTAGACTGATCAGCACTAGCATAAGGATATGTTTGTTTTTGTCTAATAGACAAAAAAAAGCACTTCTTTAAGAGCAACTGTCAGCTGCCATGAGTGTTAATATTGTGAGTAGGTTTTCAGAACCCTTTCAGTAGCATTTTTTCGTACATCCTGTAGCCTTAAGTTTCTGATTGTTTACAGGAATCAAATCTTCAGCCGTCATATCAAAGGAGCAGGAAGTGCACTTGGCATGATTTTCTTATTATCTTAATTAGATAAAACATATGAACGGAGGTGTTCTGTATTTTCTGTAACAGTATTATGTGTGCGTTGGCCTTGGACTGTCAGTGACTGCAGACGCATGTGTGGTTTAAATTTGTTTGTGGTAGCAGAACTGTGGTGTGGTAACTCATTTAACTAAGTCGTTAACTCATTTAACTTCAACTAATGTTTCTTCGTCTTGGCTGCTGTAGGCCGGGTGAGGTTGGGAAGAGGAAGCACATCTGCCACATAGTAGGTTGTGGGAAGACCTTCAGGAAGACGTCCCTGCTGCGAGCGCACGTGCGGCTGCATACGGGAGAGCGGCCTTTCACCTGCAGCTGGGTCTTCTGTGGGAAGAGCTTCACACGCAGTGACGAACTGCAGAGACATGCCAGGACACATACAGGTACAGTACAGTTTATAAATATAAAAGTGCGGCTGCAATTACAATTCTTCAGAAAAGCAAACCTATTTGAATCATTAATATTTGCTACACTCCTATAAAACATCTGTAGAGTTTGTATAGTAAACACATCATTACCAGACAGTGTGTCCTATTTTCCTAACAAGTGCCATTTATATAGGATATATAAATTGTATTTTTGTAAGTTTTTATCTATATTAGCTCACTGTAGGTAGCTGCTTCCAACTGAGAACATCATCAGGCCAGTCGGCAAGACCATGTGGAAAAGTCTCGAGGTTTTTTTTTTTTGTTTTGTTTTTTTAATATGTGAATGCTAGATCAAGAGCTTTATTTTGAGTTAGTCATCTTAAATTGAAAGCTCAATTTGCTGCTGTTCCAAACTGCTTGCTAGAAAGTTTAATGATGTATAATTATAATTTATAAACAGTAGAACCTTTAGAATTATTGACAGTCACTTTTAAACGTCTAAGGATCTTGAACTTCTTCATTAACAGACAGCGTGCTGTACCTTCTTAACGGCTGGCAAAACCACACGAAAAGATCCAAAGTCTGAGGAAGTGTTGAGGTTCTGCATAGTTTATGTGAACAAGCAGATTAACCAATTAAGCATGAATTAAGTGCGTGTATATTAACAAGCTATGTTTTGTACTTCTAATTTAAGGTGACAGTAACAGTTCAACAGCAGGTGCAATCTGAAAATTTTTTAGACTGTTGCGGTCTGCTAGCTCACATCGGTGGGAGGTTAAAGTTACATGGAAAGAAATGTTAGCGAGCAGGAAACTCGTTTGTAGATCATGTTTAGCATGTGCTGTGCTAAAAATATTAAATTTGTTATCATTTATCCCCATATTCTGTTCATTTATACCATCCTATATTTGTAACATGCAAGGCCGTGACCTTTATAAGGGTTGAAGTAACAGATATTCCTTGAAAAGGCAGTGAAAAATGTGAATGAAGTAAAACATGAATGAAATGGTAAAAAATGGAAATGTGATCTGGAAATCATTTCTATTTTGTTGTCATTTTTTGCTACCCTTGAGGCAGCATTTCAGACCTGCCGTCCTTTACACATTTTTGTATAGGAACTCTATCACCCTAGTAATAATAGCAGATAAGCCAATCAGAAAAAAAATGTTTGCCCTGTCATCTGGAGATTTAATGTTCGAATCCCGACAGTGCCACAGGTCAGCAATTTTGCATGGGTCATTTTTCTTACTTCTGCCTCGTTGGTAGCCAAATCTCAGTCCTCAAATAAGGATGAGAGCTGAGACTTAAAATAAATTCCACAACCTTAGATCTGTAAACAAGTTCATTGTTCAAACAAGAGCAGAAGATCCCCTCAGATGATCTGTATTCTACTACTGGCTATATGTTAATATATTAAAATGAATAAAGCTCATCTTATCTTTATAGATTATTTGAATATTCATGATGGTATGCAGCAGAATATTGAAAACATAACTGATAGTTTCAGCACTACTAGCAAACATGCCCTCAGTCGTGTTAAATAGCTAGGAGTCTGGAGGTGTAGGAGACATGTGGTCTGGCATAAAGTAGTTTCTGAATGGCTGAAAAACCAAAAGTAGTGAAATGATAAGGTATCTAGTTTTTCCCAAACCATCACAAAGCTAAGATCATCTTAACTTGGAGAGAGAGTGTTCATTGTGATGCTCGCCCTACCGTTTAACAGTGATCTTTGTGCTGTGATGCTTTTGGGAAACTTTGCCCTGATTGGGTAACGTGTGTGGTGATTATAACCCAGCTCTGTACGCACCCTGATGCATCTCAATTTATAATGTCTCTGGTATAACCATTTTCTGTATTTATAATATAATTTCAATCCATTATCAAAAAACACTTTAGGGCTGTTAGAGTGATGGAAATTTGATTAAAATTTTAAGGGAAAATTTAATAGCCGTAGCCTATAGTATTTATTTTGTATTAGAGATATTTGATACTGGTGAATTTGGTGAGCAGAATCACTCGTGAGACAGTACTGTCTCTTGCTTTCTTTGGATTTATTAGGCTCTTTTTTTTTCTTTCCCCTAATTGTATTTTACTGTAATTATAACTATAGAACTTATCTACATACATTTGTAAGTGGTGCAGTAAGAGTAAATGTACTTTACTTATAAGTGGAGCTTTGCTAAGGCTCTTGAATCCAGCCAGCTTTAATCATTATATTACTCTGGTTTTTTTTTGTTTTTTGTTTTTTTTACAGGAGACAAGCGCTTTGAATGCACAAAGTGTCAGAAGCGATTCATGCGGAGCGACCACCTCACAAAGCATTACAAAACGCACCTGAACACAAAGAACCTGTGAACATACGCTGGCCGAAGGTTTTAAAAACTCTTACAGAAAACCTTTCCCTGGGAAGGAGCAGGGATTGAGTCAGGGTGTTAATGGAGGAAAATCCCTCCCCTCATCCAGATCACACACATGGTGTGTTCTAGTCCAGGCCCTGTGGCGTAGTCGATCCAGACGAGCCCACACTCCTCATGTGTCTCATTTTCAACTCATCCCATTTGTCATAGGAGGGCTGGCCATGTGTCTAACTTGGATCCAGAAAGCGACACTGGATGTGTAGTTTGGGAATTCCTGAGTGTTTGGGGTCAGTTTCGTTCTTCCTCAGCAGGAAACAGAAAGTGTGTGTCACGTGTATCTCAGACATGAATTGCAGCACCAACATGTACTCCAGCCGAGAAGCTCTGTTTTTCTCCATATTATAAATTTTAGAGCAGTTTTATGTGTTTTATTTTGTTGAGCCTTTTGACTGGTGTGTAGCAGCTCATGGACAGCTTGTATTATGTAAATGTTTGCTTATATTCAGACATATATTTGTACATATGAAAATGCTTGGACTTGCTCTATACCCCAGCCAAGGTGTTTTTTTTGTTTGTTGTTGTTGTTGTTTGTTTGTTTGTTTGTTTGTTTGTTTTTTTTCCCCCAGAATTGGAAAGTTTGAAATGCTCTAACCCTCCTTACTTAACACTTGTAACATTTAACAGCTGTTGTTAGAATGAATATATTTTGCTGTGACTGGACAATCATGTCTTGAGTGTGGAAGATGGACACCAGTTAAGAAGTCGTGAATTGAAAACTGCAGAAACATATACAGAAGATAGCTGTATTTAAAAGAAAAAAAAAATAGCTTAGTCATGTAATTATTTAGATGGTATGTTCTGGAAATTTTTAGAGTTGATTATAGAATCTGATATTCAGATGGCAAAGTGGGGAATTAGGTAAAAATTTATTACCTTTGTAGAAATATGGATTTATCTTTGCAAATGCAAAACACTATTAGAGGGAAATTAACTTGATGACTTACTCAAATACAATTATAATACAGTACAACTTCATTAGAAAGAATTACTTTTGACATACAGCCTTACAGAACTACCCAAGAGTTTTGGAATTTATTCCAGTCAGGTCTATATCAATGTTTAACGTCCAGATTCTCAAAAGTGCTTTAAGGAGAAAATGTTGCAGAGCTATGTTTGTATTTTGTCTCTGAATACATGCAGGTGCATCTTAGAGACTACAAAATGTAGGATATTTGTTACACAAACGGGTGTATCGGCTGCTCTGGCCAAATCTGAAGAATAAGGACTGTGTATATTGTAAATGAGCAAAAAGGAGATGCTGTATAGTTTCATTCCTGTACTACACAAGCCTGTTAGATGACCCTTTTTATCAGTTTAAATGTTGCCTTAGAAAGCTTCACTCCCTATTTAAAGAGATTTCTGTCTAATTAAATGGAACTGCATTTGTAGATTTGCTTTATCTTTTGTCTAACTTGTATTATGAAATGCCAACTTTATGTGCACTGACCAAATTCAGGGTTTTACTTTACTGGTTAAATTTAGTATTCTTTTCATTCAGCATTATTGGTTGACAGAATTGGGGAAAAAAAGCCCTATTTTTTATCTTTCCTAGATAAATCCTACACCT
>CM040464.1:21304930-21330547 GCA_022758105.1 Pangasianodon gigas
TAAATGGAACTGCATTTGTAGATTTGCTTTATCTTTTGTCTAACTTGTATTATGAAATGCCAACTTTATGTGCACTGACCAAATTCAGGGTTTTACTTTACTGGTTAAATTTAGTATTCTTTTCATTCAGCATTATTGGTTGACAGAATTGGGGAAAAAAAGCCCTATTTTTTATCTTTCCTAGATAAATCCTACACCTAAAATCTCTGTCTCTGAAAGCTAATGATGGGCAACTATTTCTACAACTGTGGAGGTGTTTAAACAGGAGAGCTTGCTACTTTTTCTACAGTCAGTCCATCTTTCCCAAACTGACAATAAAGCATTCAAATGACTGTTTGTTGCAACGTGTCACTGCAAGTGCCCATAAAGAAATACAATATAATATTTACTGATTATTCAGAGGATACATTTGCATATTGAAGCCTTTTTAGGATCTAATGATTGTGATAATGATTACAAAAAGCCCTGCCCCCTGCCATTTATCTAATAACCACTAGATGAAGATAAATGATTATTTTACCATTACTATGGCTTGTACTGCTGTGAGATATGTTTATCTTGAAGAAATCATAGCTCATCAGTTTTTTTTTTTTCTCCCCAATTCTGAGGCAAGTTCATCCAACTTTAACTAACCACAAGAACTGTATGATACAGTGGCTTAGGAAAGTACTCCTTTCAGTTTTGGACACTTTATTGTATTATAGATTTAATTTAAAATGGATTAAATTTACATTTTTACATTTTTAAAGTTTTATTTAAAAAAAAAACTGAAATCTCTCATTAAGTTAAGTATTCCGACCCTTTAAAGACCCTTTAAGGTTAGTATTAAGTACTTTGTGAAGCACACTTTGCAGCAATCAACCCATTTCTTGGGTAAGTCTCTATAAGCTTTGCACATCTGGATTTGAGCAGTTTCTCCCATTCGTTCTGGCAGATCTGCTCAAGGTTAATCAGACTGGATGGGGAGCATCTGTAAACTGCTGTCTTCAGGTTTCTCCCTGAATGTTCTATGGAGTTCAAGTCTGGGCTTTGGCTGGGCCACTCAGGGACATTCTGACTTGTCCTGAAGCCACTCCAGTGTTGTCTTGGCTGCATGCTTCCCCAGTCTGATGTTTTGTGCAATCTGCGTCAGGTTTTCTTCAAGAACCTCTCTGTATTTGGCTATAATAATCCTTCCCTCAATTGTGACCAGTCTCCTTGTCCTTGCCACTGAGAAGCACCCGATAGCATGATGCTGCCACCACCATGCTTCACCATAGAGATGGTATTACCAGTTGATGAGTAGTTCCTGGTTTTTGCAAAACGTAGTGCTTCAAGTTCACCTCATCAGCCCAGAGAATCTTTTTCCTCACGATGTTATTAAAGTGTCTGCTATATGCCTGTTACTCAGGAGTAGTTTCTGTCTAGCCACTCTACCATAAAGCCCTGATTGATGAAGTATTTCTGAGATGGTTGTCCCTCCAGCAGGTTCTCCCATCTCTGCCGGAGGTTACTGAGTTTGACCAGATGGCCAGCTGTAAGAAGAGTCCTGGTGGTTACAAACGTCTTCTATTTTGCAGTGATGGAGCCCACTGTGAAATGGGAGAATTCAAAGTGTTAGAATGCTTTTATACCCATGCCCAGATCTATGTCCTGTCACAATTTGACTGCAGAGGTCTACCTATGATGTACCTATGATCAATTAAATACAGGATACATTAACAACAATGTATTGCAAAAGGCACCAAACAGGTGGTTAAATTAAAATCTAGCTTTTAAAAAATGCAATATGTTAATATATATATATATTAACATATTACATATACATATTACATACAGTATATATATTAACATATTCAGCCTGAATTAGACTTACTAGATGATGAATAAGAAAAGAGATGAGGGGATGAATATCTGTGAGGAATATTAGAAATGTGCTTTCATTCTTCGCTCAGGACTTTTATTATGATAGGCTGATGTGTAAATTTCTCACTTCCGCGTCAGTGTTTTAGAGTCCTGCTGCACACCCGGTATAGAACAGGTACACGCTGCAACAAAGCAAAATGCACTAAATGTAATATAGAGTAAAATGCAGCGACACAGCGGGCTGATTTAGCCTGCTGTCATTAACAAGTGTAGCTGAAAATGTGCATTGAAAATGTGGTTGACCAAGTTATCTGGTTATAGCGGCTGGTCACTGAATGACATGCGGATTGAATGATCATAACCTGTAAGTTATCCGTTTTGAATATAATATAAACATTCAGATGCAGTAGTGCCAGTGTTATTTCTTTTGTGAAGTAGTACTTGTTGACATTCACACTGTGTATGCTGAGGGTTTCTGACACAGCTTCATTATTAGCTGTCAGAGACTGCAGTAAAAACAAGAATGGAAAGCATTACAGGCATCGACTGGGTTTGTAATAGTTAGTATGAATAATAAGTTTTCTAAATGGTCCATCACAGTATACAGTCTTCTAATGATTTAACTGGTGACCTGTGTAGTTTTCTAATGGGATTCAGAAATCTGATGATCCAGTACTAAACCTGGCAAATACTCCAATATAACATACACAATTACAATTAATTATATACCAACCATTTTATTATAGGAACCTCATAATAATAAAGAGTAGAACCCTTATTTTATATTCAGAACAGCCTCAAAGGTTTTTTTTTTTTTTTGGAAACATTCCTTTGAGATTTTCTCCATGTTGACCTCACATAATTGCTGCAGATTTGTCAGCAGTGCATTCATACTGTGAATCTCCAGTTCTACCATGGCTGCCAGAACTGGAACCCTACGCGGTCTTCTGCTGTTGTAGCCAATCCGCCTCAAAATTTGACATGTTGTGCATCCTGAGATGGGTCACCACGGTTGAGTGGTTATTTGATTTACCGTAGTCTTCCAGGCAGCTCAAATCAGTCTGGCCATTTTCCTCTGACCTCTCTCATCAACAAGGAATTTCTGCCCTCACAACTCTAGAGACTGTTGTGTGCGAAAATCCCAGGAGATCAGCAGTTTCTGAAATACTCAAACCAGTCCATCTGACACCAACAACCATGCCACGGTCACAATCACTGAGATTCCCATTCTGATGTTTGATGTGAACATTAACTGAAACTCTTGAGCTGTGTCTGTATGATTTTATGTGTTGTGTTGCTGCCACATAATTGGCCAATTGGATAATTGCATGAATAAGCAGAATTCCTAATAAAGATGCTGATGAGTGTTTCATGAATCTGTATCTGAACAGAAAATATTGGAACGTGTGGAAACCCTTAAATCTGCTTGAGCTTGGTGAGAAACCACTAGGCCAGTCCCTATTAGAATAGAATAAAATATTTTTTGTTGCCATAGTATTGTACATGGAAATTTGATTTGCATCTTCCGTTCTAGAGAGTGTAATAGAAATAACAGAATACTGTACTTAATAGGAGGAAGTGAAACAGTATTTTTGTTTTTCTTGTCAGCAGTGTGTGTGTCTGTGATAGCTGCAAAGAACTGTGGCGAGATTCAGACCTAATCATAAAGTCAACCTTGGCTCAGACGTCATGTCCTGACTGTGATTCAAACATCCAGAGCAATGGAGGGGCAGCTAGACAGTTCAAGGCCTTCCAGCATCATATCAGAACTATGTGACACCGAGGACTGGCCATTTCCTGTGTGGCAGAATGGCACCCTCAGTCCCTGCTTTAACCACATCATCTGTGGATCTCTTGTGCATGCTCTTACTGCAGTGCTCAGTGCCTGTTATCTGAGTGTGCCGAGGTAAGATTGACACAGAATGCGGCCACTGAATTTTTTTAATGTTTAAATGTAGAACTGCATAAAGGGGCCTGTATATCATATTGCAAAACATTACCTACATTATTATTAGATTGTAATTGACTGGCTATGGTTAAATTATATATGTTTTTCATGCACCATGATTTATTGTGTTTGCAATACGTCATATGGTGCATTAACCCCTGTTGTGATATGCGTAAAAATTTGTCTTCATTATTTAACATTTTTTATGTTATTTACTCTGTATGCTAAATGTTCATTATCAATGTTTTGCAGACTCAGTCCCCCTCTGCCTTCACTGCCTGTTGGCTGGATCTTAAGGTCTGTTGCTGCACTGCTGCTGGTTTTTGTTTTTATCGCAGATTTGGGATTGGTGCTCGTGCTCCACCAGCAGGATTTTTATTTGAACATCTTGGCTGATGGATGTGGTGTCATTGCATGGCTGGTCCACTTTGGGGCCATTTTGTCCTTGCAAAGATCTGTCTACAGGAGGACTCGAGGGCCCCCATTTTTTCTGATCCTGGCTATTCTTCCTGTTCCTAACATAGTGTTTACCCTCATTACTTACATTCAGGATGGCAGTCATTTCAGTAACGAGCACCTCTTGCAGCTTGGAAGATTTGTCTTGTCTGTTACCAGGGCAGCCCTAATCCTTTTGTACTTTCAGGCCTTTATCTTTCCTTGTTACACGACGCAAAGGGAGACTCTGCTTGTAAACACGGACGATGGGGCTCCTCTTATTGTTCCAGAGCCTGCTGGAGGAGAAATGGTGGCAGAGGATGGCTGCAGCTGCCTGTCCAGGTTTCTCTACTTGTGGTTGAACTTTCAACTGAGGTTGGGTCAACGTGGAGAGCTAGAGAGACCCTGTGATGTTTTACAACTGCCCCAAAGGCTACGGACCAAAGCTGTCATTCAGCGCTTCAGTCAGTGTTGGATACAGTGTCTGAATAACAGAGTGCCAAGGACACTTGAAGGGAACCAGCAGGATGGTTTGTACAGTGAGATCCAGCCTGAGGAGCTCTCAGAAGAAATGAGCCACCATGAGGTGAGACTCTTCAGGGTGCTACACAAGGCTTTTGGCCCACGCTACTACCTCCTTGGTGTGCTGAAGTTAATGGCCAGCCTGTTAGCCTTCGCAGGACCGCTACTCCTCAGCTGGCTAGTGGGTTTCATGGAGACTGAGGGGGCACCACTAAGCAGAGGTGTGTGGTGTGCTGTGGGACTTTTCTCGAGCACTTTCTTAGCAGCATTCTTCCGCAATGTCTTTGTTTTTGAAGTGTCAAAGGTGGCTCTGGAGGCTCGGGCTGCCGTGGTGTCCACTATCTATGCTAAAGCTCTGCGGGTCAGCAGCTCAGCGCTGGCACGTTTCACTACGGGTGAAGTGGTCAACTACATGAGCACGGACACAGACCGAGTGGTCAATTTTTTCAACAGTTTCCATGAAGTCTGGAGTCTTCCTTTCCAGTTTATCCTGGCCCTTTACCTGCTTTACCTGCAGGTGGGTGTCGCCTTCCTGGGAGGGCTGGGTGTGGCTTTATTGCTTGTGCCACTGAATAAAGTGCTGGCAGCCCGCATCCTGGAGAACAATAAACACATGCTGACACACAAGGACAACAGAGTGAAGGTAAGAATGCATCACTGTTCTTGTTTCCTGGTGAAGTAGCCTGTTGCATGCTTGCAAGATTTTTTCATGTTCGTATTATTTTCAATATTTATTTGAAATTCAGTTTAGTTTTAGTTTTTGACATAATTTGGTTATTTTACTGCATTGTGCCAAAGTGAAGAATGTAAGGAAATTCTATTATGCTTAAAAAATGAAATGAAAAGTTTTTAAGAAGAGCAGAAAACTGTAAAAAGATAGATAGATAGATAGATAGATAGATAGATACATAGATGCATAGATACATAGATAGATACATAGATAAGGTCAATGTTTGGTAGGACCACCCTTTGCCTGGTCATGTGGTTTTATAAGGAAATCACTTGGTTCTCACTTGCTTCTGTCTCTCTTTTTTTTTTTTTTTTTTTAAATTATCATTTTTTGCAAATCTAAAATTTGCTCATTTCTACTGACAGGCAAATGCAAGATTAATTTAAATCTAAACAAATATAGCATAAAATTTATATAACAATACAGTGCCTATGACATTTGCACAGTACTGTATATTAGTTTTATTGTTTAGGACTCTTACACAGTTTTTGTATATTTAAATATACAATTTTAGATGTAGACGTAGTTGTGTCTGATCATTAGAAAGAAATGATTATATACACAAATGCCTGAAACAGCAAAACACGTTGAAGGCATCAATAGTGTACAAGGGAAAAGTCAGTACTGTATTTGGCTGAATGTAAGATAAGAGAAACAGATTCATCATGTATTTCAGTACAATAAATATTGTTTATCTATCTCAATATTTCCGTAGTTGCCAGTTATACAAACAAACAATAATAATCTTGTGATTTTCGATGTATATAAGCAAATACTTCAAAATCTTAACAAAATTATCTTTATCAATTAATTAACACAATTATCCAAGTATCCGCTTTGTTTCCTTTTTATAGCTTATGACTGAAGTCCTTTTTGGAATCCGAGTTCTCAAGTTCTATAATTGGGAGCAGCACATTGCAGAGAAGATAACTCAGAGTCGCAAAAAAGAGCTGAGTCACCTGAAAGTCTTGAAGTATCTGGATGCAGTGTGTGTGTATACCTGGGCAGCTCTTCCTGTCGTCATCTTAATCCTCACCTTCATCACGTATGTGCTGCTTGGAAACAGTCTTACTGCAGCGAAGGTGAGCAGGATAAAGAGAAGCCAAACTCAACTCTCAAAGCTGTTTACTTTTTTGATTTTGATATAACACAGATATCTCAGCTCAGTATGTGCTGATACTGATCCGATACTGATTTCCTGACAGTAATCAAGCTGCCCCTCTGAAAAATCAGTGATTTTTCAGTTATACATTAAAACAAGATGTGTCTTGTGTTCATGAATAATATCTGTGCAGTGACAGTCAATGTAACACATATTCATTACAAAAAAAATGTCACAGGGTCAGATTGGAAAGTACACCAAACCCTATCCGGTACCAATCCAGTGTTTCAGGACAGTATCAGTCAGTACTGAAAAGATACTCATTATTGGATTGGTACACCCCTAGTTTTTTTTTTAAGAAACAACATGGCCGATGGACTTATAATGTTTAATTCCTAGTAATTGTACATAACCTGTGGCATTCTCTGTTATCTGTAATCTTTATAAGGATAATTGGTGACAAAGGTGAAAGCCTTTATTCCTACAAGAGCAGTAACAAAGCAGATGTGAAAAGCACCCCAGACTCAGTAGAGTCAAAGTGAACATCCTAAGTGAAACTGTTACTCATATGCAAAGCATGTGGTATCCTTTTGGCAGAAATCATCTTTTTTTAACATGCTCCTGTTCCCATACTATGATTTGCTTACCTTCTTGATGTAAGTGTGAATGTGAAGCCTGTTGTGGGGATCTTTCTTTGTGACTATGATGATTCGGGCATTTGCTATAACAGCATAGGAGAGAGTAACTCGTGATGTTTGGATTCAGGTCACACCAGATCGAAACCCACTGATTCTGACACTGAAATTGCTTACTTGCTTTGCTTGTAGGTTTTCACTACTCTTGCTCTAGTGGGCATGCTCATTCTTCCACTCAATGCCTTCCCCTGGGTTCTTAATGGTACACTGGAAGCCAAAGTATCTCTGGATCGCATTCAGCTCTTCCTCAGTCTTCATGATCAAGATTTCAGTGCATACTACAGCCAAGGTAGTAAAATTATTTCTAAGGTAGTTCAGTACAGCCTAAAGGAAAAAACGTAGACATAGTAAGAAGTAAGTCAGCCACTCATTTGGCTGCCAACCTAAGCATCTGTACAATTGTCTTAGATAAAATCAAAGCAGCTTTACAGAAATCTGGGTCCATTTACCTAATGAGCAAAGAAAGGCCGGTATTGGCAAGTGAACACTCCCTGAAAGTAATTAAAGGTCTAGTCAGTAATTTTGACAGATATTCAACATAGCTTTAATTGACAATTCAATAAAATGTTATTCGTATGGCACTTTTAACAACAAACATTTTTACAAAGCAGCTTTACAGAAACCTGGATTTAGATTTAGATCATACTGAGCAAGCCACAGGTGACAATGGAAAGGAAAAACTCCCTGAGACAGCTTGAGGAAGAAGCCTTGAGACTCAAAAGGGAACCCAGCCGAATAGTGGGATTACAAATCATTGCATTATACAACTGTAGAAGAGTAAAGGCAAACAGTATTTAGTGTGTTGAAAGGCTTTTCAGTATGAGCATATTGTAAATAGGTGTGGGGTGAATACAGGAAAGTCAGATTACAGCATTCAGGTCTACAGTATTCAGGTGAGACTATCCACTGAAACAAGAGTGAGGCAGGGTCTTAAACTCTTTTGGGGAAGTGCAAATCTTTAGGGTATTTGTGTGGAACCACAGCAGCATAAGGCGAGTCACAAGTGCAGGAAGCTCCAAGCAGAAGTAAGGCATTATGGCGAGATGAGCAACAGGCGTAACAGTGTGTCAGGTAACAGCCATTCTAAGGACTAACTGAAACGAGTCTAGGGTCGTCCGGTATAAAATGCTAATTACACTTATGGGAAATTTTTGGATTTTTTAAACTGTTCATTTAAATGTGAAATGTTTCATGCAGTATGTCCCGAGGATCCTCTAACTGCCATTCAGTTGACCCAAGCCAGTTTCTCCTGGAAGAAGCCAGGTCCACAGTCTAACTCTGAGGTGGAGGACACATCTCCAACAGGAAGTCTATATCTCCATAATCTCAACTTAAGTGTCAAGAAGGTATGTGGCACTGTGGAAATGAAAGCACTGACAAGCCTGTAAAGGCAAAGAATTATTATCTGACATTTCTCTTTTATGAATATGTTCCTTGTAACATTTGTCCTATTTTAAGTGATTTCTTTTGAAAATTTCAGGGCTCTCTATTTGTTGTGGTTGGCAAAGTTGGCTGTGGGAAAAGCTCACTATTAGCTGGCATTACTGGAGAGCTGAACAGGTACAATTTGATGGTGTTGTTTATATTAAAAATCATTTTAAAACCAGGTTGGATTTGTTTTTTTATAAATGCTGCAATGCACCCAAACTCACACTGCAATCCAAATACAGACCCAAAAAAGGATTTTAGCTAGTCTGAGCTGTTTAAATTAAGCTCACTGTACTGCATGGGGAAAGTTCTTTCCAAAAGACATACTAATGGTTTTATTTTGTAAGGTCATGTTAGGACAGTTTATCTTTAATTCTTTACTGAGCGCTAAGCAAAGCAGAAAGTGCTCATCCTCACATATTGAAACAAATATATAAATGGCACATTTATAATAAAAAAATTCTATTTATTAAAATAACTCTTTAGAGTTGGAGGCATTGTGCATGTCCAGGGCAGAGAGGAGGGCTTTGGCTTGGTTGCCCAGGAGCCATGGATCCAGCATGCAACTGTGCGTGACAACATCCTGTTTGGAAAGGACTTTGACAGTGGCTTCTATCAAGCTGTGCTTGAGGCTTGCGCCCTCACTGCAGACCTTAATGTAAGCTCTTTCCTGTATTTCATTAGTTTTAAAAAGCCACACAGGCTCCTTTTAATTGGGAAAATGGAGCTGAAACTTGGGAAGCCAAACCAGATAATGATTAAGAGACATGGAGAAATGTACCAGGATTGGCTGGTTGTTGTTTTGCCAATTGGTATGGAATAAATCCTTGTTTTGCTGTGTTTTATTTTTGACCAACTTGCAGCATTTGCCTCTGTGGTGGATATACAGAGTCACAAAAATAATCAGACAATGCTTTAACTGTTACATGCTGAATGTTCTGCAGGTTTTGCCAAATGGGGATCAGACAGAAGTAGGAGAGAATGGAGTGACACTCAGCGGAGGGCAGAAAAGTCGACTCGCTCTAGCCCGAGCTGTTTATATGGTAAAAGCTCTCACTGAAACTTCAAAACAAATCCAAAAATATTGTACAAAAAGTATGGTTTTTCCCTAATAAACCTTGTTGTGTTCTGTGACAGGACAAGGACATCTATCTGCTGGATGATCCTTTAGCAGCAGTTGATGCTGATGTGGCTCATCATCTCATGGAGAAATGCATTTTGGGAATTCTTAGAAACAAGACCAGAATCCTTTGCACTCACAGAATAGAGTTTGTGGAGAAAGCTGATATGGTGATACTGATGGACAGTGGGACGGTTGTAAAAACAGGTATCATCCACAACCGATATTATTCGTTACACTAGTATGTACAGTATATCGTATATACAATAGTATATAGAAGTGTGCATGTAATTCTAGTTGTTCTTGAGTATGTATGTCATTTACAAATATGTTGCCTGAGCCTAGAAAAAACACATAAAAGTTTCAAATGTTGGGTCAGGTTTCTTGTTGGTCTGGTTTTGCTTTGTAAAGGAACACCACAGGAGGTCTTATCTCTGGTGAAAGATGTACCTACAGGTAGCAGGAATGAGAGCAAAGTGAAGGAGAAAGGTAATTATTGTATTTTATTACCTGTTACTCATACTAAAATTTTTAATCCAGTCAGACCTGAGATTTTCTTTTGCTAATAAATACTCAATTAGATGGTGCTGACCAAGAAGAAGAGCTGACCAGTGAGCCAGTTTCAGAGGAGGGGCTACGCACCATAGGGGAGGAACAGAAGCAGATGGGCAGGCTTGCCTGGACAGTCTATAAGTCCTATTGGAAAGCGGTGGGCGGGTGTATGGCTGTGTCTGTTCTTTTGTCCCTGTTCCTCATGCAAGGTATGAATAACTGAAAACAGCATTTTAGCTTCTAGTTAGACTGTGCTGTCATTAGTCCTGTAATTAATACCTGTGCTTTAATGACATTACCTTTACCTCAGGCTCTAAGAATGTGTCTGATTGGTGGCTGTCTCACTGGATCTCCAACTTAAAAGCCAATGGGTCTGAACTGGTGTCTCTGACAGCAAGTCCCCTCTCTGCCCTAGTGCTTCTCTCTGCAGACACACTTGCGTAAGTTAGGATAAAAAAAATAAAACCCTAGTTTGTAAAGGAACTAACAGTTAGATTTCTGCCATTGTTGAGAATTTTTTGCTGAAACATATTCATTTCATTTAAGGTTTCCTTTACCAGTCAGAGACTCATTTGGCAATATGAGCTCAGAGCTGAAGTTCTATATGACTGTGTACGGTTCTCTAGCTGTAGCCAATACGGTTTTCACAGCTGCTCGTGCCTTCCTGTTTGCTTATGGAGCAATCCACGCTGCCACAGTCATCCACAGAAGACTGCTGGATAGTGTGCTTAAGGTAATTGGTAAATTCTTTTTTTTTTTTTTTTTTTTATAACAGAGAACAAATAAAACAAGATTGTGCAAATCTTTCTAAATATTGGATCATTGTGCTGAATTTTAGGATTTTCTTTGATTACTGCAAGTCTAGGTGAAGATGTATTAGGGTCATAGATGAAGAGTCTTTGCAGTCTTATACAGTATAACAGCAGTGCTTAATTTTGAAATATATCAATATACTGTTATTGAATAAAAAATGAAAATAGATGGAAACTGAAAATCAACTTGAAGGGTATTTTAAAATTTACATCCTTATAATAACAGGGGGATTATAAAGAGGGGATGTTTCATTAAAGTCTTAGATTAAAATGAAGATGTGTCTATATATGGAGATATTCAAGTAGGCAAAAGAAATTAATTAGCATATAAAATTGTTTTACAGATTTTATTAGTGAACTACTGAAACTTCACTGCTAATGCTAGCTAGCAAGCTATATGAGATAACCTGGCAAACTGTCTGACAGGGATCTTAGGTCATATTCAATTAATGTACATAATATTCACTGCTAACATTAGCTAGCTAGCAAACCATATGAGCTAACCTGCCAAATTTATGACAGGAATTTTAAGTCATATTCATAAATGTTTATAATATTCACATTAGCTAGCTAAATAATGGTGGCTAATCTGACAGGATTTCTGAGAGATTTTTTCAGTCGCATTCATAATTATTTATAATTTTCATACCTGACACTAGCCAATTAGCTGTATAAGCTTACCTGGCAAAACTCTGACAGGGGTTTCATAAATGAACATAATATTCACTGCTAATATTAGCTAACCTGGCAAACTTTCTGACAGGAATTTAAGGCATATTCATAAATGATCCTAATATTCACCGCTAACATTAGCTAGCTAGCTAGTATCTTCTTTCGTATTTATAACATTAGCCAGCTAGCTATATGAGCTAACCTGACAGGTCCATAAATGTTCATAATGTTAACAGCTAACAAGAGATAATCTGAGGGTGACAGGGTTTTTAAAGTATTCAAATGTGTTCATAATGCTGGTTGAAGCTATATGACAGGGTATTTCAGAAAACCTCTGGGAGTACAATCATATATCTTTGACTACTAAATATTTGAAGAAATGTCTGAAGTATATATGGACTTAAAGACACACCAATCTGTACTACTAAAAGGCAGATAGCTGTAGGAGTTGGGAAAAAAATTATATAATACATTATATTATATAAAATATTTCTTAATTTTGTATGTATTTGATGTATTTTGCAGTTATTCATGAATAAATAATAGAATTGACTAAGAATCATTGCAGTGTCTGATATAAAGCCTTAAAAGTAATTCATATAAATTTTTAGAATGAAGTTATTTCCATTGTTCATCTCTCATTCAGCTAATATTGCCATATTTCATTCTTAATTCCAGGCGACGGTGACATTCTTTGACACCACTCCTCTGGGCCGGGTCCTAAATCGCTTCTCCTCAGACATCTATAGCATAGATGACTCACTACCGTTCGTCCTCAACATCCTTCTAGCCAATGTTTTTGGGTTGTTGGGAATGCTGGTGGTGATGAGCTATGGGCTCCCCTGGGTGCTGCTCCCTCTAGTTCCACTAGGGGTGCTGTACTACCAGACTCAGAGGTATTATCGGCACTCCTCCCGGGAGCTCAAACGCTTGTGCAGCCTCACTCTTTCTCCAGTCTATTCACACTTCTCCGAGACACTCTGTGGCCTGGCAACAGTGCGGGCCAGTGGACACGCTGCCAGGTATAGAGCCCGTCAGAGCAATGTCTCTCAATGCAGCCTCTGTGTTTCCTCTTGATGTCTTCCAGTAAACTTCATTTCATAATCCTAGACTTAACTGATAGCACTCAATTTATAAATATGCAGGTTTGAGGAGGAGAATGAGAGGCGATTGGACCAGAACCAGCGCTGTGTGTTCATCAGTAATGCTGCCATGCAGTGGCTAGACATTCGGCTGCAGATGATTGGCGTCACTGTAGTGACCGGCATTAGTATAATCGCTGTGATCCAGCACCAGATCAGATCCATTGATCCAGGTTGGTCTTACTCTTACTTTGTATTCACAACATTCACAAGTGTTCATAAACTTCACTGCTAACAATAGACACCTAGTCAGTCTTATAGGATTTCAGGAATGTAAGTCATAAAAATAAAAGTTCAGAATCACTGTTAATTAGCCAGCTGGCTATTTGAGAATTTCTGAAAGTATTTAGAGGTCATATTCAAAAATGTTCATAATTTTTCACTACTATTGCTAGATAGACACCTAATATGAGCTTACATATGAGGATATTTCAGAACATTTCTTTGTCTGCAATCATAAAACTATGATTGCCTACACTGCACCCATCTTTACTACTCAATGACACCATGCCCTTCTGACCCTGCTATAAATATTAGGATAATTGAAGCAAAGCATGTGACAATGAAATGTATTGATGGACAGTGCTTAATTTGTAAAACATGAGGTATCGAAATACCAGGGGAGAAGTGATCCTGCAAATGAACAGGGAGGGAAAAGGTCCTGTGACATATAGACACAAGACTGCTCCGAGTGCTTCAGTTAATACAATAGTGTTAAATGCCGTCATAGCCCTAGAGCTAATTATAACATTTCAGTGATGCCGTGAGAACACTGGACGAGTCACTTGCATATTTCCTATGTATTGAGTTTCACAATATGCACTCAAACTTACAAGAAACATATTGTGCCAAATGCTAAGTCTTACAAAAGTATATTATGCTCTTTAGACAACACAACAAGAATATAACTATGCGAGAAAAAAAAACAATATCAACGAAAAAAAACACTTTCTTAGCTTGCATGAGTATCAAAATTACTCCACAATGCAGTCATGTAATTTACAGTCTCCTCCCAGAATTTTCTCTGCTCACCTGAGGCTTTAGAAATCCAAAACTGCACGTATGACACAGAGTTCAATTCTGTGAATGCCCCATCACTTCTGCTTACTTCTTTATGAAATGACAAGGTTAGCTGCCATATCCATAAGGCGAGTACATGTGACTGATAATGCTAGTTTATGATTACTATTTACCAATTAATCATCATAAATAAGCCCATTGTATTTTTGGTAGGGAGGTGACACATAAAGAATGATCATTCATTAAAATGATTTTATTCAAAAAAAAAAGCTGCAGCGGTGCCTGATCTACATCCAGAACTCAGGCACTTTAAAATTTAAAGGTGCTGGATCCTGTTCCTGCATGATCCAGCACATATTAACTGCTGATGATTGGGCCCAATGTGAAGCATCATATTCCTTCTCGGTTTTTAATTAACCTTACATTTAATGGTTACTGTTGTGGAACAATCAATGAACAAGTAATTTCCTGTTATCGCTTCCATTATCACAGCTATAAACAGTCAGTCTCTCCTTTTTCTCTCTCTTGAAGTCATGTGACGAAGAAGCCTGAAGGTATAAAGTCGTCTGACCTGAAGACTCCTGTGATGGAAAAGCATTATTTATTGAGCTTATATTACAAACAGGAAATCATGAAGGAGACAATATTAGGAAGTCTTTGAAATAATGTAGACATTTAAAGTACTTTACAAAAGTGAAATCATTTAAGCTTCAAGAAACTGAAGTTGATGCCACATTGCTGGCGTTTGAGCTAGTACGTAAAGCTAAAGTTGCTATGTCTTTGTTTGGGCTAGGTATGGTGGGTCTGGCTCTGTCCTATGCTCTATCCATCACTAACCTGCTGTCAGGACTGATCTTCAGCTTCGCCCAGACTGAGATGCAGCTGGTGAGTGTGGAGCGTACTGAGGAGTATTCCACCTGCATTCCCCTGGAACCACAGCATGGCAAAGCAACGGTGAGCAAAACAGTCATGCTCAAGTCCACATGGAATAAGGGAGAGTTGTGTTATATTTATAATGCAGTCACTTGCATTATAACCTAACTGTGCAAATTTTTAACTAGGTTCCAGCTTCCTGGCCGGAGCACGGTCGAGTGGAGTTTGATGCAGCTGTTTTGGCATATCGGCCTGGATTGCCCAATGCTCTGGATGGAGTCAGCTTTATGGTGATGCCAGGTGAGAGGGTAGGTATCATTGGACGCACTGGCTCAGGGAAGTCTACTCTGTTCCTGGCATTGTTTCGTATGGTGGAACTGCAGCAGGGATGTATACTGCTGGACGGGGAGGACATCAGTCAAGTTGGGCTCTCTCAGCTTAGGTGAGCAAATGCAGTTTAGTCTGACTTGACTGAAATTCATTCAATATGAGATTCTCCATTAATACTACGACTTTGCTAAAAATATTAATACTGCAACACTATAGAGGAAATACATAACATTATAACACAAAAAGGTTATATTACAAATTACAGACTGTAAAATGTAACTTAAGTGCCATTTCTCCAAAAAAACAACTACAAAGAAAAATGTTGCCAATAAGTCATAAAATTTTTTTATTCACCCTGTATAACTCGCAAACATGTGATGTCCTTTGTAGGTCCAAGCTGGCCATCATCCCCCAGGATCCCTTTTTATTCTCTAGCTCGGTGAGGGAGAACCTTGACCCCTGTGGGCGTCACCTAGAACATCAGCTACTAGACGCTTTGGAGCAATGTCACCTAGGAGATGTAGTTCGAAGAATAGGTACGTGCCAGGGAGTGAGTCATTTTTATGTTATTTACGTGCATGACTAACTTTACAAGAGTGCACAGAAAATATTCTTTCTTGTCTTTTTTCCCATCTATTTGTCAGGAGGATTGGATGCTCCAGTGGGAGAGAGAGGAAAGTCTCTTTCAGTTGGTCAAAGGCAGCTGCTATGTCTTGCTCGGGCTCTTCTGACTGAAGCTAACGTTTGTTGCTTGGGTTTTTTTCGTTAAGCAGACCGATATAACAGTAATGCACAAGACATCATTTTAACATTTTATTGCCTTCTTTGTAGGTTTTATGTATCGATGAAGCTACAGCCAGCGTAGATCACAAGACTGACATGCTTCTACAGAAAACTATCCGAGAAAGATTTAAGCACAAGACAGTGCTCACCATTGCCCATAGGTAAGTGCCGTATTATTTTCTATTTGAACATGCACCATGTATTTGGAATCCCCAAAATTACCAAAGCCATTAATAGGCTTAGTTAAAAATATAAAAATAATAGACTTAAAAGTATAGCTGAGTAAAAAAATTTAAAAGAAAAAAGAAGAAAAAAACACTTTTGATTATTTCCTAGTTTCAGTCAGTCAATAAATATAAATAAACAATAAAATTATATATTACTCCTGCTTTTATCATTTACTGTCTCTCCTATGTTATTGGTTTGTTTAGTCACTTTTTTTCTTTTTGACACCATTTTCTCCATATTTTGGTCATTTCCCAGTTCCTACCCACTAGCTAGATCAACAGCTACCAGGAAGGTAGGGTGAGGGCCAGCATGTGGCACCTGTGGCATTGTTGGGATTCAAACTCGAATTTCACAATCTCTTGGGTGAAAGCTTTTCTTTTTTGTGACACACCGCAGCCCAGTCTATTACCCATTATTATTCTCACCACTTACACTGATCAGCCATAACATTAAAACCACCTGCCTAATATTGTGTAGGTCCCCCTTGTGCCACCAAAACAGCTCTGACCTGTCGAGGCATGGACTCCACAAGACCTCTGAAGGTGTGCTCTTGTATCTGGCACCAAAACTTTAGCAGCAGATCCTTTAAGTCCTGTGAGTTGCGAGATGGGGCCTCCATGGATCAGTGTTTGCAGCGTGGCAGGGCGCATTATCCTGCTGAAAGAGGCCACTGCCATTAGGGAATACTGTTGCCATGAAGGGGTGTACTTGGTCTGCAACAATGTTTAGGTGTTTAGGGGGGGTGTGGTCATTCACAGGGGGCGGTTCCTAGTTCAGATAGATGTTTCTCAGGAAATTTAAATCTCATAGAGGTAAAATTTAGTATACTGCATCATTGTGATAAAACTAAGTGGATTTCTAGTGATGACTGGGTTACTTCAAAAACATGTCCACCATCATCTAATCAGCTTTCAGCAGGCATTTTTAATAGTTAGTGCTGAGTTACAATCACAAAACTTATGTAAAAAAAAAAAAGTATGCTGATCTGTGGTCCCTTTATTGGCAAGAACTGGGAACTGGCTGTGCTATTTGCAAAGGGTGCTTGGACCCTGCAGATCGCGGGTTGTGGCTTTTTGTTTTGTTTTGTTTTTGTTTTTTTGGTTGTTGTTTTTTGGGGAGTCCATAAGGTGGAGATGTTTATTTGGAAAAGCCCACTTGAATTACAGTGACCTCACCCTTGTGCTCTCTCTCTCTCTCTCTCTCTCTCTCTCTGTCATCCAACAGACTCAATACAATCATGGACTCTGACAGAGTTCTGGTGATGCATGCTGGGAAGGTGGTGGAGTTTGACAGCCCATCTGCTCTGCGCAAAAAAGAGATTCAGTATTTCAGAAACTTCTACATGGAAGAGACGAATGACTGATTTTATCCAAATAATAATTCTAAATGAATAGGAGCACTGATCTTGATCAGTTGTTCAGTGGTTTTACAGACTTTGTATCAGTTTGGTAAAAACACACATGGACTGACATTTCTTTATGCAATGTTTACATGATGACACTTGTGTTTGCCATTTGACAACAGTGGATGTATAGCAGTTTAGAACTAAATAAAATGTAATCTGTTGCCAGAATTTAGGAGAAATCTACTTCTGTAATTCTACTTCCTGTTTTATACTCTCATCACTTTTTTAAAACTATATGATTTATCTAGAAAATAATAAAAAATAAAAAGCTGTATTAAATAAGTAAAAATACATTACACAGAAACAAATGAAAAAAATCAAGCCTCCATGCTGAACCTTTCATCATCCTTGGCCTATCCGTAAGGACTACTCATGCTAATTTACTCTCAATCCTTGATAGGGAGCCTGTTACTGTTAATGTGGCATTTACACACTAGTTTTTACACTGACTAGCTACTTTTAGCTACCTCACTCAATGTTTACGGGGACAAAATGTTCATTTACTTTTTTTATACATTTTAACTTTGTCAAAGCAGGAATATAATTTCTATTATGTAATGAAAATCTATCACAAAAAATTGACAAATGAAGACTCTTAATAAAGTATTTTATTAGCTTAATAATGTCTTTTTTATTACCTTTTTTATATTGTAACTAGTAATAAGCTGTAGCTTCTTTTTTATACTCCTTAATGGCCCAGTATTTGTGTTTACTATGTGTTGTCACCACATATACATAATCTGCATACCAGAAGGTGTGTTCTTTGTTAAATATTCATCCCCACCCAGCTCATCTGTGCTGCTTAATTGAATAGTCATGGGAGTTTCTCTGTGAAAACTGAATACCTGAGTCATATGGGAGGATACAGGTGTGGTCACTTTTTTTGGAAATGTATTCTTATGAGTTTTTTTTCCTGGATGGAAAGATGTCATGAGAATGAATTTGCGGGTTTGGCAGGGTGTCCAAAACTGTGTGAGGTTAAACCTGTTTGTTGGCTGTTGAGGAGCCTGCTGCCTTAAAGATGCCTCTCATAAACAGCCAATGAATAGAGGAGGTAAACATAGTCGTACCGCTCTGTGTGTGGTGGCATATCAACATGGAAAGTTGACACATCCAGCTCTGAAACGAAGTTCAACGCAGTCTTAACACAAGGTCAGGTAAGATTACTTTATTTGTCCAATGATAACTTGCATACAGAAGTTTGTGCTCTAAATAGAAGTTCTTGATTAATTATGTCATATTACTAGGAGTCAAGTATGGCTAATTAACTATTATAAACAAAGTGTACTTCTGTGTATGCTTCTGAATTGACGAATACTCTGGATCAAATTTAATCTTGAAAATTTTTCTCAATCTATGGTCATAAGATAAGCATATGATAAGTGTCAGCCAGGAATCTAGCATGGATGATGATTAAAATTCTCATTTATTTGTGGTTTTAATGCATGCGTAGACATTAGCCTTGTAAAATACATAAATAATTAATTTTCTTATCAAGCTAAACATAATGCTATTATTCCCAAAATATCCACTGTGAGATATAAAATATACTGTTAATTTGTTGTTATCTTACCAAATATCAATACTGGAACAAAGAGATATATAGGCAAGGCAAAGTTTATATAAAGTCCTCCTCATTTGCAAGAGTGTCAATACGTAGAGTATCGCAGCAGCACCTTTTGTCACTGCACACAGTTATTTAAAGCTTGAGGGTGTGGTTCAGTACACAATCTCCTTTGTTCTGGTCAAACCCGTTTTCTGAACCACAACACAAATACCTTAAGGTTTCGGGTCTGTGTTTGCTCTCACTGTCATTCCTGTGTGGTGATCCTGAAAGAATAAGACCATTCACATAGAAACATAGAAACATGTTCTTCAAATGTTTAATATTTTAAAAACTGACCTGATATATGTTTTTTATGCATTCTTTTTCCTTTGTTTATTTTAGTATTGTCCACATAGAGCTGTTGTATTTAATACACTTCTCATATTTCTCACTACATTCTAACTGGCTGCGAATCAGTTTCAGTGCTGGAACGATGTGTATGTAATAAACATACTGTACGCAGTACGCAGCTAATTAGCTGTGAATCTATTGGACAATAACAATCAATTGACTAGAAAAAATCTGTGATATATAGAGGATTAAGAATATTTAGTTATCTGGAAATGGCTCATTTTAAACATTTTAGATTACAACAACACAATTTGTTCAATTCAATGTACATGCATTTCATAATAATGGCAACACACAAATATTCCATTACTTTAAAAATTATGACAGACCTGACGATTTACAAGTAAAGACGCATTAACAGTATGTATGTTATTTCCTGCTTGGGAAACATTGATTGGCACTGCGTATTACACCGGGTTAAAGAAATGGTTTTAGGAATTTAAATGTAGTAAATGAAATCTCACACTAATTCTCAATTTAGACAACATATTGCTGACCACAGGAGGTGGTGCCTTGATTTCCATTTAAAGTGATTTATTTTGTGCTACATCAAGGATTTATTTTTTTCTTTCTTTCTTTCTTTCTTTCTTTTGGGTTCTCACATCGAACTGGAAGCGACATTTTATAGCGTCTATCCTGAAAACTCAAATAAAATAGCATTTGAAAACTAATATATTTATAGAGAAGTACTAAAGTATTGGCATAACTGATTGACTTCCTTCTTTCTCCTTTACAGGCTTAGGCCTTACTTCTCTTGTAAAATTATGGTATGTATTTTTTTTTAACACATGTGCCTAATCATATTAGAATGTTTCTTACTGATGGTATACACTGTGATGTTAGAACAATAGAAAATTCCAAAAACATTTAAAAATGTGACCTGCATTTTGTTTGAGTAAATAAGCAAATCAACATTTTGTAAGAATCCCTTGTAAATGTATATTTATACTCTTCAGACTAGTCATCGAAGGAGCCTGTCTGAGAGCTTTGTGCTTGAGGATAATGACAAACAATATGTGCGTGTCTCTGGAATCAACCCTGAGGAACATCAAGAAGGTAAATAAGGATACTGTAGTAAATTAACCATGTAGATTTAGATATCTTTACAATTCACACAATCCACCTGGCCAATTTATCAGATACACCTACCATAGTTGTGCACTTTGTAAGTATTTAATTAAACACTGTCCTCCAACTGTTGCTATACATAATTTGTCAGTCACATTATACCCTATCCATCAGTGGAAAGGGACCATTTAGGATCAACGCTGACCATATATTTTTATGTTTGGCTATTCTTAACACAGCAGTGACAGTGACATGATAATGGCATGGTTGTGTGTATGGTGCTGGTACAAGTATGTCAGGTTCAACACCGCTGTTAGGGTTCATAAACACTGTGTACACTTATTGGCCATTTAGACACACCTACATTGTTGGTGTACGGTTAGAGACTCTAGATATTTTTTATGCCCAGTTTGTGTTCATCATCCTCTAGGATCCTAATTCTTTAGGTTCTCAAAAATCCTAGCAGCACTGCTTTGCCTCATACACTCATACCAGCACCGCATATACTACCACATTAGTATTAATATTGAGCTAAGAATGGTCCATCGCCCAAATAATATCTGGTCAGCAGTGGTCCTATAGGTGGTTCCTAGTAATGGACAGACATATTCAAGGGAAGCTGACAAACTGTCTATAGAAACAGATAGGATCTACTCAGTAATTCATACCTACATGGTGTACTTATACTGTATGGTAAGTGTATCAGATGTAGGTACAAGGCAGGTGTGCTTAATAAACTGAATCTACAATGAAAAACCTGATTTAATTAATATGTATATAAGTGTTAAGTTGTTGCCATTACAGGAGATGAAACTGTTGGTGCCATGAAGAATGACGTCATTGACATACTGAAACTAATTGAACCATACAATGACAAGATTCAAGTGCTGTCAAAGCCAGGCCTGAGATCCAGTAAAAGCTTAGGAAATTTGGATAACAGAATCAAAGCTCCAGATGAGGTGTGTTTCAACTGTAATTTATATTGCTGTATTTTAAAGCAAGTGCTAACAACGCAACATGTAACATACATCAAGAGCTTGGGAAATTTTATAAAACAGAATTAAAGTGCCAGATAAGTATGTGATAAATGCATTTGACATACATATAAAATGAAGTAATATTAAAAAAAATAACTGAACAAAATATTTCTGCAGCTACGGAAGGATTCTTACAACAAGCTTTTCAATGCCAAAGTCAAGAGGTTTATTAAAGGAAACCGACAAGGAAAAAGTCAAGAAGACGTCAGCAACTCTCTAACTGGTCAGCTGAGACTGGGGAGGACTAATGCCCCAGATACTGATTTGAAAGGCCCAAGACTAGAAGGGAAATTGGAAAAATCTAACCTTCCAAGTTTTATCAGACCTGATATTGATGTTAAAGGAGACTTCACAGGGCCAGAGTTTAGTTTGTCATCCCCCAAAATGGATGCAGGACATAGTCATCATGACATTTACATTAATGGACTAACAAATGACCTCAAAACTGGTCATCCAATTCCAAATGTGGACTTACCGTCAGGCAATGTGAACACGTCCAGGTTTAAAATGCCTGATTTTGGACTGTCAGCACATAAAATAAGGTCACCTGACATTGAACTCTCACATCCTAAGATTAAGGGAGAACTCAATTCTCCAGAAATCACAACCCCAGATCTCAATGCACACACTCTCGATAGAATCAAAGTACCAAATTTACAGAAGCAACATTTCAACTTTGAAGTTCCAGATGGTGATATTGATACATCTGGACTCAGCAGTGACATTAAAGCTCCTGACCTTAATATTGACACTCCCTCAGGAAAACTAAAAATGCCAAAATTTGGATTATCAGGTCATTTGCCAAAAGGAGAGGTTGATGACCAAGACATTAAGTTGACTCTCCCAAAAGCTGATTTGAAGGCACCAAAACTGAATGTGAACTCCTCTGATATTGACATCGATAATACTACAGGAAAATTCAAAATGCCCAAATTGAAAACACCAAAATTTAACCTTCCAAGTTTTAAAGGACCTGACACTGATGTGACAGGAGACTTAGAAAGGCCTGATTTGAGTTGGTCCTCTCATAAATTTGATGCAGATCTTGATCTTCCTCACACTTACACTGATGGGCCCAAAGCAGATCTTAAAGATGTGACACTTCCAAATATGGACCTACCGTCTGGTAAATCAAAAATGCCCAAATTCAAGATGCCTGATTTTGGACCCTCGATATCTAATGTAAAGTCACCTGAGATGGATCTCTCTCTGCCTAAAATGAAAGGACAGATAAACTCACCAAATCTCACAACCCCAGAGTTAGATATTGATGTCCCAACAGGTAAAATCAAAGGCCCAACAATTAAAGAACCAAAGGCTGATATTACAGCACCTGAATTCAACATCGATGCTCCTTCAGGGAAACTGAAAATGCCAAATTTCAAAGGCCCCAACATTAAGGGAGACTTAGGTTCACCAGACATGAATTTGGCTTTCCCTGAAGCAGATGTGAAAGGACCAAAACTAGATGTGAAATCCCCTGATATTGACATTGATGGTCCTACAGGAAAATTCAAAATGCCCAAAGGGAAAACACCAAAATTTAGCCTTACTGGTTTTAAAGGGCCTGACACTGATGTGACAGAAAACTTAGAAAGGCCTGATTTGAGTTGGTCCTCTCCTAATTTTGATGCAGATGTTGATGTTCCTGACATTGATATTGATGGACCCAAAGCAGACTTTAAAGGCATGACACGTCCAAATATGGACCTACCATCTGGTAAATCAAAAATGCCCAAATTCAAGATGCCTGATTTTGGACACTCAATACCTAATGTAAAAGCACCTGAGATGGATCTCTCACTGCCTAAAATGAAAGGAGAAATAAATTCACCGAACCTCACTGTTCCAGAGTTAGATATTGATGTCCCAACAGGTAAAATCAAAGGGCCCACACTTAAAGCACCAAAGGCTGATATCAGGGCACCTAAATTCAACATCGATGCTCCCTCAGGGAAACTGAAAATGCCAAATTTCAAAGGCCCCAACATTAAGGGAGACTTAGGTTCACCAGACATGAATTTGGCTTTCCCTGAAGCAGATGTGAAAGGACCAAAACTAGATGTGAAATCCCCTGATATTGACATTGATAGTCCTACAGGAAAATTCAAAATGCCCAAAGGGAAAACACCAAAATTTAGCCTTCCTGGTTTTAAAGGACCTGACACTGATGTGACAGGAAATTTAGAAAGGCCTGATTTGAGTTGGTCCTCTCCTAATTTTGATGCAGATGTTGATGTTCCTAACATTGATATTGATGGACCCAAAGCAGACTTTAAAGGCATGACACGTCCAAATATGGACCTACCATCTGGTAAATCAAAAATGCCCAAATTCAAGATGCCTGATTTTGGACACTCAGTACCTAATGTAAAAGCACCTGAGATGGATCTCTCACTGCCTAAAATGAAAGGAGAAATAAATTCACCGAACCTCACTGTTCCAGAGTTAGATATTGATGTCCCAACAGGTAAAATCAAAGGGCCCACACTTAAAGCACCAAAGGCTGATATCAGGGCACCTAAATTCAACATCAATGCTCCCTCAGGGAAACTGAAAATGCCAAATTTCAAAGGCCCCAACATTAAGGGAGACTTAGGTTCACCAGACATGAATTTGGCTTTCCCTGAAGCAGATGTGAAAGGACCAAAACTAGATGTGAAATCCCCTGATATTGACATTGATAGTCCTACAGGAAAATTCAAAATGCCCAAAATGAAAACACCCAAATTTAGCATTCCTGGATTTCAAGGACCAGGCCTTGATGGCAAAGGAGACCTGAAAGGGCCAGATTTGAGTGTGTCCTCTCCTAAATTTGATGCAGATATTGCTGGTCCTGACCTTGACATTCATGGACCCAAAGCTAATATAAATGACATGACCCTTCCAAACATGCACCTACCATCAGGTAAAACAAAAATGCCTAAGTTTAAGTTGCCTGGTTTTGGACTCTCAGGATCTAAAGTCAAGGCACCTGAGATGGATCTCTCACTTCCTAAAATGAAAGGAGAGATAAACTCACCAAACCTCACTGTCCCAGAGTTAGATGTCAATGTCCCAACAAGTAAAATTAAAGGACCAACTCTTAAAGAACCGAAGGCTGATATCAGGGCACCTGAATTTAACATTGATGCTTCTTCAGGAAAACTGAAAATGCCAAATTTCAAAGGCCCCAACATTAAGGGAGACTTAGGTTCACCAGACATGAATTTGGCTTTCCCTGAAGCAGATGTAAAAGGGCCAAAACTAGATGTGAAATCCCCAGATATTGACATTGGTGGTCCTACAGGAAAAATCAAAATGCCTAAAATGAAAACACCGAAATTCACCATTCCTGGTTTTAAAGGACCTGACATTGATGCTAAAGGAGACTTGAAAGGGCCAGATTTGAGCATGTCCTCTTCTAAATTTGATGCAGATGTTACTGGTCCTGACCTTGACATTGACGGACCCAAAGCTAATGTTAATGGTGTGACACTTCCAGACGTGCATGTACCATCAGGTAAAACAAAAATGCCCAAATTTAGGTTGCCTGATTTTGGACTTTCAGGACCAAAAATAAAGGCACCTGAGATGGATCTCTCACTTCCTAAAATGAAAGGAGAGATAAAGTCACCAAACCTCACAGCCCCAGAGTTAGATGTAAATGTCCCTACAGGTAAAATCAAAGGACCAACTCTTAAAGAACCAAAGGTTGATATCAGGTCACCTGAATTCAACATCAATGCTCCATCAGGAAACCTGAAAATGCCAAATCTTAAAGGACCCCAAATTAAGGGAGATATAGGTTCACCAGACATGAATTTGGCTTTCCCTGAAGGAGATGTGAAGGGGCCAAAACTAGATGTGAAATCCCCAGATATTGACATTGGTGGTCCTACAGGAAAAATCAAAATGCCTAAAATGAAAACAC
>CM040464.1:21338742-21362530 GCA_022758105.1 Pangasianodon gigas
CCTGAAAATGCCAAATCTTAAAGGACCCCAAATTAAGGGAGATATAGGTTCACCAGACATGAATTTGGCTTTCCCTGAAGGAGATGTGAAGGGGCCAAAACTAGATGTGAAATCCCCAGATATTGACATTGGTGGTCCTACAGGAAAAATCAAAATGCCTAAAATGAAAACACCGAAATTCACCATTCCTGGTTTTAAAGGACATGACCTTGATATCAAAGGAGACTTGAAAGGTCCGGACTTGAGCATGTCCTCTCCTAAATTTGATGCAGATATTACTGGTCCTGACCTTGACATTGATGGACCCAAAGCTAACGTAAATGGCATGACACTTCCAAACGTGCAATTACCATCAGGTAAAACAAAAACACCTAAGTTTAAGTTGCCTGATTTTGGACTCTCAGGACCTAAAGTCAAGGCACCTGAGGTGGATCTCTCACTTCCTAAAATGAAAGGAGAGATAAACTCACCAAACCTTACTGTCCCAGAGTTAGATATTGATGTCCCAACAGGTAAAATTAAAGGGCCCACACTTAAAGCACCAAAGGCTGATATCAGGGCACCTGAATTCAACATCGAT
Organism: Pangasianodon gigas; assembly: GCA_022758105.1. NCBI lineage: Eukaryota > Metazoa > Chordata > Actinopteri > Siluriformes > Pangasiidae > Pangasianodon > Pangasianodon gigas. The sequence continues at coordinate 21,339,323 of CM040464.1, forward strand.
GCTCCCTCAGGGAAACTGAAAATGCCAAATTTCCAAGGCCCCAATATTAAGGGAGATATAAGTTCACCAGACATGAATTTGGCTTTCCCTGAAGCAGATGTGAAAGGACCAAAACTAGATGTGAAATCCCCCAATGTTGACATTGATGGTCCCACAGGAAAAATCAAAATGCCAAAAGTGAAAACACCCAAATTTGGCATTCCTGGTTTTAAAGGACCGGACCTTGATGTCAAAGGAGATTTGAATGGGCCAGATTTGAGCATGTCCTCTCCTAAATTTGATGCAGATATTACTGGTCCTGACCTTGACATTGACGGACCCAAAGCTAACGTAAATGGCATATCCCTTCCAAACATGCACCTACCATCAGGTAAAACAAAAACGCCTAAGTTTAAGTTGCCTGATTTTGGACTCTCAGGACCTAAAGTCAAGGCACCTGAGATGGATCTCTCACTTCCTAAAATGAAAGGAGAGCTAAACTCACCAAACCTCACTATCCCAGAGTTAGATGTCGATGTCCCAACAAGTAAAATTAAAGGACCAACACTTAAAGAACCAAAGGTTGATATCAGGGCACCTGAATTCAACATCGATGCTCCCTCAGGGAAACTGAAAATTCCAAATTTCCAAGGCCCCAATATTAAGGGAGATATAAGTTCACCAGACATGAATTTGGCTTTCCCTGAAGCAGATGTGAAAGGACCAAAACTAGACGTGAAATCCCCCAATGTTGACATTGATGGTCCCACAGGAAAAATCAAAATGCCAAAAGTGAAAACACCCAAATTTGGTATTCCTGGATTTAAAGGACCTGACCTTGATGTCAGAGGAGACTTGAAAGGGCCTGATTTGAGTGTGTCCTCTCCTAAATTTGATGCAGATATTACTGGGACTGATATTGACATTGATGAACCCAAAGCTAAGGTTAATGGCATGACACTTCCAAACATGCACCTACCATCAGGTAAAACAAAAACACCCAAGTTTAATTTGCCTGATTTTGGACTCTCGGGACCAAAAGTAAAGGCACCTGAGATGGATCTCTCACTTCCTAAAATGAAAGGAGAGATAAACTCACCAAACTTCAAAGTCTCAGAAGGCTCTAACATTAAGGGAGATATAGGTTCACCAGACATGAATTTGGCTTTCCCTGAAGGAGATGTGAAGGGGCCAAAACTAGATGTGAAATCCCCTGATATTGACACCGATGTACCCACAGGAAAAATCAAAATGCCCAAAGTAAACACATCAAAATGTAGCCTTCCAGATTTTAAAGGACATGACATTGATATCCAAGAAGACTTGGAAGGGCCGGATTTGACCTTGGCATCCAAAAAATTTAATGCAGAATCTGGTGCTTCTGATATTGACATTGATGCACGAAAACCTAGTTTAAAAGGTCCCAAATCAAACTTTACATTTCCAGATATGGACTTGCCATCAGGCAGTCTACAAATGCCCAGACTTAAGATACCCAAATTAGGACTGTCAGATCCTAAATTAATTGCACCTGAGATGGATGCTTCACTTCCTAAGGTTAAGGGAGATAATTCAGCTGACTTTAATATCAAAGGCTATAAACCAAACATTTCATCCCCAGACTTTGATGGAGATATCCCTACAGGTAACATTAAAATGACAACTCCAAAAGTTGATATCAAAAGTCCTGACTTAGACAGTGATATGACCTCAGGAAAACTGAAAATGCCCCAATTTGGACTTTCAAGTAATCTGCCAAAAAGCCCAAAACTTAAGGGGCAAACTGATGGCCAAGACATTAAGTTAACTCTTCCTGAAGCTGAGTTGAAGAGTCCCAAATTGGATTTGATATCTCCAGATACTGACATTGATGGTCCAGAGAGTAAATTAAAACCAGAATTCACAGCACCAAAATTTGATATTCAAGGAATTAACGAGCCTGATATAAAAGCTAAACCCAACCTGGAAGGGCGACATTTGAATTTATCTGCAATGGATGAATTTGGGATTCCTGACTATAACACTCATGGACCAACAACTAATCTTAAAGGTCTCAAAACAGACTTTACACTTCCAGACATTGACTTGCCATCAGGCAAAGTAAACTTGCCTGGCAGTGGCCCAAATAATCGTCACAAATCTGACAGAAAATGTCACTTGGATAGAGATAAATCGTATGGCAGTTTGAAAGTTACGAAAGACTTAAAGTCTTTAGTATCAGGCATGGAACTTGAAGTGCCAAAACAATCCTTAAAGGGGTCAAAGTTTAAACTGCTAACACTAGTATGATGGGACGGATTTTCATATTAATGGTAGACTTGTTTAGCACAGAAAGACAGGTCTTACAAAATAATTGATTTCATGTACATGGTGAAAAATATATATCAGGGTTATATTAATGTTCACATGTAAATATTTTAGCAAAAACGTATCACAAATATACACAGAAACCATTATATAGTTTCTTTTGTTGCAACTTGTGTATATACATTTTGTATGCTTGCTTAGTACCACTAGCACTTAAAATAGAACTGTGTGAGATTTAATGATGATTACAATGCATTTGAGTATTTTAGACATTGTAATATATTTTTGTTAACATGGTTAAATGAAGTTTAAATGTTCAAAATCTTCATCAGTGTAAATGGCTAAGATTCATATCAAACACTATTAATTTGTGCCTCATTTTTATTATGTGTATTACACATTTGTTTTATTTGACTAATACTGTTTGAGAAATTGTTTTAATAGTGATGACTTTGTATCCATTGTTTCAAAGTAAATTCATTATATCATTAGTTTCTTAATTATTCTTATTAGAATTTCAGTTGTTGCATGCTTTTGTATTGACATTTGGTATTTTAAAATGGATGCAAAATAAATGTTTACAAAATTATTAGTCAAACCCTGTGTAATTCTACTTCTGTTAAAATAAATAAATAAATATAATATAATATAATATAATATAATAAACCCTACCAAATAGTATTAATTCAAGTATACTGAGAAATCAAGTCAATTGAGACAGTGTACCTTGGCAACATTAGTTTTCTGATAGAAGCAGCATGACAATTCATGTGACATTAAAAAGCTTGTGGTAAGTATCAAATAGGAACTGGACCCCAAATAGTTTGAGGTTGGGAAAAAATGACATTCTTTGGTTCATTTTTTACAAGGTTATATAATTTTCATGACTAATATATTACACATAATTATGCTGCATATATGCATAAGATGTACTACTGTAACAAAATAAACATAATGTTATTTCGAATGAGGTAAAAACTGTATATTTATAATTGAATGATTTTCAAGATGACTGAATACTGAATACTGATGACTGAAAACTCCTTTGACATCAACTGAATACTCCCTATCATTTCTTCAGACAATGGGTTCCACTGTTAGCTTGTTAGCTAGTTATCATCACTCCCATGCTTACAGGTTATCTAGGAACTGATCTGTTCCTGATGGTGGGTTCTGTACTTATAGTATGTACTACATTACTGTCATGGCATGACTTTGTGGGAGGTCTTGGCTTGGCATGACTTGAGACTTTCCAGTTGTTAAAACATAAAACATGTTTATACATCCACAGTTAACTAACCACCATTAAATACCATTTTCTACTGTAATTTTACTTACTCAGTTCATATTGAATTTTAGAAAAGATGGATATGAATACTCAAGATTTTCTAAATCCTGTTATTGTTGTTTTTGCTGCAAGAAGTGTATGTAGAAAGTTACTTAGGCCAACATCTTCATATGTAGTAATTGTAATTTTAATTGTCATCTGCTGTGTTCATACACTATTAGAATATGTTACTGATGAATTTGGAGAAGATTTTTTCAAATCTTTTTGTTGAAATGTAATTTATTTATTCCATGAAAAACTATGCCACAAATAAATGTTGTTTTAGATGTGTCACTGAGGATGAAAATAAAGGCCTAATCCAATGAAAATTCCTAAACATGTCCCAAATTCCAAAACACATCATTAATGTGGTTTTCAGTCAGTTAAGGTAAGCCATGCTTCTTTACAATGACATACTGTAAACATTTTTCCTTCACACATAGATAGTCATTACCTTCAGGATTTCAAAAATGTATCGAATGTTGGAGCATTTTGTTTTATTAATGGCAGAGATGCTTAGACGTTGGGAAATGCAACACCTGTTACAATATATCTGAATTCACCCTATAATTCTTGATGTCCATGTTTCTTACTGGAGAAATTGCAAATTACCCATTTTTTAAATTTTTTTTCAAAGCATCGGGACTGGGATACTGGTATTAGTATAGATCTAAAAGAAAATCAGTGGTAAGTTGTCATGCGACAAAGTCAGAGACGGATGCAATTGCAGTATAGAATTTTTATTTAAAACTGCCAAACAGATCCGAAATGTGAAGCAAACTCGTAAATAGGAACAGGCAAGATGTCAGGTGATCAGCAAACAACAATTCAAGGGCAAAATACAAAAACGAGGAAGCAAGGTGAGAAAAAAAAAACAGAATAGCTAACATATAAACAAAAGGCTTGATAAGCCAGGTAATCATACACTGAGCATTACTTCGCAAAGAGTCATTGTGAGAGTTCGAGTATATATAGGGTGAGGGTGTGATTGAGAACAGATGTGCCTGATTAGTACTCGGGTGAATGGGAACTTGCTGGTGGAGTGAGGTGTTGGGGATTGTAGGCCGCGGTGTGTTCTGGGAAGTGGAGTTCCTGGTGGATTCTGGCATTGGCGTGACATAAGTCTACTGCCCATTGCTGTCTAAAACCAATATATCCCACATCTGTATACATTATGTGCACAGTTTATGTCTCTACACCCTCCACAGTGGTCCAAATATTAATAAAATTTGATTAAATACCTAGTTTATATTTAAATCATACACATTGTTTTTGTATGGAGCTCTGCCAATTTCATAAGGGTACATCATTTCCATTTGTCCATGTTACCTTATGCAATTTTTGTGGGATTGATGAAATGATTGAAATGTACACAAAGTGTAAGCTTTATTCATCACCAGAGAATGGAAAACAAAGTATAGGCCTAAAGTTTTATTAGTCATCACATTGCAGCCATTATCTCTATTTCTCGTATAATCAACACAAACATTTTATAATGACTCTCTGCTGGTACCATTAAATGGAGTGCCATCCCAATCAGATTGTAAGAAATCTTGGAAATCTTGAGAACCCTCCCAATTGCTCGTTTTTACACCCTTGCACACTAGATCACACACCCACCTTGACAACGTCGCCAATGTATGGATTTCGAGGAGGAGCGCAGGGCGTAGGGTGATATTTGGGACAGGACCAACGTCATTATTAGGTTAGCATCCAACCAGTAGTGCAAACAGCAAATAAGTTAAATGAGGTAATAAGGTTATGGTGCAATAAGTTAAGATAACAGTGTTCAGGTAAAGGTAAACAGTATGATGCATACCAGTAATGCAAATGGCAATTAAGCTAAATGAAATAAATAATAATTATGGTGCAGTAGGTTGAGATAAACAGTATACAGGTAGAGGTAAACAGCATGATGCATGCAATATGATACAGTAGATTAGTAGGTATGATCATCTACTTACCTGTGAATAAATTAATCATTTCATGAAAGATGAAAATAAAGCAATGTTGAAAACAATGGTTAAATATGAATATTGAAAAAGAAGTGATGTGAGTGATATGAAGCGATATGTAGTGATGAGTGATTCCACAATTGCTGTTCCATTAATGTCCCACCGATATTACATTTACAGAAGACATTTTAAACACATTGTGTCCTTCACAATAACCTATGTGCATGTTTTAGATAAACTTTAATAAAAATAAACATTAATAAAAATCTAATCTTATTTTTTTTTCAATAATATGTAAATCTGTTTAACATCTTTTACAGGTTATGCAAAAATTGACATTTTATTAGTGTTCCACAACATTCACTTAACCCTGTTACGTGAACACATTCACCCCTATGAGTTCAACAGGAAGTTACATCATCCAAATTTCCTGAAGATCATAGGAAGAAGAAAGGTTTTTTCTTTATTTTCAGTGATGTTGTGATATTGACTAACGAAGTCACTAGTACAACCCTGTTACCCAAATTATGGTAAATTGTGAGTGATGGTAAATTATTCATTTTTAAAACTTTTAAGTGAATCAATAGAATGTTCTTAATGTCTTTGCAACATTAGCATGGACGAAAGTCAGCCACAGTTGGTGTATTTGCTAATTCTTTGCTAAACAAAAACAAACAAACAAACAAATAATTAAACAAATAAACAGTTTACTTTCAACTCTGTTACTCACTTAAGAGCAAAATGCAGCCATAATACACTAAAGAAACTTTGTAGAAATGAGATTGCTGCCTGAGAGTTTTGTATGGTTAAATGCAGGTTTTCTTAGATTCAGTGCTTAAAATAATTTAGTAAAGTAGTCAAGTTTTAATTTTTAAGTTACAAAAGTTCAGTGGCACCTGTATTATAGAATCACGTGATACAGCTTCAGACAGGGTGTGTGTGTGTGTGTGTGTGTGTGTGTGTGTGTGTGAGACATTGTGCTTCTTTAGCACTTGCTTGCTGTTGTAAACAAAACAGGCTTATGATAATAAAGTATAGTGCTTACATTGTTAAAAATGGGCCTAACTGAAAGTTTATTTGTTGAAAGTTATTTTTTTTAGGGGTTGGCTCTAAAAAAGTAGTAGTCCAATAAGTAGTAAGAATGTCCATGGAGCTGCTCTGAGTTTGGTAAAGGCTTGAGCTACGAACAGCCTTCGGCTCTAATCGGAAGTATTCGGCTACCTGCCACCATTTTGTACTGCTTCCTGGACTTCCGGGTTTCTCAGAACTGGGTTCTCTGCTGAAGCCCTAAAGCAGTGGCTTCCCTAAACTCACTTTTTCTGGACTAAAGGTTTACAGAGCAGGAGATTTTAGTATGCCTATTGCGCCTATATTTCGTTAGTGTTTAGTTCTGAGTGATAAGTTTATTGTAGTTTCATTTACTTTTTCACCACCACTGCACTCAAGTGGATACCATGAAGCTCCGGTTCGTTAACGTTAGTTATTTAGTTTGCAGGTTTGTTTTGTAACTGGTCTGTCCGTGTGTGTGTGAAAGTACCGGAGTACAAACCGGTTTGTTTCAATGCTGTTGGAGACCCGAATCGCTGAATAGCCGCAGGTAAGAAACACAGTCGAGACTTTACTGTATTTTCAGACAGCAAAATGAAGTAAATAACTTGGTGGGGTTTGTGCTGGTGTGTAATGGTTTGTGTTTCTACACCTACAGCCTACTGTTTAACTTCTGTACAGAAGTCGCCCTTAGCTCTCAGCTTTTCGTTTTCCCCAACTGATTAAAGTTTGTTGACGTATGCTCTGAGGCTGTCAGGGTGTATCTTTATCTCAGTGCCAGCTTGTTATTATATACTGTATAGCTGTGAAACTAGGCTTTTGTATTTGTTTTCCTGATATGTAACTCTGTCTTTATATCATGAGCTTGCAGAAGTTTTTCTTCACAAACATCGGCATTTACCTGCTGAGCCATTTCCTTGTTCGTGTTATGGAATGAGGCTTTGGTGAAGAAATCATTTCGGAGTCATTAAAAAAAAGAAAAGGCTGCTGTGTGTTACATGTTGTCTAAAGCCTTTTGTTTAATGAGTGACGTTGTGATCTATGGCTTTGAAGGATCCGCCATCAGCAGGCGCGTGCCATGTTGGCCAAACTGTATGACTACATACTACACTGAAAGGCATGTTAGTTTACCTATATCCAAAGTATATCCATTGCTTTGTGTGATCTGACAGTAAACATATACTGATCATGTTTATATAGTTAATGTACACAGCATAGTGTTTATGCTGCATACATTTGTTAATAAGAAGTGATTTATTTAATACTCAGACATTTCTCTCAGCATTTTTTTTCTAACATTCACAGCAAGACTACATTCATAGGTTTCTTTGGTGTATGGGGAAATTACGATAAGCTGTTTCTGATCTGAAGAAACTCAATGATCAGTGATCACTAAAGGTTACTTCATACATTTCAGCTGTGTATAGAGCACAGAACAGGGCATGTTTAATCACATGAGCTGCATTTCTTGTTTCCAGCCTCAACCTCTCTTGCTGGTTTTGGTTGCTGGTGATCCTGCTTAACAACATTCCGCTTGGAACTGACGAAGCGGCATATCGTTTGCATCTACGTTTATCTCTCATATAGAAGATATATAAGAGAAAGAGAGAGAGAGAGAGAGATGTTGATTTACAGTTGATTTACGCAAACATTTTTGGAAAGTAGGGGTGTATGCAAGGGTGAAGGGAAAGGATGACTTAATCAGCATCCTATCAGACTGGTTTTGGGAGCTTTAGTGATGAGCGAAGATGAGGAAACAAAACAACCAGGGTTTTTTTCACTTTTGAATATGTTTAGTTTTATTTGCATGTAAAAAAAAAAAAAAAAGAGTCAACTACTTTGGCACAGCCAGTGTCAAAGCTCTGTTTAATTATTTGCACACTCTCAGTAAAAATATTAAGTACCAAACTATATATTTCCTTGATGCTGGGGTGGTATCCTCAAGGGTACATCCTTTAATATGCAGGCTATCTTTCATCTGGAAACATAGATATACTGTACCTTTAAAAATGATTTAAAGTACATGAGTGGACCTTAATTAGTTTTTAGATTAAAGCTTTTAAGGTACAAAAGGTGTACATGTGAGAGTACTATCCCAGTGACAAGGAAAATACAGTTTAGTATCGTTTTTTCCAAGAGTGCAGGTTCAGGTAAATTTTAGCACACGTGAACATATTTCATGTTTCCATTTTAGTGTATATTCATATGCCGACTTTTTAAAATACACACCAGCACTTGAGTATGAAAATATATTTCAAATACATGTCTTTCATTTGCAGAGCTTTTGTGAGCAGAAACATAGCTGCTGAGACTGAGGTGATAGTCACCATTCTTGGAGAAACAGCAACATGCCTATTCCTCCACCACCTCCTCCTGGACCTCCACCTCCCCCTACCTTCAGCCAGGTAGCTGCAGTACAGAGGGTCTACCATACAGTCTCTTACTCTCTACATTCACTAATACCACTTCATTTTTTATTCATTCAGAATCCAGAACATTATTTGGTTGCTATTAAGTTATATTGAGCATTATAACAACGATGACAGGCTACGTGATTTATATGTGGATTGATTTGAACCTCTGTCAAGAATGAATTCTTTTTACAGGCAAACACTACCCCTCCCAAGCTGTCACGTGATGAAGCTAAAGGAAGAGGAGCCCTGTTGTCAGACATATGCAAAGGGGCTAAGCTGAAAAAAGTCACAAACGCCAATGACAGAAGTGCACCTATTCTTGAGAGTAGGTCGCTGAGATAAGAGCAGTGAAATCAAGAGGACTTATTAAAGAGGTGACATTAATGTTTGACTAGACCTTCATCGTGGCTAATCATCCATCTGGGGTGTGTGTGTGTGTGTGTGTGACACTTTCTCAGAACCTGGAGGGGGCGGAGGCGGCAGCAGTAGTGGAGGAGGAAGTGGAGGGGGCTTTGGTGGCAGTTCGGGACCGATGCCAATGGGAGGCCTGTTTAGTGGAGGAGTGCCTAAACTTCGTCCAGTGGGAGGTAGTTTTATAAGGTCCTTCACAGTGAAAGGCTTTCAGTCATTTTCAGCACTAGTAACTCAAGTTATTATTAAAACTCTTGTATTAAAACTCTTGTATTAAACTCTTGTATTTATAAAATATTAAATTGGCCACTTTACAGATGTTTAAAGCGTTGCTTTGAACTTTAATCTTTACTCAAAATGATCACAATTCCAGAAATGCTGGTTAATTTTTTATAAATCTCTGATGAAATCCTGTAATGTAATGTCTTTTACAAATTAGTCACAGCTATAGCATGAATTCTGTTCTAACTGAATTCTGAATTCCAATTCTAACGCTTTAAAAACATTACAATTCAGTACAACTGTATTGTGTAAAAAAATTCACTAACCACTTTATCCTGGTCAGGGTTGTCGTGGATCCAGAGTCTATGATGGGAGCACTGAGTACATCTTATCCAGGGTGTATGGGAATAAGCCGCAGGGCAGGGCACCACATACACACATTCACAAACTCATTCACACCTAGGGGCGATTTGGCATAGCCAATTTATCAAGTGGCTTGTTTTTGGGAGAAGGGAGGAAACCAGAAAACCTGGAGAGAACAAGTGAAAACTCCTGTGGGGTGGTAACACTACCCGTTGCATTCCCATGACACTGAATTAAAGTGAATCATGTGATATGCTACTACTGCTGAAAAGTAAAAATTGTGGTTCTGCCATAACATCAAGCAGATATTTTGTTTAGGGTGAAGGAGTATAATTTTGATGTTTGTGTTTAAAGCACTAACTGGTTTTGAGCCAGTATATTCATAAAGCCTCTAAAATTAAAACGTATGACTACTGAATGTGGAAAAACTGAATTACCAAGAGCATGCCCATGCCGTGTTTTGGTTTTTGTGTCGAATAAAACTATTATATTACAATATATTGGCAATAGATTTTAATTGAGGAAGGGAATAGAAAAAAGAAGACATTTTTGAGACATTTTTACCAAACATGTCAACATTGTAAAATGGACTAAACAGTAAATGGTGTTAATGGCATCATATATCTCTTTCCAGACGGGACCGCTGGCAGAGCAGCACTGCGGCCTCCAGGTTCACGTCCTGCTGTGCCCCGTCCTACGAGCCAACAACCCAATGATGAGCGCTCCTCACCCCCTGAGCAACCTAGGAATCCCCGCCCTTCCCTACCTGACATTTCGAAACCAAGCGGCGGCAGCACTCCGAAACCCAATAGCTCTGCCCCTCCTCCCCCTCCGCCTTTCAATCGACGTGGCAATAACCCTCCTCCCACCCCCAGTCAGAGCTCTGGCCGCTCTTATGGCCAAGAGAAGCCCCTCCCACCACCGAGTGTAAACAGAGCCCCTCCTCCCCCATCACCTGCACGTGATGTACTGTCAAAACCTTCTTCTCGCTCTTCCCCTGTGCTTTCTTCATCTCTACCACCCCCTCCTCCTTACCGACAGCCCCCTTCAGTGGCTAATGATGATCCACCCCCTGAGTTGCCACAGAGGCGGAACTCGCTTCACAAGAGATCCAATGGGAATGCTCGTAGCCAAGCACCACCCCCACCACCGCCCCCACCCCAACAAAGCAGCCGACCACCACCACCAGCTCGAGACCCTCCAGGACGCCGACCAGGTAACTTGCCTTTATTTTCTGTTATAAATGTTGATGCTTATAAAGAATGTGTTGTTTGTTTTTTTTTGTAAATCCTCATGCTTCTTAAAAGATTTTGCATGTTTGTATTTATTATTAAAGCCTCCCAAGCTCCCCCCTCTGCATCCCGGAACGGGACTCGTGACGCACCCCCTCCTCCTCCTCCCCCGGCCCGTGTGCAAAGTGGCAGCTCTCAAAATTCTCATGAGAGCCGAGGGAGACCCCCACCACCCGTCTCTTCCAGTCGCCAACTCTCATCACATCCACCTCCACCTCCACCTCCACCTGTGCGCAATGGACACACGTCTGTCTCTAAGGGTTACACTGGTGAGTCTGCATCAGCATATTGGAAAGGTTCTCAAACAGGGTTATATTTTGTTTCAATATCTGCTAAATTAATTTTAAAAAGGTAAAACTGTTGGTATAACCATCAAAATTTCTTACAATTAAACCTCAAATTAAATTCAACCTGTATGTTTCATAGACTTATTTTATTAACACTCTGTACTTTCTTAATATGATATGGTGTCATTAAAATATTTTTTCACTCAGATAAGTACACTATATGGCCAAAGGTTTGTGGACACCTCCCATCACACACACGTGCTTGTTGAACATCCCATTCCAGATTTAGTCCCCCTTTTGCTGTTATAATAACCTCCATTCTTCTGGGAAGGCTTTCCACTAGATTTTGGAGCATGGATGTGGGGATTTGTGTTCATTCAGCCACAAGAGCATTAGTCAGGTCAGGTACTGATGTTGGTGAGGAGGTCTGGGGTTCAGTCGGTGTTACAGTTTATCCCAAAGGTGTTCAGTGGGGTTGAGGTCAGGGCTCTGTGCAGGACACTCGAGTTCTTCCACTCCAACCTTAAAACACCATGTCTTCATGGAGCTGGATTTATGCACAGGGGCATTGTCATGCTAGAACAGGTTTGGGCCTCTTAGTTCCAGTGAAGGGAAATTACAATCCTACAGTATACAGACATCCAGTACAATTGTGTGCTTCCAACTTTGTGGCAACAGGAAATCCTGGAGGTCAGAAAAACCTGCATGAAACGTTTGGGAAAACAGTGAAGTTCAGGTGTCATTTATGTGAACATGCAAAACTGTTGATATGATTACAATGCTCCTCATAAATTAAACATGTGTTGTTATTTTCAAGCTATGATTTGCACATCTAGTTAAGGCAACAGTCCTAACTCCAGGTGCAGTCTGTAAGTTTTGTACAATGCTGCAGTCTTCTAGCTGAACATTGCTGAGAGGTTGAAGTTAAACTGAAGTTGTTCCTCTTTCGGCTGCTCCCATTAGGGGGTCGCCACAGTGGATCAGTGGTCCGCATATTTGATTTGGCCCAGTTTTTAAGGCCAGATGCCCTTCCTGACACAACCCTCCCCAATTTTATCTGGGCTTGGGACCGGCACTGAGAGCGGGTTGGTTCCCTGGCCGGGAATCAAACCCGGGTCGCAGCGGGGAGAGCACTGTGGCGTAACTATTAACCAGTGCCATTAACATGAAAGGTAGTGACAAAAGGGTCAAAGTAACAAATATTCTTTTATAAGGTAACGTGTGAATTTAAAACCTGTTAGAAATGTAATCTGATAATCATTTATATTTTACTGTTTAGTTACCTCGGGGTCATTTTGGCATTTAAATCAGCATTTTAGTCTGCCTCCTTTATTGTTTAGGATGGATAATTTTTGTTACTTCGGCCTCTGTCCAGGTTTTTATCCTTATATTCGAATATTCCAAATATTCAGGACAGTATTCAGCAGAATATTACAAAACCAGTTCTTTATCTGTGTTATGTCCATCTACCTTGGCTTTGTGTGTGTGTGACTACAAGGCCAATAATTGCAACAATCTGTTTCGGGAGGAAGATTACGAAAGCAGCTTGAGAGTACACTAGAGGTCAAGTTTAGACGTTTGTCTTCAAACATTGACTGTGGCTGATCATTTTATCTAAACTTTGGACGTTATCAGTGTCGGGAAATAGCACTGCAGTCAAATGATCTCTCAGGAATTCAAATCGGGCCTCTGCATTTCCTCTTTATGTAAACCAATACAGAGCATGCACAGAATGCAGAGATCTTTTCAAGTCAGATCAGTTGGGCAGAAACATGTCTATGGTGCTGTGGTCACAGATAAATACCTCCCTGTCCTATTCCCAGGTGAAGTTCATGGTTGGGCAGATTAGAAAATGTGGAAAAGGAAGTGTACGTTCTGGTTTTTATGTCTGATAAAAGAGAAACTGATGGGGATGGCCTAGATCATCCCGGATACTTTATGTGCTTTTGTTACTGATATACAGATATGTGATAAGTAGAAGTCACTTACAGGAATCAATAAGCACATTCCTGGAAAATTAGTTCACATTTTTAAATCAATTCAATAAAACAATTAAATAATTTCTTCAACACAACACATTTTCTTCATAAAAATCTTTTTCAGATGCAAATAATGCATACCATTTGTGTAGTCTAACTGTAGATTTCTTTAGTAGTTAAACTATGAAACTATTCTTGTGTCTGCTTTTTGTTTTTCAGATGAGTTTGAGTCCAAGTACTCCTTCCATCCTGTTGAGGATCTGCCACCCCCTGAAGAGTACAGACAGTTCATAAAAACCTATCCCAGTAAAACCAACAAAGGTAAGAACCAGTTTTCCCAAGCACTACATGTAGCGGACTATATTTCGAACATTTTGTAACAATCTCTGCGATATGTGTACAGTATATGAACAGCAGTCAGTCTGAATTTCATGGCAAAATTCCAGCGTGCAGTTGTAGTGGCTGGTTTGGTGCCGTTAAAACACACATAGTCTGAATCCCACTGCAGGGTAGCTGTCTATCAAGCACTTTATGAGCTGATGAGTTGTTTTTGAGTAGCACAGTTCTGGTGATCCATGGCTTCATTTGCCATTTCCAAGCCTTAATTTATTTATAGTTGAGTGACACATACAAATGCCCCCTTGTTTAATATGGAATAGCAGCATTGTATTCAAATCTAACAGCCTTAGCATTCATCTGAATTTTTTTTTGTTTGTTTGTTTGTTTTGTTTTTTAAATTGGCTTTACTTGTTTGTGGTTTTGGCACCCCAGACACCCCTATGCTGTACATATGAATGCACAAACGATCATTTTAAGATGAACGGTTTTTCTCTCATGTTTGTTTGACCAAGTTAAAACCCAGTATAAAGATAACGTTAAAAGCTTGAACTCTTACTTCTGCCCCGCAAAAGGGACATTTCATAAAGGTGCTGAAATCTGTAAAAGACCTTTAAGCACCGAATAAAGAATATTTCATGGTTTGCATTAGGGCTGCATGATTCTGGATGAAGTAGTAATCCTGAATTTTTTTTTGGCTTAGTATTTAGTATTTCACACACTTTGTTTAGTAATTGGGAGTTTAATATTCAGTACCTATTAAATATTGTTTAAGCACAAATTTGTTCCTTCAAGCGGCCATTCGGGTCATTTTAAAATTCACTCATAGTTTCTGACAGTGTTTCTCTCCTTTTTCTTCTGTAGACTTTCTGCGCTTCAGGTGTGAGTGTAAGGTCAGGGGGTACAATGTCTATGGTTACTGGTCACAGCAATAATGGTGTTATGCTTGAACTGAATTGCACTGAGAATACACATTTTTTAATACAATTTCTTGTGCAATTCTAATTTGGGCTACACATGACCAAATACACATGCACAAAAAGTTGTAGAGGATCAAACTGATAAAACAATCAATATTAAGTGTTCTTGAGCTATTAAAGAGGGTCTGGCATCTCCTAAGACTCATGAGTACACGAGATAAATGGTTTTGTATATCTGTATCATCCGAGTCTCTTGTCATTTCTCCTATATTGCTTTGCCACCATGCCTGATAATAAACTTTCTGTATTCTGTATTCTAGCCATGACACGAGGAGCTCCCCCTGCGCCACCTGTTGGGAGATGATCTGCACTCAAAGAGGAAAACGGCTAAACCTTTTGAATCTAATTATACACACACACACACACACACACACACACACACACATACACACACTATCACAGCTGTATACAAAAGAGACCAACAGCTGTCTTTAGCAGAATGCAAACTTTACCTGACTAACTGAAATATTCTCAGGTGAAGAGGATTTAGGCCATTAGTTAACATAATTTTATATATAATTTAACATACTTTATTACTATATAACTAATATATATATATATATATATAATGTGAGAAGGTGACCAAACTTTTGCACATATGTTTGAATTATTTAGAATTTGCATTCGCAAATAAATAGTAACTAACTATGCATTGCAAGTGAAAGACACTTTTTCCTACATCTAAGATAAATTGAATGTTTTAAGCACACTACATGATGTCTAAACAGCTCCAGGCTGATGTACCTCTAGACCAGAGAACACTGTGCAGTGTCATGGTCCTGATCAATTCATATGTACTATCTGACTTCATGGAGTGTTAAGAGGACCTACACAAGCTATATATATATGCATTCCACATTATCTGTGCAACGGATACCATAGTACCATTTTCGTAGCACTTGTTAATCATGATTAACGCTATTAGAGTGAAAGGAGAGATTACATAAAGGAATCAGTAGACAATCATTGCATTATGTAAAGATTGACTTTTTTTGTCACAGAATAATAAAAAAAAAGAATTACTCTATCATAGCCTGTTTCTCCCATAAGGGATCCAGTGTGTCATTATTAGACAAGATTTTAAAACTGTTATTTAAAAAAATCATGATTATTTGGCCAACATGATGGGGCTATACAAATTTTTAATTATGCAAACCATTACTTTTAAGCTTCATCTCTGAATAGTGTATTAATGTGTATGAATATTTGAGCAACCATTTGGTTTACTTTGCAGCTAAAGTGGGTTGCCAGAAACAGTGCAAATGCATCATTTCTGTCTGTAAAAAAGGGATTTTTTAAAACTGATGTGCATGTTTTAAACTTAGCAGATCTTAACCACTTCTTTAGAACTGACCAAATACACTAAGTGCCACTAAGCCCACAGTATTTACAGTAGGTTCTGCCATGTTTGTGTGAAGGACCTGCTTGTGTATGTGTGGTGCAAACTGTGCTGCTGAAAATACGACAGTCTTCTCCGTTCATTGTCTTGAATTACTATGAATTACATGCAATGCTAAACCAGATTTGGCTGTTTCCAATCTGACACTAACTTACTGGTACCAATGTTTTTTTTGTTTTTTTTTAATAAAGATTCAGTGTGAATGGTTATAGAGAAATCTAAATGTAATGTATAATACACTATATGTAGCTAGATATTTTTATTGTAAAAATGTGTAATATAGAGAATTAAACATAGCCTATAATTGAACATGTGACATTAAAAGATTATCAGTTACAAAGAAGCAAGCCCGGTTTCTTACCAGGCCTCTTTCCCATCAGTGGTTTATGCTGACATGTGGCCAGAGAGCATCTGTGCTATATTTCTGTTCACATTCTTCTTGGCTAATTGTAATTTTGAATAAGTTACCATGGCCTGCCAAATGTTCATGTTGAAACTCTTAGGGTATGTTTGTATGACTTTCTTGTTAAATTTTAAATAAAAACGGTTATGGGGATAAAAAAAGGAGTATGTGCTTTTGCTTTTGCTTTTTCTTGTTGCTTATAGTTTTAGAAAGACTAAAAGCCCAATTATTTCATCACTTTACACAAAGAGCATTCACACTGGCTTTAAAATTTGCCGGGAATTTTTTTCCCTCAGCAGTGTCAACAAAGGAACTACCCGCCATCTGAAAGTGGCCCAACCCTACAGGAGGCGGGACCAGTGTTTCTATTGGATGTTTAGGTCCTTTGAGGTTGATCTGGCCAATCAGAACTCAGCTCGCGGCAGTCGTCAGAGGGCGAAAACGCGCCAGCTGATTGGTGAAGTGTTCCTCAGAGTGGAGAAGCGCGCCAGTTGTTTCTGTCAGCGGTGAGACGAGGAGCTTCTCTGGACGGTTTTTGTGACTGGAAACAAAAAGAAACATTTTATCCCGATATTAGGTAAGATATTAGAGTTACTTAAGTAAAAAAAATAGAGTTATGTCTATAATGTGTAGAGCTGTATAAAGTATGGGGCAGGAGTTTAAACCCGGAAGTAGTAGATGTGTGATGAATTGCTTGGCGCCAAATACAAGACTGAGTTATTTACCTAATTCGCTAAAACTACTTTGCAGGTCAGGAATTATAGAACTTCAAATTTAGCTTTCTCGTTTATTTTACTAACTAGCTAGCTGTTAAAATAGCTGTTTGCTATTTGGAGTTCTGTAGTTATGTTGGCTTTATTGAGGTTTAGGCGCCATGAGTAGCTCATCCGGCAGCGTGCTAGAGTCAAACCTAATCATGTTTTCTGCTGTAATATATTAACCTTTGACCCTGTTGTGCTAAAAGAGGTCTTATTAGTATCAGTAGTTCTCTTGTTATAACTTAGTGAGCAAACTAACATTAGTTCAGATGTGTGCTTCCTGTGTGAATGTATTCAACTGCATACTAATGTACAAGGTTTTATGTCTATGAATGCTTTTAGGAACTGTGTGGTTTATATATAAACTAAAAGTAATTTAATTCCCCTCCTCATTCCCAGCTACAGCCTGGTCTGGTGAAAATGCCCACCACTCGCTCTCAGAGACAGCCAACTCTCCAGTTCCCCAAGCGCAAGTCCTCCAGAGTCTCTTCCCAAGCCAAAAGTTCATCATCTCAGCCCGACTCGGAGCATGTTCTGGACGCTCGAACCATCCCCCTGTCTCCCAGAAAGACAAACTTGGGTGTCAGAAACGTCCCACTTTCTCCCATGAAGGCAGTTCTGGACGCTCGAACCATCCCCCTGTCTCCCAGAAAGACAAATGTTGCAGACATCAGGGCCATTCCTCTGTCCCCCCGACACCACATGCTCCAAAGTGTCCCTTCTTCTGAGAGACTTCCTCTGAGCCCCAGAAAGCGCACAGGTATTCAAAAAGAAAAGAAAAAAAAAAAACTTGTCCATTCCTTTGCCATTTTTAAGCAGTAGTATGTAAAATACTGATCAATATTTTTATGTCTTCCTGTCCCAGGCGATGAGAACGGATGCAACCTGCCGCCGTCTCTTCAGGGTTCTCCTCCCAAACAGAGCCGTCCCTCACTAGGCTCCCCTCGCAAGCTGTCCTTTAATGAAAACATTCCCGTCTTTGCATCGCCTCCTCGGCCTACCTCAGCAGACTTTAAAAACCCTATTTCATCCTCGACTTGCCCTTCTCCCAAATGCTTGAAAGAGCCCACCAGAGCTGAATCTGATGCACTGGAGAAGGTGTCCACCCCTGTTGGAAAAAGTAAGTTCTGTTTATTGTTATCATATGCCTTTCTTTTTAAGTTGGAATAATGAAATATAGATTTTTAAGTCCACTACTTTGAATGGCAATAAATTTTTTTAATCATCTTTGGTTTGGTAACAAATCTACATATGCTGCTGTCTTTCAGAATTACAGTACCAGTGTGTGAAACAGGCTCTTCACACAGCTGTGCCTGAGCGACTGCTCTCGAGAGAGACCGAGCGAGGCGTTATCGTTTCCTTCCTGGAGAAACACGTGGTGCCCGGTAAGCCGTCCAGCCTGTACATCTCTGGAGCTCCTGGAACAGGGAAGACGGCCTGCTTGAACTGCGTGCTTCAAGAACGCACGGTGAGCTTTGAGAACAGGTGGCAGAAAGGCTGTGCAGTAGGTGGATTTCTGCACTTCTGTCTAATAGTGTGGCAGGTTAATAGCATAATTGTGGCACCACATGGGTAGAAATATCAGTAGTGCTGATACCTGGGACAAGCAGATTTTGTGTCCAGGCTATTAGTTTTTCCTTCGCCGTAGCTCAGCAGACAGTTAGGCTCAACAATCAGAAAGAAATACCACTTATTAATGTTCAGGAAGCAAAAGCTTTTACTTTGTATGTAGCTATATTTTAACTTAACATGCTTCACAGTGATGCAAAACACCTCATCTTGCTGATGGTAGCGTGATTTTTACTAGGCGGATTAATTAGCATGCACACATGGCAGACGATCCTTTCAGGATCAGGAAAACGCAGGTCTCCAGAAGTACAATGAAACCAAGTAACGTCTAGCCTGACTTGAATAATCTTTTACATGTGATGCGAGGACAGAACGTCATAAGTCATAGCTGAAACATCAACGTCATCAATAACTTCCTGTCTAGAGTGCAAACACGATGTGCTACATTAGAAACATCGTTGGTGTCATATAGTCGTTCATTTCCCTTATTCTGTATCAATGCTCTTAACTAGAAAACTAGCTCACCATACATAATTACATTACAAATACAGTTTCTGAATACAGTAGTGGTTCAGAAAGAAAACCAACTTCAACACATGCATGCAGTTACAGTATGGGTCACTTGCTTATGGAAATGATGACATGGACTGATGTTTTTCATAACTTTGCAACAGAAAATTGCAGAGGTGCAGTGCCAGGGGGTTAAAGACAAATTGTGTCCTGCACAGTCTGTGCTGTCAGTCAACATGATGTAGTTCATGCTGTGAATGTATATCTGTGGGTTGGACTGTCAAATCCAATAAGACTTCAGCATTTCATGCTAGAATACTTGATCCATCCATATAAAAAACTGCACTGGTGAGGTACAATAACAACTTTTTCCACTGCTTGCATTCCAGGCTTTCCTAAAAGGAGTACAGACAGTGGTGATTAACTGCATGACACTGCGTAGCTCCCATTCAATCTTCCCTGTTCTAGCGGAAAAACTGGGAACATCCAGATGCCACAGCGATGGCAAGCTTGAGAAACTGCTGACCAGTTCAGGCCCCACTGTGTAAGTGTGCAGTAGAGGCTGGAGGTGTTTTTAATATAGCAAGCCCCTCTCACTCTCAGCAGTGTCTATGTGCAATGGCATTTTTGTGATTTATTTTTTTTTCCACTTTATGTCTATGGCAGTCTGTTGGTACTGGATGAGATGGATCAGCTGGACAGCAAGGCCCAAGATGTTCTCTATACCATCTTTGAATGGCCTTATCTTCCTAACTCTCGGCTGTGTCTCATTGGTGAGTTGTATGTCATATGGTCTCTATACAAAGGAATAAGAAATACATTTTCGTGTGCTGCATTATCTATATTCATCTCTTCAGCAAAGCATTGGGAATGACACTGTTTCCTAAATTAACTCTTGTTTAACATTTCAATACTCAGGTATCGCAAACGCTCTCGACCTGACAGACCGTATTTTGCCCAGACTGCAGGCTAAGCCTCACTGCAGACCACAGCTTCTTCACTTCCCACCCTACAGCCGCCAGGAGCTGGCAGCCATCGTCCAGGACCGGCTCACACAGGTAGGGTATCGTTCACATACACTTGCATACACACGCACGCACACACACACAGTCAGGAGTTTTGAAATTGGTGTTCTTTTTGTCATTAGATTTGTTGAAAAAAGAATTGAAACTGCTTTTATAAACACCTTTTACTGTATAACCTTTAACCTCTTACTCTTCCAGGTGTCAGAAGAAGGTGTTCTTGATGCTGCTGCTGTTCAGTTTTGTGCCAGAAAGGTTTCTGCAGTGTCAGGAGATGCCCGAAAAGCTCTAGACATCTGCAGGTATGAGAGCTCTGGTTAAAATTGTTTAGACGGTTGCCTTTTTTCAGGCACAGTTCTCAAATTTGCCTTTCCCTCCCTCATCCCACAGGAGAGCTGTAGAGATGGTCGAGTCTAACAACAGATCCAAAATGTCTTCTGAATTGACAAACACCACTACAAATACTAATACTAAAGGTAAGAGTGACTAAACAATCTGAAAACGTATACTAATGTACTATTGAGCAAGAGGAAGGTAAATTTGCTTTACTTGCTCACTAGTTTTTTTTTTCTCAAGACATGAATCATTTAAGAATACAGTGATCACATGCTTCCCTTAATTGATGTGTGTTAAAGGAACGTTTGACTGGGTATCAGCTGTAGCTTGCCGAACAGAGCATTGAATCAGATTCAGGACAGCATGTAAATGGAAGCTAGGTTAGATGTTTGGCCATGTCCCAAATAGTAAACTACCATGCTAAGTAGTAGGTTAAAATAGTAGGTTACTACTGGTACTGAGAGTGGGAGGTGATGGGAGGTGAATCTATTTACAACACAAGCTATTTATTTTTGAATGATGGGTTTTCCAGATTACTGCCACCTCCTGGTGTGGAGAGTTATTTCCTTTCACACAGAAGAAGTGAGGCAATGGAAGAAGATCCTCAGTTGGTCTTAATTGCTAGCTTTTCAGCTTTGTGTGTGCGTGTGCACGCTCATTTTAAAGAATTGTCTACAGTAAGTTTGTTTTTCTCATTGCAGCGGCACGTGTGAGTGTTCCTCAGGTGGCGCGGGTGCTGTCGGAGGTGTATGGAGACCGCATGGCCTCCAGTGGGGGAGAGGAAGGAGAAAGTTTCCCTCTGCAGCAGAAATTGCTGGTCTGCTGCCTGCTTCTTCTTACCCGCAACGGCAAGAGTCGAGAGATCCAGCTGGGCAAGGTGAGTTTAAAAAATAAATAAATAAATAAAAAATCGTACAGAATCTTAAAGCAAGTTCAAATTACGAGCTCATCCTGGGGGCGGCACCACCAAGGGAGTCCCACTGAACCCCAGATCCCTCTTAACATCTTTTTAAAAACGTGTGCACAAATTTTGCTGAATGAGACAGGGTACGTTGCTTTTATTGATCTTACTAATGTCAGTTTAATTAAAGTTTTTGAGTGTTTGAGTGGAGGCTTTTATTCAAGCACTGGATCTAGTGCAGGAGGAGATGGTCTAGTGGCCTAAATACAAAAAACAAAACTGAAATCCCGTGCTCTTGTGCTCTTCTGCTTACAGCTGTGCGAGACCTACAGTAAACTGTGCCAGCAGAGGCAGGTCGGTGGAGTGGGCCAAGGCGAGTGTCTGTCACTATGCAGTTTACTAGAAAGCAGAGGCATCTTCTCTCTCAAGAAGGCCAAAGAAGCACGACTCACCAAGGTAAACACCTTATCACCAGCAATTTGATTCCACTAAGGAAGAAAAAACAAAGGTGACTAAGCATGATTGTGAATATTTGATAAATTTGTCAAATTTGAGAATTAGATTATTGAAAAATTATCGACATTTACTATTAAACTTCCATAGACTTTTCCTTTCATTCCATAGACTTTACTATTAAACTTTGCCATAGCGTGCACTCCAGTGTTGCCAGTGTGAACATAAATTAGCTGCATAATTTCTGAGTGAGCAGCTGAAGAGGAAACATGGTGCAAGTTTGACAGAACTGATGTATCATTGAAAACAACCCGATTTGGTCCTGTAAGCCAGCATTTTGGTCTGCCTTGTTTATTGTGGGTAATTTGTCACTTCCGCTTTGCTCTGAGGCTGACCAATCACAAATTGAATGTGTTTCTGGGAAATAAACATTAGTAGACAAATCTGAGACTTGAAATAAATTTTACAGTCTGCTGTTTAGAAGCTGATAAAGTATATTGTATATTAAGCACTTTATTTGGATGTCATTTTAATTAATTTGTCCCACAGAAGAACCCTTCATGACTTTTTGTCTTCTATTTTAATTATATTTTAAAGTTTATTTTTAATCCTTCTTGAATATTCAGCATTGTGCTTGCTTTTTTTTTTTGACAGATCTCTCTGAAGATTGAGGAGAAGGATGTGGAGAATGCGCTGAAGGATCGTGCATTACTGGGCAGCATCTTGGCTGCAGGTCTGCCGTGATCTCCATCAGTACAACTACAATCCTCCTGCATCCACCACCATGTATTGCCTTGAGACCTTCATTTTCCACAATGATATTTATTTTTGTAATGTGTTTATTTTGCAACTTTTCAAGCGGTGAACGTCTTGTCTTCAGCAAGACAGCTTCATGACAGGCTTTTTTTGGGAGGGTATTATTTAACTTTTTTTTTTTTTTTTTTTTTTTCTTGGTAGA
>CM040464.1:21362630-21382427 GCA_022758105.1 Pangasianodon gigas
ATTAATGTTTAATAGTGGTGACATTTTCAATAAATCTATACTAATACCAAAGAAAGAAACAGTACCACACTTCAGTTAGTAACTGATTTTATTTTGTAGTTTTTTTGTTAAAGTATGATGTAGAAACACTATAAAGACAACTCACACTTCCAACATTCCCACTCAGAGTTATTGTGTAACTCCTTTAGTTACTGGTAACTCCAAACATCTAAAATCTATGTAAAAAAAAAAGAAAAATCAACTCTCAAACCTGTCCACAGCCTGACTTACAGAATGCTATTTGGTCAATAGTGTTATTTTAAGATTACTGATATGTGGTACAGGAGAAATGAGTGTAGAAGGCCAAAGTATGAAGGTTGTAATGTGGTGCAGTCCTTTTCTGCACTTCTGCTGCAGGGGGCAGAATTGGACAATGTGAGAAACAATCACTATCAATATTCTGAGAAAAGAACATCTTAAACACTATTTAAAAAGTACAATTATTAATTTTTTTTGTGGTTGCTGTGCAAGAAAAAGGCAAAACAGTTAATGCTAGTTTAAGTCTGGATGTCTGCACTATAATGATTTTAATAACCAATAAAAAGATTAAGTTTGCATGTCACATTTCCATCATTATGGCACAAACTATTAAAAGCTTGAGTTGATATCACAATAAGACGTGCTATAGCGCTCAGCCCTATGGTGGGCTTAACAAAGCTGTGCTGAGGCTAAATTTATGTGCTTATCATCCCCCTTACAAAACCCATTCAGCCTTTTATGTTACTGAAGCCTCAGTGGATAAAGCTTTAAAGCTGAATTGGGGTCAATTGATTTGCACTGTTCAGTCTCAGTGCTGCCAGCTTTCTCTACTGTCAAATGTGTGCTTAAAAAAACCGAGTATAATCAACACCGTAACTCAATAAAATCTCTTTGGTAGATTACCAGTCCTCTTGTCTAATGAGTTTACAAACCCCCAATAAGCCCTAAAATACATTTTCTACAAAAAAAAAAGGTAAGACAATGTGTGTTTTCATGAGAAGGCAGTGTTGAGTAATATGCGATTCTACCCCTCACAGCACAGTGATCGTTGCATATCATACAGTAGTGTGTGTGCAGAGCCAGTTATCCGCTCGAGAAAGCAACTCTTCACTTTTGAAGCGTTTCCTCCATTAGTGCTCTTCTTGAAACTTTAGTATTCTGTACAAAGAAAGCAACAGGAAAAAAAAAAAAAACAGAGGCTATTAGGTTTGTTACTATAGAAAAAAAACTCCTCACAGAGCTGAGAACAACAAAATGAAGGCTGAAGGGTGAAAAAGTGCCTCCTAATCACAGCATGTGCTAAATCTTCCAGGAATGCAGTTCAGCCATCGCAGCACATACTAACTCTTTGTCCTTTTATAGGATGCCATTTCTTTTGTCTTAATAGAATGGCAAGTTTTATTCATCTTAATTTATGAATTTGTTCTGGAGTCACTTTCTTTCAGGTCATTAATATGAAAGTGGGTTTCACAAAATTTTCATTAAAGTTTTGGGTGCAATTAAAATAAATAAGATATGTAAATTTACAGAAATAACACAATCCATATGTAAAATTGCAGTAACTCATTTGAAGCCAAATTGAAGACGATTAATCAAGTTTCACATTAGTAAGTCTAAAACAAAGTTACACAAACTCAGGAGCTCTCGTAGGATACGAGCATTTTTCCTAACTGGATATTCATGAATACCATATTTGTGTAAATGCTCTTGCAAAAGTGTTTATAAATAATTTGTTTCATATCCAGTTTGATAAATGAGGCCCAATGACAGTATCTAACATTCATCAGTTTGTATGGACACATACAAACTGCCCTTATAAACAGGGTTTCATCACATAATTCCAACAAAAACAACACACATCAATACATTAAAAAATCTTATTATAATGCAGGGGTATCCAAAGTCCAGCCCCAAGGCCAAAATGCAGCCTGTAATCGTTAACTGGCCCATGGCTTCTATGTATGACAGGTGGCTTAATGGCCAACGTTACAATTTTTCCTTTCACCTGACGGTGGCGGCAGACTGTGTTAACACAGTTAGCCAAAATGCAAGTGGCTTTTTTCCCGACTACAACTGCAAATAATTTTACAGAAAGATATTAAGTCATGGCTACAGACAAAAAGTGCAACTTAACAGTGAGAAGGGGCGATTTCAGAAGAGCCAGAAACCATTAAGCATGGAAAACCTTTTGTGAATTCTTGAAAAAGTATTAGAATTTTGTTAGTTTGTTCAATTGTTTTTGGTCCCTGAAATAGGGGAATGTAATTGTGTTGTGTAGCTGTGCTGTAATTCCTACAGTTTGGACACCCCTGTTATAATGTAATGATTCAAAAGCACCAACACAAATACAAATACTACCAGTTTCCACCCTTAGCCCTGTTTCTGGGAGAAACAGCAGTAGTAAGCAGTGCTAAGCAAGTCCATGCAGGAAGAATGTCAGACAGAAAGATATCTGTTTGAACTTGTGTAACAACCTGTTAGCAAGCATCAGTGTAGGCTCTGCCCATTGAGTCATAGGCTTGTGGGTAATCATCAACCATGTCAAGCTCCGTTTGCATGTGATCATATCCATACCCACCACCGACAAAGCGAGGCTCAATATCTGGAAAACATACACACTTTAGCTCATTTACAGATGGTCTCATTCACAGTTTTACGTGGCGAATGATGATGCACTAATAAATTACAGCTTGTTAGATATGCATCAATAATGTCACATGATGAAGTGGGGTTATTAGAAGCTTGTAAATATGTTAAGTGTACATATTTAAAAATTGGTCCATAGCTACACACCATCTGGTATAAAGCCAGGATCCATCATTGTACTTTGAGCCTGAAAAGATCACACAACAAGAAACAAAAGTTTATTTTCAGTCTGAATGTCTTTCAGTAAGATAAAATGCTCAAATCTAATATCAGAAGATACACTCACCGATTCCCATGCTGCTGGGTCATGTTTGAACAGAGAGTGTGTGAGCTCCACTGACATGCGCTTCCTGTACTCGGCATTTTTGTCCTCAGAGATGCGGAAAAGCACGGCAGCCGAATATGTAGCTAATGGAGAGAGGAAATAAAAGCATTTTATTACCGCTATTAACACTCTGAGTAAACTGATACTGCAATCCTCACCATGGTCTTATGCTGCTTAACTGAAAGCTAGACTAAGATACTGAATTTATATACGTTAGAGATGTACTATGTATAGTAAATAGTGTAAGGCAATCACATTTCATAGAAACTGAGAATAAACTGTTTTACATAGCTTGAACACATTTTGTAATATATAAAACATGACAGGGCATGCAAAGTGGGAGGCTGTTACCACTCTGAAGTTGAATATTTTCTTAGAACAGTACTTCTTTGAAGTGTTTTATTCCTCAGCAAATTTGCCAATTTTTAAAAATTTATAATTTATTAAATGAATGACACATTGTACATTTTAACCAGTTTACAATTAATGTTGTGGAGTGTCTGCAAAACAATTTAGTTCCTGTAATTACAGATATTATAACAGCTATAAACAGTCTTCCCCTCACCAGCCTCTCTTTTTTGGAGTTAATAATGCAAAAAAAGCAGCCTGTCATGTTACTGAGAAACTGCAAAATGCAAAGCTCCCATGGCAAAAAACTAAAAGGAACAGCCGTAACACTAATAAAAGCCCTGACATTGAATACTCCTTCCATGTATGTTAAATATCTCGAACAATTACCACATCAATACTAACATTTTTATTAGTTACATTTATTATTAGGTTTTGATTTTGGTGCAGCATGCACCACACAAGTCCTTGTCAATTAGCTGTTTACAATAGAAATGATCACATACCAGAATAAGTGCATTATTATAAGGTTAAAAAGAAAAATCATGTATGAAAGAATCCATCTAAGCAGGGAATTTCCGTTATATGATA
This sequence comes from Pangasianodon gigas, assembly GCA_022758105.1. Taxonomy (NCBI): domain Eukaryota; kingdom Metazoa; phylum Chordata; class Actinopteri; order Siluriformes; family Pangasiidae; genus Pangasianodon; species Pangasianodon gigas. The sequence goes on from CM040464.1 coordinate 21,366,559, forward strand.
TTTATTCACATCTTACATACCAATGCCCTCATTGTTGGAGTGCAGGAGATCCATGAGTGGGCTAGCGGCTCCCTCGTTATCAATTATGACGGCTGCATTTTTATCCAGAGCCAGCTCACAAAGCACACCAGCAGCCACCCGCTTTATGTTATCCCCTGGGGAGTAGAGCAACTGGAGAGAGAACAAGTATGATAGTGAGAAAGAGAGAATGAGACTTAGGCCACACACACACACACACACACACACACACACACACACACACACACACACACACACACACACACACAGCCCTAAAAGTATTATGTTCACTAAGCAAGAAATGTTTGTTTGTGATGTTAACCTGCACAAACAGTGGAATGGTATTCAATTCAGTGATGATGGCTCTATTCATGCGATCTCTGGCCAGGATATGCAGTGCTCCAGTGCAACCTTCCACAATCTCCTCCATTCTCACACCATCCTAAGAGAAGACAAGAAATGAGATGTTGTGAAATTAGATCTGGAAACTAGAACCACTGTATTTGTGAGTCGAATAAATAAATCATTGGGTGACACAAGTAAAGAGTAATGTTACTGGGCTCTTGTGTGCTTATGGTTACATGCATACTACCCGAACCACAACAGTTTAACTCTGCTAAAATGTCATTTACTGCAAGTATGGCTCAACGAGTCATAGCCAACCTGGTAAGTTTGCTGGCTGGCTGAACCGTGCTTCTGAGCATCCTGGTGGGCATTTTTTAGCAGACTGACCAGTTTGGGAATAACTTCAGCATCTCTGAGAGGTGCCTGATTCCCTGGGCACAGTGCCAGGTTACGGATCAGGCCAACCACAGCCTAAAAACAGAAGACAAAGGCAGTTCTGGTTCACTCTTACATTTACCATTGTGACCCATATTTGCTCTCATTAAAATACTTTGATATCTTAATTATTTAGAAATTTCAGGACTTTAGCTACAAAATCTCAACATTACCTCTGGTCATAGCAAGTGTGAAATAATATAAAAAGAAAAAAGTTTCTGCTGTAAATCTTACTACCAACACAAGACTAATTTTCTGATTGTGATGAGACCATATCTTTCAGATCATACTTTTGGTAGAATTTATTTGCTGGTCTGCTTTACACACACAACTTTATACAACCAAGACAACTGCATTGAATTTCACAGAAACTAAATAAAACCCCACTACCCTAACTCTAGCTAACCGATTATTATTTCTTTTTCACCTTAACAACAGGCCAGTAGTGTGGCTTGTTGAGCAGTTTGACAATGGGCGGGATGCCGTAGTGTGTGCGCACGGCATTCTGTGCTAGCTCGGCGTCCTGGTGGCGGCTGGTGAGATGGCGCAGGGCGCAGGTGGCAGGCTCCGCCACATCTTCCTTATCTCCAGCACGCAGCAGTGTGTGGATCAGAGCCTCCACACCGTTGTTCTGGCTTACAAATGTCTTGTTACGGGCATTATTGCACGTCAGATTCGACAGGGTACCTGAGACGCAAGCCAGCATATTCATGTCTTCTGTGGCAAGGAGCCCAATCAAAATCTGCAAGAGCCCGTCCAGGCCGTCCTGCATGCAGAGGCAGACACAGACAGCGATAAAATTCCAGTGATGGTGTGTATTGATTAAAACAAAGGAGTTAGTCAGGATGGAAACATACAGATACAGATAACACAAAATGTAGCTTCTGTGCGTCTTAAGGCCATTTATTTGACAAAAATATGTTTTTTAAAAAATCATGTAATATTGTTCCAGTCTGTGTCTTATAAGGAAGTCTCATACGGGTGGAATTAAAATGAGAAATGAATTTCAGAAGTTTAAAATTGTGCAAAACTGCAATTCAAAATATTACTCTGGTAACACTCTGCAAATAACCTTTGGGTCACATTCAAAATATACCTTTCTGGTGTTTAAAAAAACATGTTAATTACTGACCCATAAGCATACAGAAATTAAGGCTAACTTAAGCAATATAACCATCTTATTAGCCATTAAACAACTAGAGCAGAATGTGAGAACTTTGAAGTTGTGGTGTTTGTGTGTCTGTGTATAATGCGTGATTACACAGACCAGTTTGGTGGCAGCATCAGACAGGTTTCTCAGAGTCCACAGACAGTTTTGTGTCAGCCGCTGGCTAGATCCGGTCACGTGCTTCCCCAGACACTGCATTCCACCTGTGTGTGCATGTGTTTGAGAGAGAGAGAGAGAGAGAGAGAGAGAGAGAGAGAGAGAGTGAGAGGGGGGATGGGGAGATAGGGCAAGAGGGGAATAGAAATAAAGGGAGAGGCAGTGAGAAAAAGGCAGCCACATTGTATTTAATTACACATACCATCAAGACCACCACAAGATTATTCAGTCATAAAGTACTTCATCCTTCTTCCAACATCAGACAGTTTGGTTACAGTGACAAGTTAATGGCTGTATAAAATAGTAGCTACATACTATGTCAGTACTGTGTATCAAAAACAGACATGGCAAAATTTCACTTCTACTTTCTATATGTGCCATAAAGAGTGAAAGGAAACAAAAACAGCAATAAAGACAGGCTGAAAGAGATCCAGTGCTCTCACAGAGCCTGTGACTCCCCAGAGATTGATTGTCTTGCTAAAAGAGCAGTGGGTCCCTCAGCTCTCACTTACCAGCCTCTACAATGGATGGCTTGTTGCTAGGACACACTGACAACACTTTCAGTACACGGCTGGTGGTCCACAGCAACTTCTCGTAGTTGTATTGCCTCATGATTTGCACCAGGGCCTCGGGCCCTCCGTTAGCCAGGATTATCAACTGCAAGTGAGACCAGAGAAATTAGAGGGTTTTAGACTTTATATATATATATATAAAGCCATATTTTTAGCCATATATATATACACACACACACACACACACACACACACACATACATACATACATACATACATACATACATACATACATACATACATACATACATACATACATATGAGCCTCATCACTGACTCAGGAGAACAATAAAGATTTACTAAAACAAAATCTATGAAAAGTATACATACACTATTTTACATTCTCACACACACCTTGCTCTCCTGGTTGCCATAGGAGAGGAGCTGAAGGCAATCTGTTGTAATGGCCAGAAACTTGGTGTTGCTTTTCTTCAGCAGTGGCACCATCCTCTGCAGGCCATCAGCCAGACGTACAGCCATCTTGGCCCCCTCCTGGTGTAGAAGCAGGTTGTGGAGTGTGGTGATAGCATAGAACAGCACCGACTCCAAAGGAGAGCTGCAACACACACATTACCTGGTTGACATACAGCATAGTGTAGTGGGTTAAGGTGAGATGATGTTAAACGTCATGACTGATTCCGAAGCTTCTTGAGTTTGGGGTTAATTAGTTCAATCTCCCATTGAAAATATAAGAGAATTCTAACCTTTAAATTGAAGTTTACATTGTCCATCAAAAGATTTTTGAAAGATTTTATTTCACAAATATAATCCATCTATTTAAATATTAGCCATGTTATTTAAATATGTACAATAATATTTTAGCTATTTACTGGAGCAATAGAGGGCTTTTTAAAATTTCTGAACTGTCTACCCAACACATTTTTATTAAAATCTTCAGTAGATTCCAGTCGACATTATTTATAGGTATAATAATGTTAGGTTGTGATTTCCACCACTCTAACAAAATTATGGATCGCCTGGCTATTCTTCCCAGACCCCACTTCCAGAACCATGGGCATATTGGATACATAGACCGGTCAGCCATAACATTAAAACCATCTGCCTAATATTGTGTAGGTCCCCCTTGTGCCCCCAAAACAGCTCTGATCCGTCGAGGCATGGACTCCACAAGACCTCTGAAGGTGTGCTGTTGTATCTGGCACCAAAATGTTAGCAGCAGATCCTTTAAGTCCTGTGAGTTGCGAGTTGGGGCCTCCATGGATCGGACTTGTCCAGCATATCCCACAGACACTTGATTGGATTGAGATCTGGGGAATTTGGAGGCCAGGTCAACACCTTGAACTCTTTTCGTCATGTCCCTCAAACCATTCCTGAACCTTTTTTGCAGTGTGGCAGGGCGCATTATCCTGCTGAGAGAGGCCACTGCCATTAGGGAATACCGTTGTCATTAAGGGGTGTACTTGGTGTGCAACAATAGGTAGGTGGTCCTGTACGTGTCAAAGTAACATCCACTTGAATGCCAGGACCCAAGGTTTCCCAGCAGAACATTGCCCAGGGGTTAGCATGGGCACTCTGACCGGTCTGCGGCTACACAGCCCCATACGCAGCAAGCTGCGATGCACTGTTTGTTCTGACACCTTTCTATCATAGCCAGCATCAACTTTTTCAGCAATCTGTGCTACAGTAGCTCCACTGTAGGGTCAGACCAGACGGGCTAGCCTTCGCTCCCCACACGCATCAGTGAGCCTTGGGCGCCCATGACCCTGTAGCCGGTTCATCGGTTGTCCTTCCTTGGTCCACATTTGGTAAGAACTACCCACTGCCTACTGGGAACACCCCACAAGATCTGCCATTTTGGAGATCCTCTGACCCAGTCATCTAGCAATCACGATTTGGCCCTTGTCAAAGTCACTCAGGTCCTTATGCGTACCCATTTTTCCTGATTCCAACACATCATCTTCGAGAACTGACTGTTTACTTGCTGCCTAATATATCCCATCCCTTGACAGGTGCCATTGTAACAAGATAATAAATGTTAGTCACTTCACCTGTCAGTGGTTTTAATGTTATGGCTGATCGGTGTATCAATAAGGCATTTGGAATACTTTATAAGGTACGAGATGATCTTGAGAATACTCCTCCTATTTGTGCTGCGTTCTCACCTGAGCATGCGCACCAATGCAGGAATGCCTCCTGATTTGAAGATGGCCAGTAAGCCCTCACGCTGGTGTGACAGGTTGTGCAGGATGCTGGCGGTGGCACGGGCTGTCTCCATGTCGTTCGTGTTCTGCATGGCCCTCACCACAGCCGCAACCATCTGGGGCGACTGCATCAGAGCACGCCGGGATGCCTCCTTCCGCGTCAGCTGGTTCACAATCTGTGCCGCCTTGTTCACCACCACCTGGACAAGTGGACAAAGTCAGAGGTTAACAGTTTTCTCAGCATGCATGGATTTAATATTTATTTGTTAAAAAACATTATATTCTGCCCAGATCATTTCTTTAATTTCACTCAAAGCAAAAATAAGACTAAAATTCATTTTAAATGTCATGTATTTTGCAGAGATGTTAATGGTCTTTGACCAATACCATTTTTATACCATATAAAACATATAGGAATGTAATTAATAGGCATGCAGCAACATTACATTTTCATACCATGAAAATAACCTAAATCTTTTATTTATAATAATGATCTTGTTTTTGAAGAAAAAAAGAAAAGAAAAGAAAAAGCTACATATTTACCTGCCTCATTGAACACCATTTGAACTGAAAGTGTTGCAATAATATGCGTACTCTACAACTGATTGTCAGCATTACCTATTCACTACTATCTTAATATCTAATCTATCACAGAGTAACTACAGGTAATTGTAGAAAGCCCTCTTAGGTACCTGGTCATCATCATTAAGCAGTTTGGTGAGTTCAGGAACAGCGCGGGTTGCCAGCTCAGCGTCATCCTGGTAGTTAATCAGGTGGATGATGGCTGACTTAAGCATTTGCGAAGGCTCGGCCAGCTTCTGCACGTTGGTCTGCTGGGACGACTCCACCTGGGTGGACAAAATGGTCGTCCCCTCCACCATTGTCTCAGGGAACATGGCCTGCCTCACTCGCTGGGCTCGGGTCATGGTGTACTGTGCCTCCAGGTCTGAATGAGAGAGTTTGCATGTATGTATATGGTCAGCAATGGAGATGAGGAAATGGCTGTATTTCTTTGTACTGTAAATAGGAACAAAAGCCTGAAAACAGGAACAAAAATCTGGGCTAATTGTCTGTGTGCATGAATGTAAATGTCATGGTAACTAGAGCAAGCTCAAATTATAAAGGCAAAGTATGGTCAAATCCAAATTTAAACATGATGGGTATGACTAAGTTGACAGTGCACCCACAGATAAAATAGATAAGAAATGGCAAGGCTGCTTTCTGTTTATGTTCCAGTGTCAATTTTTTTTTCTGCATTCCTGTTTTAATGTACAAAATGTCTGTCTGTCTATGTTGTAGCTACACTCATGTCTTTATAGCAGGTCTACCTACAATGTAGAGGCACCTTTTTAGATAAACAAATACTGCTGCCATCAGTTTCTATGCATAATTTGGAAGCATCTCAATCAAAAAAAGTTGCTCAAATAATATCAGTATGGTGGACCATTCCCAGCACAGCATTAACACTGAAATGGTAGTGACACGGTAGTGTGGAGATGGTAAGAGTGTATCAGGCGGAGCAGCATTGTAAGGATTTTTAATTCATTTCAATTTTATTTATATAGCACTTTTAGCAATGGACATTGCCACAAATCAGTTATCTGGATATGGATTTAGATTCCCAATGAGCAAGCCAGAAGTGACAGTGGCAAAGGAAAACTCCCTGAGGGGACAAGAGGAAGAAATCTTGAAATGATCCAAACACAAAAGGGAACCTGTCTTCTTCTGGGTGACACCGGATAGTGTGATTATGAGTCATTACTACATTACAGTTCCGCAAGTGTATAGTATAGAATCAAGAAGTGCTAAGTGTGGTGAAAGGCTCTGTGTATAATAAAATTTACAGTAAAATGTACAGGGTTAAAAAAAAAAAACCCTAGACTGATCCACTCAAGATAGTGCAACACTCACTACCATGTCAGTGTAACTGCTGTGCTCGGAAAGATCCCCCACATAGTTAATATCTGGTTACAGATGTCACTTTCAATCAATGTACAGGGTAGACTGGGGCTCACAAACTGTATTAAGCAACAGGTACAGTTAACAATTGTATACCTACAAACTGCACCTAAAGTTAGTGTGGGTACAAGGTAAGTATTACAAGTAGTTCAAAAGCTGTTCAAACCAATTGTTACACATTTGCAATAAAATAAGACAAGCCAGTATAAAATGAAGCAATTAAAGTATGTAATGTGTCTGTGTCTCTCACCTGCAGGGTTCTTAGTAACTGAGGTGAAGGTGTCATCATCAGCACGCACTGTGGTGGCCCCTGAATGGATGCCTGAATCTGTTGTATAGTATGTCTTCTGCCACTCTGTAACCTTCACTACACCTTCTTGCTCACCCACTACGCACACACACACACACACACAGACACACACAATTAGCCAAACCCAACTAATGACAGACTGAATAACAATCATGGTATTCTCTGCAAACTTTAAAATCCCTCATCAGCCTATTCAAGAAAATGTGATTTTATGGGGAAAAAAACATGCAAAGACAACAAGTTGACATGTACACTGCAGATGTCTTAGGACGTTTTAGAAAGTCAGCTGGTCATTGTCTAATAAATCTTCATCACACTTGCCATAAAGCTTCTTGAAAGAAACCATGTCAGTAAGACATTCAATGAAAGGACATGACTTTTTTTTTTTTTTAAATTCGAGTTAATGCATGACTGGATTCTGTTCTCCTTAAATTCTGCAGGCATGATCAGGCTTTATTCCATTTAACCGGCCATATTTCAAAAGTTTCAACATGCAGGCTGTCAGGGTACTGAACTGGCTATTCCTTTTACCTGGAAGTCCAGATTTTTTGTGAATCTCACAGTACATTATCTAGATGCAAATCTTGCTTTCTCAATTGGGCTTTACTTCTCTAATGGTAAAGCATAATAATCAGTACTGCAATGCCAAAAGCCAAAATAATTTTGTAATTTCTTTACACTCATTGTTGTAGTACCTATTTAATATTTTACAATGCCAACTGATTTTATAATTATAAATACAATTATGTCTAATTAAATAGCACTCTTCTAAAATGTTAATTTACAGGACTTACTTTGCATTGCCATCATTGCTTCCCTTGGCTCAATCCAAGCAAAATTTTAAAACCTGCACACACACACACACAAAAAAAAAAGTGTTAGTCAAAAATTACAGACTTTTACACGATCACTCATGCAAGTGTTATTTGTTGGGTTTTATTTTTTAAATAATAACCTGACATCAGCTGGCCTAAGGAAAGGAACAACAAAAACAATACACTTTTCAGCAAGTTCAGCTTGAGCAAAACTCGTGAGACGATCGTGTGTGCAGAGAGGAGCAGGGCAAGTGTGCAAGTGTGGGCGTGTGCGTAGAGATGGTAGGGAGGGGCACACTGTGTGAGAGGAACCTTTGACCTGTGTCTCCACCCACAAAGTCTGTGTGGGATTGAACAAGCTGTAATAACCACAACAACTCACAGAACCGGCTTGGCATGATTCACCCTTCACACACCCCATATACACCTAATGCTTCCTGAGATTTCTCTCCAATTAAACTACTTTTAAATTTCACGTTTCAGTCTCTAATTTTTCTATGTCAATTCAACACTATTATATTCTTTATGGATTCCTTTTCCCCACCTCACACATCTACAAACTAAATAGAAACCAACACTCGAAACATGGTAGTTCATGAAACCGAGGTATAGGCAAAGTGGATTTGCTTATTTGCTCAGAAGAAATCTCATATCTTGCTACTAACTACCCTGCTTGACTGTCCTAATTTCATCTTCTTCCCTCCATTTGAGTCTTTTGTTTCTTAACTGCCCCCTGGGTGTTTTGCCCTCTCCTTTTCACTTTCACCATCCTCCTCTTTCTCTCTCACAAACACTTTATCCTACCTACACATATGGGTGCTCTGACTGTACGATGATAAAGCCAGTGTGAGCATTTCTCATGAAATTTACCAACTATCACTTAACCAAAACATTTATGATGATATGATGCATCATGCACCTAGATTTCAATTTTCCAAAACATAAAAAACACACTTGTCTTTAGGATTGGCTGCATTGTTTCCCACGTCATGTGTTCTGGGACCTGGGCCCATATATAGCTATGAGGGGGTTGACAGTTCCAAATGTTTTCTCATGGGTGGTAAACTTGAAACATGCATCTCAGCTGATTATATCTACACACACATGTAAATTATTTTGTGCAGTAATTGTGCTATAATGACATCCACAAAAAGTCAATGTCAAACTAACCATTCCCTTACTTTGTTTTAATCACGTTGTATTGGCTACCAGCCGCTATGGTGAGAAACCATACATTTGTTTCAGGCAGATCTGGTTTTATAAGGTAAGATGCCATTTTCACCATATAATTATGTTATCCTAATCATTTTCAGTGGAACTGCCATGAAGGTGTTTCACTTCCTACACCTGTTAACATTATGATTGATGATAAATCATGCTTCTACTACTGTCTGCGTTCCACCCAAAATGTATAAACGTGCCACACTTGTATCACTTAAAATTGTATAAATCGCATAGTAATTTTTCATTTAGCATATTTTCCACCCCTGAAATGAATTCCTGGCTACACCACTGTTAAAAACGTTCTCGGAACAACTATACACAACGCATAATCACACCAGTACTGAAATCTTATCTAATCTCACAGAATAATAAAAATCACAAATGCAAGTAAACTAGCCATGTTTCATAAGGCAAGTATATTTCTTCAAAGTCCAAAAAAAAACCAAAAAAAAAAAACCCTCATTTAATAAGCTACAGTGTCAATGGTAATCGATTAAACCCCACTTACACCAAGGACAGCTCCCAGTTACAGCCGCTCCATATTTACTAAAGGGTGTGTGTGATATTTAACCTTTTTTATTGATGACATCTAATTTTTCAAAAAGCAAACCACACAGTAATTGCAAACCTAGATTCTGGTGGAATAACAGAAGACAGCATAAGGAGCAAGTTTGGGTTCAACTTAACTGTTTGAGATAAGAAAACAGCAATTAACGCTTCATATCCAGCCATCTGCTCACCACATATGAATATGAGATTTAATTACGGGTTATTCTATGATTTAAACAAAGGATAATACCTTTATTAGTTCATCTTTACAAGCATGGAATTATGAATTAAAGTTAGAGAAAACTGAAACATTCCTAAATACTTGCCATTTTTAGGGCTTTATACATTGCTTATTGTCATTTAAGACCAAAATGTTTCTCTGAATGGCTTTATACATACCGGTGAAGGAAGCATATTTTCCTGAACCGTTTGTCTGAATGAATCTACAGAGTGTCCCAAAAGTCTCCATACACAGGGGAAATTAACACTTTTTAGCAAAATGTCTTCCAAACTTTTACATACTGAGTTTACATTATATTTTTTCAGACAGCCTTTAAGAATACGGCAAACACATCACGCACGACACCGTTTCCAAACTTACTAACAAATTTAGAAAGACTGGAAGTATTGCGGATCAACCGAGAAGTGGACATCCACTGACGAAGGCACAACCAATGTGGTGCTGGCATACACAGTCCCCTATGTATGGAGACTTTTGGGACACCCTGTACATCATAATCTGTTTTTTTATCTTAAACTAAGACACAACTTAAACTCAAGACATGGTTATATGGTTTTATTATCAATATCGTTTGATATGGGATTTAAAATCTAAAAGTACTCATCAAAAATGCAAAGAACACAATGCTCATAGTTCATGATGTTATCTAATGCAATCTAAATGGATATGTCCTTATAACAGGTTATATGATATATCGTAACATTCCATGCACGTCTTTGGTCAGCGATTATGCTCCTTAGATAAGGACTGCAACATTTCGAAGGCATCTGTCTTATTGCAGTATTGCACAGATACCAAAATCCTGCTGATTATGTATGGTGTAGATCACTAAATATTATAAACTGTTATGCAATTATTGTTGCATGAAAATTTAATATCAGCACATGCTTTGATCATCTCATTAAATCCTTAAGACTTCACACAAGCCCTTCAAAAGCAATCCAGCGCTGGACTCCCACACAGAAACAAACAATCCTCTAAGCAGCAGGAATTTGACACTTGGCAACTCCTCAATGCAAAAGACATAAGTGGTGCGCAAGTAAGTGGAGACGCGTATGCTCGAATCTACTGCACATTCAAGAAAGGGTGTTAATAACATGGCTAGGCTGTGGAGATGGAAGTAGTGGGTTCCTGCTAAACTTGGCATTAACACTTCCACATATGCACAAACTCACACTCAAGGACACAAAACTAAATCTTTATGTAGGGCTTCAACACAGATTATAGGGATAAAACAAGGACATTGATTACTGAGCATTTTATTTTGCTTTTCTGAGGTTGCTGCTAGAAAAATACATATTACCAAATTAATTTATATGGTGTCCCAAGGCTCTTGTACTACCTATTAAAACACACCAACCATGGACTAGAGGATCAAGGACATTAGTATCTACAAAAATGTCTTAGAGTCCAGTTAACATATAAATATGCTCCGTCATGCTCTCTCACAAGATCCGTGATTATGCTTCAAGACATACTTTTACACAGATATATGTTTAACTAAAAAAAGTACCAAACGTGTCTGAGGAAAAACACTATAAATGCATAAAGACAGTTTTTTTAATAGCAGCTAGTGGTATTGTTTGCAATATACATCACAGCGCTCTTCACACAACAAACATGTAATCGCATAACTGCACTTCAGTAGCACTTGTGTATTTGCCAAGAACTGGACTGCACCTGAATGAAACCCGAAAAGACACCCTGTTTACTGTTGCCAGGGGGATGATAAGTACACGTACAAACACGTAACAGGTATGACTGGTGTCCTCCTCCCATGAAGCAACACATTATGCTGTCTCAACTTTCCTGTTGAAGGAGGGGTGTGACTACTTTTCCAAGAACTCCTTAGTCTTACTATGTAGTCAAATTAGCTAAGTAAATCATTTTTCTTCTGAGTATGACTAATATGGTGGTCATGCCTGGTTTATTTTATTCACGTTATATGATCACAGGATAGTATTACTGTAGAATATCTCATTAAGCACTGTTCAGCCATTAAAATGTACCTCTCTATTGCAGTCCACTGAAGAGACTGTACTTCTCTGAACGCGCGCCAGCTAACAGCAACATGTTTAATGTATGGATATAGGAAAATTAAAAAGAATGACAGCCCATGTATATATGTTTTTCTTTGTTAAACAAGACATTTTCATAATCTGTTTATTATTAGGCTTAGATTGAGTAGAGTGTCAATTAGATGGAAAAAAATATCTTTCTGTCTACACTTTTATACTGCTTTTACATACTCTCTATTTAAGAATGATTTCCATCACTGAGAATTAATACCAACATTCAACCTTATTTATCAATCATTTCAAAACCTTATTTATCAATCAAGGTTGCGTGTAAAACTAAAAAACTAAAAATTCCCCACCCAATTTTACAAATATTTCAGTAGGACTGATTTTCTTCAAGAATTGTTGATTAATGCTAAATCACCTGTAAATTACTAAGTGGCACATTCAGATCATGGCTGATTTACATTTGTGACACCCAAAAAACTACACTATATGGCCAAAAGTATGTGGACACCTGACCATCACACCCGTATGTGGTTTTTCCCCAAGGTTTGAAGCACATAATTGTATAGAATGTCTGTGTATGCTGTAGCATTAAGATTTATTTTCACTAGAACTAAGAAGCCCAAACCTGTTCCAGCATGAAAATGCCCCTGTGCACAAAGCAAGCTCCATGAAGACATGGTGTGTTAAGGTTAGAGTGGAAGAACTCGAGTGTCCTGCACAGAGCCCTGACCTCAACCCCACTGAACACCTTTGGGATGAACTGAAACACCGACTGCACCCCAGACCTCCTCACCGACATCAGTGCCTGATCTCACTAATGCTCTTGTGGCTGAATGATCACAAATCCCCACAGCCACGCTCCAAAATCTAGTACAAAGCCTTCCCAGAAGAGTGGAGATTATTATAACAGCAAAAAGGGGACTAAATCTGGAATGGGATGTTCAACAAACACATATGGGAGTGATTGGTCAGGTGATCACATACTTTTGGCCATATAGTGTACATAAAAGGCAACAATCACAGAGAGATGAAAACAAAATGAAGCGTGCCTCCTAAGTGCGGCACAGGTTGAAGCAAGTTGGCTACTGTCACATGCTAACTCTTCCTCCATATATATATATATATATATTTCTTTTTTCTTTTTCTTAACTGAATAAGGGAATCTGACAATATTGAAAGTCTGACAAAGTTTATGTGCAATGGAAAAAGTAAGTTATTTAAACCTGACAACATAATCTGTATATAAAATTGCAGTAACTTGTGTCAATTATACTATTTGAAAAATATCAACTGTTTCACATTAGTGAATCCCCATATATATAAATTTCCACAAACTCAGGAGCTCTTGTATAATACCACATTTCTTGTTTAAATGCTGCTGTAAACGATTTATGAATAAATTAGTTCCTATCCAGTTTGATAAATGAGGTCCATTATGTCCAGAGCTGCAAAACTATAAACAACACTGTGATTTGATTTCTGCTTAGCTCTAAGAATTCTGATTTTCCCATGTGATCCTCCCACTCTTTCAGACTAGTCGCTCACAATCATCATATCTTATTCATTAATCAGTTCACAGCAGTAAACAGTTTAAGTATAAACCAAACAAAACTGCAGAGTTTTGTACTGTGATAAGCATAAATTGACTGTATGGGCTTTCCTATTACAGCTACACACTCTGATGCACCCCTTTTCCTAGGCAGGTCTGGAAACAGACAGCCTAAATATGCTTAGATTTACAGTACAGTGCTGATATAAGACTCATATACAGATAAGACATTGCTGCAGACTTTGGACTTCAGTCCATGGGTGAGTTAATGAATAACTTTTAACTCACTTTACTTTCCGTTTTCCAACACAGAGTCAGTTTACCTGGTAGATTTTTACATCTTAATTCTTACTCCTCTCTACCATGAACCCCCGCCCTGCTCCCCGGGGCATACTCAGTGTGTTGTTGTGGATTAGCCACAGACAAAGTTGGAGATCAGGCCACAGTGTAACATGGTACAGTCATACCAGGCCTGACCAAGCCCAGCACTTCAGCCCTCTAATCCTGGTGTGACATTCCTCACTCAGAGCATTCTCTCACATTCTCTCCACCCCTTCCCTCACTCGCTCGCTGTACTTGTCCCTCATTGGCACTGACTGTGCCTCCCATTATCACCCTTAAAGATCTCTCTGCCAGACTCTCTCACTCACAGCCACACCCAAAGGGGAAAAAAGAGAAATGAAGCAAGAAAATCAGATGGTTGACAGAGCTGCGATTCTAATAAACACTTGTTGTTTCTGTGACGCTCCTCCTTTCCCCCAGGGCTGAGGAGGGCCATGACATTTAGGTGTGGCTTGGGTGTGTTCGCTTTTTACTCATCTTGATAGCACAGTGTGAGGTTTGAGCCACCACTTCAACAGATCTGGAGCAATAGTCATAATCTTGATTTTAATAACATACTGATCATTTACGTAAAATAATTTGCAAACTGAGGTGTAGTTCTCTCCTTCACCTACATAAAGCCCTCACAAAAATTTCCCACAAATGGCCAGGTGCAATGAGAAAAATTGCTACAAAAATGAGGAGTCTGCCATCCAATTAGCCGGGTTTGTTTGTGGTACATACAGACACAGAAATTCTTCCTTCTGTGATATGCTAGGAGCTCAAATGCATGCACAGACACACACAAGCACACACACTCACACACACCATTGCGGAGTTAATGGCTCTGGAAGAAGACAGAGCAACCAGCTGAGTCCATACTGTTAAGAGCCTGTGGTCAGGGAGTACTCCCCAGACATAGGCTAGTTTCCGCTGAAAAAGGAGCGATGTGTGAGTGAGCAGGTGGCCGGCGCTAGACTGGTGAACTTAACCTCAGGCAAAATACGTACGTTTTTGCAATGCATCTACATCAGCCAGCTCAGTCCATTCCACTGGTATTATAGCAGCCTAGAAAAATTATGGAGCTCTACTGCTGTAATTTAAATACTACTAATAAAAACCCTTTTGGGGACTTTGTTTTGGAAAAAGTCCCAAATGAAATGTGTGATATCTGCTGTGGTGTTGGTTTCTTCCATTAATCACAGATGATGATGATGCTCCAGCAGCATCTTAATTGCCTCTCTCCATCCGTTAACTCATCCAATAAAGAAACAAGCATCTGTAGCATCTTCAAAGACACAAATTAAATGTCTCACGTCTTTTGAAAAATACATTTGCTTTTCTTCAGGTCCTTAAATTGAAATAATGGCAATACAAATCGCATGGCACAGGCTCATTATGTTGGCACTGCATTTTTTTTTCCCAGTGGTAACTGAAATAAATCATGAAGCTTTATAAGGCAGTCAGGAGGCAACGCAGTCTGGTGGCAAGTGATACTACTCAGGAATGCCAGAAGTATCTATCATTATGGTCCTACACTGACACCCACTTTCTGCATGCTTTGACAAACTGCATCATTCTTTCCTATAAAGGACAATTATTTGAATGGAAAACTCAAACCATCAGAACCATAAAAAAATACACACAAAAACAAGGCACTGGATGTGTAAGAGCATGTTTTAACTCAATTGTTGTAAACTAGTCGTACCAGTCAGAGAACAGAAATGGGCTTGAGAAATTGAGACATCTATGAACAATATCACTGCGTAAAAATCCTTCTTTGTGAGCACACATGATTCTCATTAACACAATTGTGTTGCAAAATCCCAGTGTGCTATAACATTTCTAAAGAGCTCACTAAGATGAGCAGTTTTAAGCTGGACTTGGAAGTTGCATTTTTCATGCAGAGGACATGAAAGCATAAAAACATGTTCTCCCTGCATTCCTGAGGCGGGGGGAAGAGAGAGAGAGAGAGAGAGAGAGAGAGAGAGTGTGAGAGGAAGGGGGGGGGGGGGGGG
>CM040464.1:21391931-21412689 GCA_022758105.1 Pangasianodon gigas
CAGGTCAGGACTCTGTGCAGGCCAGTCAAGTTCCTCCACACCAAACTCGCTCATCCATGTCTTTATGGACCTTGCTTTGTGCACTGGTGCACAGTCATGTTGGAACAGGAAGGGACCATCCCTAAACTGTTCCCACAAAGTTGGGAGCATGAAATTGTCCAAAATGTCTTGGTATGCTGAAGCATTAAGAGTTCCTTTCACTGGAACTAAGGGGCCAAGCCCAACCCCTGAAAAACAACCCCACACCATAATCCCCCCTCCATCAAACTTTACACTTGGCACAATGCAGTCAGGCAAGTACCGTTCTCCTGGCAACCTCCAAACCCAGACTCGTCCATCGGATTGCCAGACAGAGAAGCGTGATTCGTCACTCCAGAGAACACGTCTCCACTGCTGTAGAGTCCAGTGGCAGCGTGCTTTACACCACTGCATCCGACGCTTTGCATTGCACTTGGTGATGTAAGGCTTGGATGCAGCTGCTCGGCCATGGAAACCCATTCCATGAAGCTCTCTACACACTGTTCTTGAGCTAATCTGAAGGCCACATGAAGTTTGGAGGTCTGTAGCTATTGACTCTGCAGAAAGTTGGCGACTTCTGCGCACTGTGCGCCTCAGCATGCGCTGACCCCACTCTGTGATTTTACGTGACCTACCACTTCGTGGCTGAGTTGCTGTTGTTCCCAATTGCTTCCACTTTGTTATAATACCACTAACAGCTGACCGTGGAATATTTAGTAGTGAGGAAATTTCACGAATGCACAGGTGGCAACCTGTCACGGTACCACACTTGAATTCACTGAGCTCCTGAGAGCGACCCATCCTTTCACAAATGTTTGTAGAAGCAGTCTGCATGCCTAGGTGCTTGATTTTATACACTTGTGGCCATGGAAGTGATTGGAACACCTGAATTCAATGATTTGGAGGGGTGTCCCAATACTTTTGGCAATATAGTGTATAAGGAATTTTCCTGTTTACACAATTCTCTCCCATTTACACAATGAGGATGGGTTTCCTTTTGAATCTGGTTCCTCTCAAGGTTCCTTCCTCACATGGTCTCAGGGAGTTTTTCCTTGTCACTGTGGCCTCTGGTTTACTCATTAGGGAAAATTCATATATTTAAAATGTATATACTGGATTTATATATTTCTGTAAAGCCGCTTTGTGACAATGTTCATTGTTAAAAACGTTATACAAATAAAACTGGACTGAATTGAATTGAATTGAATTGATAGGAGACGGAGAATTGAGTAGAAATGCACATACAGAGGCATACAAATCAGGAAGTGTGTCCTGTCTCAGTGAGAGGACGCCCTCTGTCGGATCACGTGGTCCATTGTTCTAAGCTCACCAGGCTAACCAATAAATGGCCATGCTCAAACCCGCATACTACCGTACTAAATAGTACGTCTGAATAGTGCGCCACCTCTGGTTGGACACACTACGTAGTAGGGCAGTATACGAGGACGAAGCCAAACCTTTGACAGCCCAAACCTGTGTGGAAAAAGTTTCCTCAGGCGAAAAAGTTCCGACAGAAGGAGAAGCGTCGGGTGACACCACAAAACCGGGTTAAAGGTAGGTTTCCACTGTTTTATAGTCATACTTTAAACGCAGTATCATGAGTTATTGTTTGTTTATATCTGTTTAAACAAAGCGAGCTACTTCTGCTGTCGGGGTTGGCTTGGGAGGGTGGGACAGCTATACACATCAAGTGATCACAACCCACTGAACAAAAATAACATGAGTTCAGGACAATAATAATCATAATAATCATAATAATAATCATAATAAACATATTAGCACTTTATTTGTTAAGTTTCCTTGTTGGCTCCACTACCTCCTTCCTTTTTTTTTTTTTTTTTTAACTAAGGTCAATTTGAGTCATTGGAGTCATTGGCTTATTTTTTGTTGTTGTTTGTTTTTATAAATCTATATTTATGTTCTATGGCCTGTCACAGTTCAGCTGATGAGTTGATAAAGCTGCACTGTATCAAGAGCTGAAATGAAATTATTGAGGACATGCTAAACCTACAGGCACATTCTTAGCAGGGCCGGTTCTAGACATTTGGAGGCCCTAGGCAAAATTTATATCGGAGGCCCCCTGGCCTCCTTCCCTCCACATTTCAGAATAAATAAAAAGCACTTGAAACAAATAAAATTTCTAACCTTTTTATTTATACAAAACCTGTTATCATTATTTGTATATATTTACTTAAATGTGCATATTAATTAAACTTTAACTAAGGTCAACACTAAAAAAATATGAAAGGTCATCTGGACCAGCTCTTCTTCTTGTTCAGTAATTTATTTACAGTAACACACTAACCCACTATTTGGGATAACAGACATTTTTGCCTACTCTGTACAGTAAAATGGGGGGTAAGATGTCATTTTTCTAGCTGGAGATGGACACAATTTCCCCCTCCTACTGAAGCAATATAGGCTAGATTGTCATATTATCTATTGCATTTATAAACCCTAAATATGCACTGTAACCAAATCAACAGTGGAAGTGAAGAAGACAAACTACTAAGCAGAAAGAATAGTTAACGTCATCAATTGTTTTGCTTAAATTGTATTTATTCAGTAAATACAACAGCACAATTTATTTGAAAACTAAAAAAAAGTATGAAGTAGGTTATTATGATAATGTAAACATCACCGGAATTTATACAGACACTTGAGGTACTTTTTTGAAATAATAAACAATGGTCTAGCCTAGCTGTGATTACTGTTTTTATTAAACTTTTACATTTTCTTTAGTATTTTGAAAATCAGTTCCTGCTGATTCACTGTACAGTCGATCAGCTCGGATTCAAAGCGTCATACGTGAATTTAACTGTTTTGAACTCAGAATAAACCGGCTGCAAATAATGATCCATCTTCAAATGGCGCTGACGTGAATCGGCAGAATAAGGCTCTGTTTATTTTAATATACATTTACAATCAAAAATACATGATGACAGCTCACATACCTGTGTCACGAGCTGCGCTTTCTTTGTTTCTTTTGAGTATAGGTTTGTTACGGTTATGGAGGCCCCGCCTCCAAGCCCGAGGCCCTAGGCAATTGCCTGCTCTGCCTATAGCTAGCGCCGGCCCTGCCTACAGGTACATTCTTAGACAAAAGTACTAAACTGTACCTTTTCTTGTGACTGGTGTGACACCCTCAAGGGCATGTTTTGGACCTTAAGTAAGCCCAAGGGTGACCGGGCTTTCTGGGTGGCTGCTATAAGATCATCCTCCTCTATTGCTGTGTTCAAATCCTCCTTGAAGACTCACTTTTATTCTCTATCTTTTAATTCAGTCTGAGCCTTGAAAATGTCCATTTGTCTCTCGGTATTTTGTAGTGTTGAATGTTTTTGTGTATAGATTTTTTTATACAACTTGTACACCTCTTAATTGATTTACCCGAAAACCTACTGTATTTAAAGTTGTACCTGAAGGTCGTGGGTTCGAGTCTCAGGTCCGGCAGGGATTGTAGGTGGGGGGAGTGAATGACCAGCGCTCTCTCCCACCCTCAATACCACGACTGAGGTGAGACCCTTGAGCAAGACACTGAACCCCCAACTGCTCCCCGGGCGCCGCAGCAAAAAAGGCTGCCCACTGCTCCGGGTGTGTGTTCACTACTGTGTGTGTGCACTTGAATGGGTTAAATGCAGAGCACAAATTCCGAGTATGGGTCACCATACTTGACCACAAGTCACTTCACTTAACTTCACTTCAACAGTGGTGTGTAAGGTCCAATTCTGTACCTTTAATCAGATACATACTAAAGGTGCAAAAAAAAAAGCACTTCATTGACAAGGATAGGTCGAGTTTAGTAGACTATCTTTACTTCTGAGAATGGGCAAAAAAATAGCATATATTAATCTTTTAACGGTCTTAACAACAAATCATTTGTCAGAAAATGGGCAAGAATGAAACAAATGCACTCCTGAGAGCTCCTGTGCCTCCATTTGCTGGTTTACTTTTGTTGTTTGGGGAAAAGCTAGAAACAGGGAAATTCACTTATATAGTCTTATTGTACGCAAAGGTAAAATCATGATAATGATTAAAATGTTTGATGTAAAATTCAAACTAACACATATCTGGGTGTACAACAGTTTCCACAAATATCTTCTGAAATATTTTTTGTTTTGTTTTTTTTCTTAAAAGATTAGTCATTATTTGGTTATCTCCTACACCTTACGCAGCCATCAAGGGCCACAAGACTTAAACATTTAAAGAAATCAAAGGGAAAAGCTCCCATACTAACTTCCTTTATCTAGTTTGTTTAATTCTTGCTAATTTCCTGACCAATGATTTGCTGTTAAGACCATTAAAAGCTTAATATTTTGCCATTTTGGGCTTGGCCCTTTTTTTTTTGCCCAGGAGTGTGGGTGCATCAGTTGGTGCATTGAGACTGATGAATTAGTTATTAATGTACCTGTTTTTACCAATAGACAGTGTCAAGATAATAGTTTAAACTATTTAAAAGTGGCCGGTGAGCGATCACACAAAAAGGGCCAAATATCTCTGTTAATAATAACAGATGTAAATTAATATTCTAAGTAAGCGTAGTTATATGTCTTTGCCAGATTTTCGTTTTCCAAAAACTTATTGCCAGAAATTTCTACATGACGATTTAAAAATTGTTGCCTGAATGCCTTTCTGCTTATTTGAAAAGCCCATAGACATGGTCTGCATGTAAGATTTTTTGTGGTTCACTGCTGAATGTGGTACACAGTAATAACAGTAATGTAATAACAGTATTATCACATTATATGTTATCATCAGGCTTAACATATATGTTTCAATGATATATAGAGATAGATATAATTATTTATGTATAATTATATGTATTAGTAGTAAAACTTGTGTATACATTATTGCATATTTGTGAAGGTTGAATTTATTTTCCACTACACATGCCTGCTGCCCAACTGACACTGCACTTGACCAGGGTTGGGTCCCAGTAACACTTTGTCTGATCTCTACTTTGTCAGTTCTGGTGACATAGCCGGATTTACTCAGTGATAGGGTGAGCAACTCGACAATCTTGCAGAGCCTCATACCAGACCCCCTGCTCCTCCGAATTGAGAGCGGCCAGTTGAGATGGTTTGGGCATCTTATAAGGATTCCCACTGATTGGCTCCTGCTAGAGCTTTATCAGGCATGTCCCACTGGACGGAGACTCTGTGGCAGCCCCAGGACCCACTGGAGAGATATCTGACAGTTAGCTTGGGAATGTCGGGGGTTTCCTCCAGTAGGAGCTGGAGGAGCTTCTCAACAGGATGAGAAGGTCAGCCCAGACTTCTCTATCCTCATCCTGTTGCCATCGCAACGCCCAGTAGAAAAAGCAGAAGAAAAATTAACCAATTAATTTTTTTGCAAAAATATTCACCTGAAAGTAGCTGGCCATTCTGCCTATTTCACCCACCTCAGCTGATTTTTCCAAAAATGGATGCAGCCCATTTTGAAATACTTTAAAACCAGTGTCACAGTAAACCTTTTCATTTAACATAAAAAAATATTAAAATAAGACTGGATCCTCCTCAGTTCTGTATTATATCACCTATAAAACAACAGGCCCTTAAACACATTTAAAACTATTTTGTTATTATTGGCATTCACACTTAATTCATTATTATAAATAGTGGTGTTATCGCCTTTATGTGCTAGCAGCCATTCTGAACACTACTTTACTATATACCACTGGTATTACTGTGTTTTAACTAATGTTTATATTTAGTATATACTCCTCTTAGTCTGTTTTCAGTCTTCTGATATGCTCTATTAAATAATTTTTTTAAACATCAATCTTTTTATTTATTTATTTTTTAACACCAGTCAATTCCAATTTGTAGGGATACATTAGTCCCAGTCTTAAATGCTCTATAGCCAAAATCTGTGGCTCGCAATCTGATTGGTTCTCTGCACTTCTACATATATGCATTAATGTACACTAATTAACATCAGGAAAAGAAACTTTTGAAGACTTTGACAGAGCAGGCATTTCAGAGCATGACTGAAAATCAGTTCACAGCATCTTGTTTTTAAAAGGTTATAAGAAAGCTTTGTTTTAAACAGTGACGAGTACAAATGGTTGGCCATTGGCAGTGCCAGTCCAGTGGCCTCTTTTAGTCAGCCATGTTTAGTGACAAAAATAGTAGACTCTCTAGTGAAACCTAGAAGTCTGGCTTGTGTGACTAGAGCTAACCATCTGGTCTAGCAACCTATACTCCTAAGCGATACTCTGAATGCATGCAGAATATAAGTGGTTGGATGAGATATGCTCAGAGCTGTTTTTTTAATTTGCTCTAGGGTTGGTCTTTGCACACGTAAATAGAGCCTCTGCTTACCAATGCAAAGCACAGTCCCCTGTGTTTTGCATGTGTGTCTTTGTTGTTTGCTGAGATTTCTTTAGGAAACAGACCGACACTGGGTCGATGTGTATCTTTGTTGATTAGTTAAGATTGTCAAAGAGCAAGGAAACTAAACACACTTGGCCCCACAGACAGTCAGTGATCTGATATGTTTAAGGATATACAGTATTTCTGATTATTTGGATTATAGAACTGGAGCTGAATGAAGGCTGACTGAATAAAGGGAGTGATTTAGTAGTGGAGGAAACCCAAGTCAGCAGCTGGACTTGCATATAAGCACCCCAGTGCTGACTCACACTCCAGTCCCCCCAGCTATATCTGTCTCCCTTTGCTCGAGTTTTCAGGTTTATTCATATCCATCTGCCTCACCCTTTCTCTGCTTTGCTCTTCCATTCATTGCCTGTCTCTCTCCACCTCTTATACATCCCATTCCCTCCCCCACTTTGTATGCTCCGCCCATTTCCCCCAGTTGCTGTTATCTCCGTCCATTTCTCCTCCCCTCCTCCTCCCCTCCACTCTCTTTCACTAAACAGGAGGTGCTTTCACTGAACGAGACATGAGAAACAGAAAGTAGCACAACGAAAGTGCCAAGGACACCGGACCTGAAGAAGCTTTTGAACGTGACTTCCAGGCTGTCCTGCCCAGTGCAGGGATCACTCAGCAACTTCAGTAAGTAAACCCAGATTAAATTCACACTTTCTCTGTAGTCTAATACACCAACAGGATGTGTATGGCACTCCTGCTGCAGTTTGTTCATTAGATCATTGTTGATTCATAGAGCAAAGATCTGCAAATGAAGGCTTTTTTATTTAATGATTACTTCTTTCAGGTGATGTGGAATCGACTTTCTGTCTACCTACACCCAATTTTTCTCCATATATCATTTCATCGGGATATGTAGACAGTGCTTAAATTAGCTTTATGCAAAATGCCATCTCCTGCTCGGGACAGGTGGTGCATTCATCAATTCCCAAGTTGGCAACGGCACAAAGTAAACACTAAAAGCATCGTGACACAAAATTACCTCATTGAAGTGGTAAAAGGTGACACCATGACATGGGTTCAATTACCTTGTTCTGTGAACACTATAGAAAGAAGTAGTACTATGAATGTTACCTGTCCCCATGTCTCACACTGTTCTGGTTAATAAGTTCCTCTGCGTATGTACAGTGAGATCCAGGCTCTGGTAGGAGTAAATGTTGAAAAAAGTTTAAATCAGCATTCATACTGTCTGGCTGTGGCAGCTCCTGTAGTGAAGGAGAAATAGCAGCTTGTAAAACAACTCAGAATACCCTCTGAGCAAATGCTACTTTTGAATAGCAGCGGCATTAATCTCTCCTATTTTATAGCATTTTATAAAATTTTCATCCCCTGGGCATTTAGACATATAAATGACTTGTGTCACATTTGAGCATTCTGTTATGTGAAGATAACACAAGATAACTGACTGTATTGTATGGTGATATGCGCTTCCGTGTTGATTCTCTTTTCTATTTCTGTCAATATATCCACTGTGTGACAAATTATAATTGAATTAGCATTATTACTATTCTGCTATCTGAAGATAAACAGCTAACAGGATTTGAAGACAAAGTGCTTGATGGGATGCTTTGATCTTTCAGTATACTCACAGTGTAATATATATAATTGAATTAGGTTGTGTGTTTGTTTCATGGTACTGGTTAAAGGGTCCTTGATGAAAAGCATCTTCTCCAAAACATTGCAATACCATTACCAAATTGTTTTTTTTTTTAAATCACAGATTTGTTTCTCTCACCTACTCTACTCCACCTCACACATATTCCATGCACTCACTGATCCAGTCCAGCTTGACTGGTTTGCTTCAGACCATCTTTTGCCTTTTTTTTTTTTTTTTTTTTTTTTTTTTTTTTTTTTTTTTTTTTTTTTTTTTTTTTTTTTTTTTTTTTTTTTTTTTTTTTTTTTTTTTTTTTTTTTTTTTTTTTTTTTTTTTTTTTTTTTTTTTTTTTTTTTTTTTTTTTTTTTTTTTTTTTTTTTTTACTAGAAAGCTATTATATGCATATCAATATTACTAATGCTTTCTTATATCTAAGGCCTTCTAAAAAGTCCAAGAAAAGAAAAAAAACAGCAGCCCAATATGATAAAAATCTGAGAAGTCTGAGAAGTTTTTCAGTGTGAGAGGAGTTTGATTTATTCTCGGAAGTTTTAAGCATCTGCTACTAACATATGACTTTTCCTGCTACCTTGTTACTCTTTCTCAGTAACTTGTCACTCTGTGAAACTGAACTGCAGTGACAGGTGGAATGGAAAACTGGAATGGTTTATGTCAGAGGCACTGTAGGTTAATGTGTAACTACCACTCCGAGTCTGTACGATAGAGCATGTGTTTGATTTGGTGTGCTGATTTGGAGACAGTGATGATGTCATGTTCTGGGATTGTCAGGCACCCGTTGTTTGCTTAGAAGTCAACAATATGCTGGTTATGCCAGTGCACAAATTAGCACACAGTTGAAATGACTTCTTTTATGTAATCCTCTTGGTGTCCTGTACACCTTTTCTCTTTGACTCCATGCAGACTTGCACACAGTTTTTCATTGTTAGTTAGCCTTGTTAGGCTGGTGCTTCTGGGGCCGTTCAGAAAAAAAGAGTGAGGCACGATAACTCAAGATCGCCAAGAAGAAAAATATTTTGTTGATATTATCGTGCCCTTTTTAATTCACTGCGAGTCCAAATCTCAATGCTGTTATAAAGCAGTAACTCACATTTGAAAACGAAGTGCACTGTGGTTGCAATACCTTTAATGGAAACAGTTTGTGATGAATTAAAGACAAACAGAAATCGTTGGATGTATGATCCTTTCACAGAACTCAAAGAGGTTATTTGTTTTCCTTTCACGCAAATAGGATAAAGGGATAATGAAATTGTGCAATGTTTCTAGGAAGTAAATTGAATGTGGCCAAGATTAATTGCATTCAAATCCACAAATGCCTGGACATGTTAAGAAGTACAAGCTGCTCTTTGTGCACTGCTGCCTCATATTTGTCATTTTATCTCGAATCCAAGCTAGTTGGGTATACACAAGGGTTAAGCAGTTTAAATCCACTAAATTGTGTATGAAAAATAAAAACAAAGCCACGAATTGTCTACTTTGGACATTGGATTGATCTAACAAATCTGTTTTGCATATTGTTGCATCTCATGCTTTTGAGTTATGTAATTGAAATGAGTTTTCACATCACTTCAGGAATGACTACTCTTAACTTATCTTTACATGTGAGTCCCTGAGTGAAAGGTTAGGATCATGAGGCATCTTATGAGTGAAAGTTACTTCTTTTAGTCTTTGTGGGAAATAATCTGTTATTAAGCCCTTCTTTTCAGACATTGTTAAAGTGGACATAGCAAAAGCCTTTAATGAGATCACAACCAGTTAGAATGATTTTGTAAACAGAATTTGGAAGAATAATCCTATTCAATCAAAATAGGATAAATTACATCCGTTTTGTGTGTGTGTGTGTTTAGCTCTTTGTTCAGTTATTTGTCCTTGAAAGCCTTTGGCACAAATTGTGACAGCATAGAGGACAGCATGTAGGCACTGTTTATTGCCAATCCCGATGAAGTGATATGTGATAAGTGATAGGTGAGGCTTGTCTATAAACTGTAACACAGTGAATGTGGGCCCAACAAGATGGATATGAATTTGATAAGAAACTTTGATATGAAGAAATTTAAAATAAATGAATAAAAAGTTGTGCTTGTGTGTGTGTCAATACAGTTAGTTTTCAAATCAACACTATCAATCAAAACTAATGTTGTAATGGTTATAAAACAGAGTTACATTTACTGTAACTCCTTATCTAAATTGCACCACACCTTTACAGGACTGTGCAAGCTGTCAGGGACTTAAAGACAATAGGAAAAGCCAGTTCCTAGCTGGAAATGTAACATTACCTGTTACCATTGCCTTCCTTATTATAGCATATTATTTTCCTGAGTGGGGGCAGAGAGCTGGCTGTGAGAGGCTGTTTAGCTTTTTTATAGGAGCTTGCCTGGAATTCTGTATCTATTTACACACTGATCCAAAAGACAGAACATTATCGCTATTTTTCACGTGATCGTTATTTAAGAGCCTGGAACAATGAGGCTCTCTAATGGTGATAATCGCTTGTATATTGGAAATCACTGAATGTGTTAAAGGTTAATTACACCAATGATGAAAGCAGACCTAGATACTGGAACAAAAGCTATGGAAATGTGGAGGCAGCAAAAAAAGAGAGCAAGTGTACTAAATCTATAGACCTAAAACCTACAGTAGATTGTATCTTTTGCAGTTTTATATGCCAGGGACCAGAGGCTGGAGATTTTCTGGTATTAAGAATACTTTCCTTTATACAGTCCCTTTCATGAAGGAAGTGTGCTGGTGTATTATTTAGAGAATTAGCATTGCAAGTTATCTTTCATTAGAGGTTATCGTATTTTTAAGGCCACATTCAGTACAATGTAATCGTTCTTGAAAATAATTGAAGATGAAATGCTGAGCTTACAAAGGGTGTTTAGGTGTTAAAATGAGCAAATATGGTTTTGTAGTAACTCAGCGGAGCTTGTAAGAAAAGTAGGACTTTTCATGCCATTTGGCTTGTGAAGATTCTAATAATTTTTCAATATTCAGAGCATGTACCTAGTGCATTTTATGAGAACAGCTTTATGCAAATTCCACACACAGCGCCACTGATCTCGAAAAAACCCTCTGTGTTAATTCATTGCTAGCCTATAATCCCGAGCTAATCCCAGAAACGCTGGGTGCAAGATGGGAGAATTCACTTCAGACAGGACGCCAGTCTATTGCAGGGCACCATACATACACACAAACACACACACACTCACGCTCTCACTCACACCTATGGGCAATTTAGAGTAGGCAAGCCGGAAACATGCGAAACCCTAACAACAAACAAAATGTGAATAGGATAGAGGATGAGCGTGACATAGCTGGGGCATTTTCTAGGCTGTACATGTGAGGTCACGCTCATGAGGAAGTAAGACTTTTGTTCCTTACAATACATGTGCCTGGTGAGAAGAATGACAATAAAGATTGCTTGACCTGGTGTAAAATACTTGCAAGACATTTTTTTTCAGCTTTGTAGTGAAAAAAAATTCCCAGCTATTTTTAATTTACAATCCTACTTTTTTTTTTTTTTTTTTTATGTTTTCTTGTTTGTTTCCGTGACCATAAAGCCAGTTCAGAGTCCTCTGGTCTCCTAGGTGACAATTCAGAGTGCATGTGCCTTCCAACCAATCAAAGGCGAGATATACTTGAACGTTCAGGTAGCCCCTTCCCCACACTCTCTAATGAAAGTACTTTATTCAGAATGGTTTTGACAGGCTGTTTTATATAATCTCAAGTACTTCTTTGTTCTGTTTCTTTCTTCTTTTTGTACTCTCTCTCTCTCTCTCTCTCTCTGTTTACCTCCCCACCCCGCCTCCTCCCAGCTTCTGAGCTATAGCTTATGTGACAGCACACACGTACGCAGCCTCTTGCTCTAGCGCGCCTGGCACTGAGCGCCACTGAGTGGGTGCTGACTGGCCTTGAGATATCCTACACTTCAACTTTGCTCCCCATGTGACCAAAGTTAGAGGGAGTTCATGTATTGCCAAAAATGCAACATCATAATTGCTTACAACCAACTGTCTGTCCCTAAATATCTGTGTAATAGACACTTATAGCCAAAATGAATTTTATTACTTGTTTCAGCCTCCTTGGTTTATGGCTTTAAAATTATTATTTCCTATGCTTTTATATTTGATGTTATTAACATTTTGTTTTCAAAGGAATCCCATGTTTTGTTACAGAGCAAGACTTATGGACTTTATAACATTTCACAAATGACCTGTATTTTGCACTCTTGCCATAACAGAATCTACTTTTGTAGACCTTGAAATGTGTCTACTTGAAATGATAGACCATTCTTATTAGAAGATTTTTTATTTTTTTCAGGAAACAGATTAGGCTGTTCTGAATGAAGATAATTTGTGTGGATGCCATTCAGGAGATTCTGCTATTCATAAGAAAATATATGTCCATCATACACTATGTATGAGATCGTAATTTTTAGCATAGTGTACTGTTTTTAACAATGAGAATGAGAGCCTTCCCCTTTCCTTTTTCTTTCTTTCTGGCAAATAAATTATTTTTATTTAAAAATTATTGAATAAAATATTACCGGTGATAAGCTAAAACGACGTGCAGTGTCTGTTGCTGTTTTGAAGAAAGTGCTGTTTTGAACAGCTGTAACATCACGTGGTATTACATGAATTATTAACATCTTGATGATTTGCTATATGATCTGAAAACCTTCATAATTCATACACATACAGAGATGAATGCTGTACTTCCAGGGCCTGTTCTCTACTGCAGCTACGTGAGGCCTATCCTATTACAGATCAATGCCACGGGGAAGGCTGGCCTGCTTTTAGGGAAAGTGATATGGGGTTGTACAAAAGCACTACTGTTGTATATAAGCACTGTGACAATTTCATTTCAATTATTAACACATACTAACGTTAATAGTGTCACAATGAGTTGATTAAAATATATTAACATGTACAATGACTCTGTTGTATCAGATGATTATATCAGTCATTGACTGAGGATTTAGGGATTCATGCTAATTTTTTAATCTTTTGTACCTTTTCTGTCTTTTAGGTCAGATGAGAACCTGCCTGTCCAAATTCCTCCTTCTCAGTCTTTGGAGTCTTTGATCCACTAGGGGGCAGCACTGCCATTTAGCAGCGATTTAGCAGCGATTCAGCACACTGAACTCTGGTGGCCTGTACCGACTTCCTCTCTCCCCAACCTGTGTTCCCTCTCCTCTGTCTGGTCCCCTTCAGGCCCTGCTGGAGCCGCGGGCATCCTTCACCCTGAACGGGGAACAGGAGGAGGGATGTGGCCCCCTCACCCAGGACCTCCACCTCTCTCCTGGGAACCTGAGGCATGGCCCTCTCCTGGTTAAAGCACACAAAGACGTGTCCACTCTCACAGGTAGGAGTGTTATCCAGCTATTGATGCAGAAATGACTGCAGAGGTCACAAATTAGATCATCTTTAAAAATCGTTTACATGTTAAGTAATGTATAAGCACATTGCATTAAAATATGTCCAAAGCTTGGTTCCATGATGGAATGATATAAACATATTATTATAAATTATTTATCATTGCACTATGAAAAATACCTTGCTAATAGATTTATTTTAAAAGGTAATGACTCAGAGTTATTGCTAGCACTAAGCCTGCGCAATGAATTATATTTTAATAATAATTGAAAAATGTTATTCATTAACAAATTAAGCATCATAATTTGTGATATTAATATGCTTAATAATGGGGATTAAATTATATTTATTGGCTAATTGCTGTGTAGTGTTTAAAAGAAGCACTCAATTATTAATTATTAATTAATTATAATGAGCTTATAATACTGTTATTGAGCCTACACTATAAAATATGTTACCTAAATGTAGTGTCAAGTGAAACCTGAGGTCCAAAATATTAACGGTATATTTGGTCTATATATATAAAATTCCTTTTTTGTTCTCTTTGTCTGTGGCACACACAGATGTGTGTTCAGGTGTGGATTTGCCCGAGGTGGAGATAGTGAGTTTGCTGGCAGAGGAGTTACCCAGATACACTCTGCGGGCAGACCATGTGTTTGGGTACGAGCATGACGACTGGCTGCACACTCCACTGCTGCCACCTGAGGCCACTCTGGGACTTACCTATGAGCAGATCGATGAAACCCTCAAATACTTTTGTAAGTCTGCACTTTCCTACTTCCTTCAGTGTTCAAGTTCTCAGGGTGTGTGAGCTGGTTGTGTTTAGTGCATTCTCCTCAAAGTGTGATCGACAGACTGAGGAATGGCCATTAACTTTATGTCGTGTGGTTGTACTGTATGCATGAACAAAGTACTACAGGTTTAGGGAACGATCATTTGTTAATCACAGTAAAATGTGGTTTTTCACAGTGTATGAATTTCTTTTGGTAGTAGTGCTCTCAGTTTTACTCTACACTTAAGTGTCTGCTTTGGCATTTCCCCTTTAAACTTTTGTTTGTAGGCCTTATTTCTTCAGGATGGACGACACCATCTGTTTGATAAACTGTGTTTTTAACTACCAGCATTTAGTTGCATACAGTAAGCTCCTTTTCCCCCCAGTACATTTAATCTCATTACATTAAATTATCATCAGGTGAACCATGAAAGCTGTGTATAGATGGTTAGAAGCTGCTGCTTTCCTTGATGCTCTTCCCTTTGGATCCAGCTTCCATTTCGGTATTTAAATCTCATCTTAAAGCCGCCTACCTGTACACTCTGGCATTTAAGCAGGGTTGATAGATTATAGTCTGACACATTTGTTGTAATTTTTGTTTTGTGTTGCTATTTGTTTGTCTGGCTGTTTTCTTAATTTTAAATTTTTTATTTAATTTTTATTATCTCTTATTTAATCTTTATAATCTTTTCTTTCGTTTAATTGTTGGACTTTTTCTTTTATCTCATGTTAAACTTTCATGTTATATAGATATCCAAAGGTAATATATACAGTATCAATTTGTTTTAGGTAGAATTTTTTTTTTTACATATCTTTTAGGTTTTACTGCTTTGTCCAGGTCGAAATTATGTTATACTGCAGCAATCAGTATTTGTCATTCTCTTTGTGGGCACAAAATATATGACAAGTCTTACTAAGCATAACAAACATTATTATTATTATTAAAATAGAGGGACATTCCAAAGCCATACCTCTTCTTACAGTATGTTGCACGCTGAATAATGTTATAGATTTTTTTTTTTTACATAAGTGACCCAGAAAAAAAAAGTCTTCACCTCCCTATACCTCACCATCTGTATTTCTTTCCAACCTTCTAATGCAGAAATAACTTGGACATCTATTGACCCTAAAACCATGCTGGAAGTTTTTACCTCCTGTTCAGTACTAGGTCTGCACCTGGTCCTTCTAATGATCTTGAACACATCCCCTCTGCATGGGCCACAGATGCCAAATACCACCAAGCTGATTAGCTGCCTGCTTTGCCAGTATAATTAAGCTCTTTTGGCTCCTAGGAGCCTCTCTCTGTAGTTTGGGCAGCCGGCAACCTGCCCAGACCTCGTTTCGGCAGGGTTGGTGTCCTGTCAGGTCAGCACGTCATCTCAGTGCAGTTACAGCTCTTTAGGAGGCTTAAACATATAGGATGCAGAAGAGCTTAGTCTATTATGGTGAGATGAACTTGGCTTTGACTTGGGTCCAACGTTACAAGCTATATTTGAGATTTGTGAGCATTTTAAGGTGTTCTTTTTTTCTGGAAAGATTTCATAAATTTAAAGAAATGAATACAAGAAAGCATGTTTATCTACCAATAGAGTATTCCTGCCATTGTGCCTTGTGCTCTAGCAGTTTTGTAAAAGGGGCAAGTGTTGTAGTTTTCAAAAACTGTTAATAAGTGGTGCAGTTTAGATTTGAAAAAATAACTAAATAGTTTGTATTTTTGTTCATATTGTGAAACACATAGATGAGTTGATCAATGAAAAACAATTGCTTGCTTTTTTCTTTTTATGTACGGTTTGTTGCCACCTGTCTCCCAATTCGATGTAAATTTATTTTTGATAGCTCATTTTAGATTGAAACTAGAAGCTTAGTTGTCTTATTGGCTCTGAAAAGTAGAAGTCAGAACCTAAGGGTCCTGTTCAATCCATTACTGAAATTTTGCCTTAAATGGACAAAGCCTATAGGAATAATGCTTAACAAGGAGGTCCGGTGCCATTTTCATTTGAACTGTCAATAAAATAAATTTGACCTACAATATATACAGTTGGTCAAGCTTTGATGATGGTGTATAACCTTTATACACAACAGGAAATCTGTCATAAAGTGATTGGCCTGTGGCCTGATAAGGTGTCTTCGTATTAAATATTAAACCTTAATGGGGAGTCACTAAAATCCAGATTTCATGAACAACACGATAAGCATTATGCCTTTGTTTACTCAGTAGTTCATAAAGTAGACTTGAACAGTAAGAATTGCGATAGGGTAAAGGAATGGTGACTTTCCAGTCCTCAGATTCTCAGACCTGCTTCTTTACCTTTCCTTTCCTTTCCTTTCTGCAATGTTGAACTGTATTTTGGAGGGCTATAGAGTACTATGACAGGTTTTATCTCACCCTAGTCAGATTTTAGGGCTCTGTAGGGCATTTGCAGCTCTGATCATTGCTTCCATTGTTAAATCTGACCTGTCTGGAACTGAAAAATTGATGTGGCTAGAGGTAAATATTTGATGTCAGGTAGCATTTTTAGGGTATGACCCAGATATTTAAGGAAAGGAAAAGGTCAGTGGTTTCAGGGAACCCATTCTCTGGGTTCAGATTCGTATTGTACACAAAAGGCTTCAGGACAACATGATAAATTGCCAGTGAACACATACTATATGTCAGTAATCACCAAGTGATGATTAAAAAAATACTGTCAAGTTGTATTGTGGTTCAAATCATATTAAGCTCTTCAAACAAATATGCACTTTAGGAATTTGTCTGTTAAAATGTTTTTTATTGCTAGACTGAGGACAGTGACCCATGAAACCTAATATCATATTGAAATAATATCTCACCAACACACACACACACATGCAGTCTGGCCTTCTGCAACAGCATTGCGTCTCCAGATGGATAATAAATGTGCCAGAATGGAGCATACCATTAGCATGGGGGTGTTCACTCTCTGTAGTCTCTTAAAAGCTTTTAAAAACATGATTCCACCAAACCAGCTCCCTCCAATCATTATTTCTGTCCTAAACAATTATTAAATCAGTGACAGAATGAATAGTTTCCCTTTCTTTCTTTTTCATAGTCACACTCGTTTTAACTTTTCCTTCACCTCCCCACTTCTTGTCTTATCTCTGGCCATGGCTTAGAGCAGCCAGGTAAGTGTCAGTAAACACACTGCAGCTGAAGCACTGAGAGGATTTATCCTGAACGTCATTATGCACACAGCCTGTGAGCTCACAGGTGTGTGAGTCAGTGTGCGTGGCTAGTACAAGAGACTGTAGGTATTCCACTGGACTGTCACTTGGTACAGACAGACACCAGCGAAGTCAAGCCAGATTGTAGGGAATAGGGAGAAGAAGAAAAGGGCACAAATTGCAATAGAGGAGCGGCGACTGGCAAGGTAAACATGGAGGTTTGGAGCAGCTCGGGCACAGAGGAGAGCGAGAGAGAGAGCAGCATCAGTCAGGATGAGGAAGAAGAGGACGAACAGGAGCAGAGTACTAACGGTCTGTGCAGAGAGCTGGTGAAAGGTAATGACAGAATCATTTGGGGTAACGATGCCATGGACGGGGAAAAGGGCAGAACTAAGAGAGAGCAGAAATGAAAGCGTTCGTTCTAAAGAGGAATGTAGAACGTTGGTGTTGATTAAGGCTGGCAAAAATGCAAAAGACCCTGCATGTAGGAGAATGTAATCAGTGAAGGGCGACAGAAAGCTGCCAGAAAAAGTCCTGGATGCCCTTGAAGTGTGTTGTATTTGTGCTGTCTCTGGAATGAAATCACTCAAATCAGAATTTACCTCTGCCTCATAGGATTTAAATTCAATGCAGGGAGTCTGTTTGTGTCTCTAAATTCTCAGTGACTTTTTATCACAGTGGAAAAGCAGTTGTGTGTGTTTTTGCAGATATGTTGCTACTGAACTGAACATACACACTGACTGATACACACAGTGTTTTGTTTAGAGGGTCTCTACTTGGCTATTATTATTGTGTAATTTGACCTGTTGTGAGGTGCTGTAGGCAATATTTGACAGTAGTCATCCCAGAAAATGTCTGCGCACCCTATGAGACCTTTTGTGAATTGTTTAAAGGATCTCACGAGAGACCAGTCCTCTCTAACAGGCTTTTATGATAACTAATCACATTGTCCTCACATGTATGCGGTCAGCATCAAATAAAATCACCACAGAATTGTTTTTTCTATGAACAAATGTAGTTTGTTTAACCTTGAGGAAACACATCCCTTAGTCAGCATTTAAGTTTAAACAGTGTGGTTTTCTGAATTATAGATTAGGAGCCAGGCTTGTGGCTAGACTTACATAAGCTCATGCAAGCAAAGGCACAAGCTGGACTACAGTCACAAAAAGTCCATCCAACATTCCTTTTCATCAGTACACTGGTTGAAAACCTTTGGAAGATACAAATGATTAAATATTACCCTCAGAGCAGCTAGTTGAATTTACTATTAAATGTGCATGGAGAGTGTATTTTTAATGTGTAGATGGTTACACAAGCTCAAGGACATTTCTTAGCAGACACAGCTCTGCAGCACAACAACACAATTGTTCCCCTGTGATCTTCCTAGAATCAAAACTACACCCTACAGATGCTATTCAGTGTTTTACAGTACTTATAGTTAGTACCTTAACTACCTATAACATACCAATGATAGTTGAGCATTTCATCTTACACTTCTAATGGCAAGTAATAATTTCTAGTACATTTTATTCAGCATCTCACTTAGTCCATGAAAGAATGGAAACTATCCTGCCAGCGTTAAATGTAAGCCTGTTTTTATCACCTTTGTGTGTGTTAATCATTCACCTTAATCTGTGTACTGTAAACATTGGACAATTTTGCTCACTCGTGTAAGTCATGTGGGGAAGTCATTTGACTTTACTGTTGTATCAGATACTCAGTGATATAGCAAACTTTGTGTAAAAAAATCAGTGCTATTTCCACCAGCTACTTTGTCTAGGAATATGCATAATTTAAGCATGAGGAATTGTTGCATTTGAGCACGAGTATGCATACAGTGTAGTACTGCTAATGCACAATGTTCATCTAATGGGTTAGTGGAGGACAAATCATGTTGCTACCACAGAACTGTTTAGGTTACTTTGTCATTTAGTCAATTATAAAATTGGTAATTTCATGGAAACATCTTCCTTTAAAACTATATCTATTCTGAGTAAATATTCAAGATTTACTTTTTGTGCTGCATGAAAAAACTAAACGTTGCTATGTGTGACCTTAATATGGTTTGTCAGCTCACAGTTTTATGTTTAACTGGCTAAAATACAGAACCCCCTGCATACTAAATTTTAATTGTGTACATTTGTCCAGCAGACAGTTATACACCAATCAGCCATAACATTAAAACCACCTGCCTAATATTGTGTAGGTCCACCTTGTGCCACCTTGTGACAGCTCTGACATGTCAAGGCATGGACTCCACAAGACCTCTGAAGGTGTGCTGTTGTATCTGGCACCAAGACGATAGATGATCTCCTAATGATTCCCATAAGCATTAAAGCACTAATAATCTACATTTTAAAACATTACATTTAGCACAAACTGATTATAACTGTTTATCTGTAGATTTGATTGTTGGCTTTTTTGGTATTTTCTTCATGAGAATTGGAAGACATC
Source organism: Pangasianodon gigas (assembly GCA_022758105.1). NCBI lineage: Eukaryota > Metazoa > Chordata > Actinopteri > Siluriformes > Pangasiidae > Pangasianodon > Pangasianodon gigas. Next base: position 21,411,726 of record CM040464.1, read on the forward strand.
AAACCAACTGCCGTCTTTTAAGTGCAACAAGTTTTATCTTCAATCTCCGTATAGGTTTCACTGCTGTGTGTTTTGCACATGTTTTCAACAGCTATGTTTGAAATAGAAGGTAGGTTTTTGGACCACATCTGCTGTTTCCATATCTGCTGAATAACTACTTGCCCTCTTCCTGCCCTGAGTGTGACAGCACAGCAATAGGGCCGGTGTGAATATGGTCAGTTGTCTGCTGCTGTTGTATATTGTTGTTGTTTTATTATTTTTTTTCCATAGCGATGAGCACTCACATCTGCTGTCCTATTGATTTTGGAAATGTATGTAGCATGTACACAAACAGACCTACACACAAAAACAGTACACACAATGAAATACCACCCCCTGGTGTAATATAATACCAAATCCATTGTGTGTATGCCTATTTTTGGGACAGGGACTTTTTCTTTCTTTTTATAAATCCTGTCCTGTATCTTCATTCATGGTCTGTTTGTTGACTCTCGGTTAACTTACAACACAGATATATTTATCACACAGACACATAATGGGTAAATGAAACTAAAGAGGATCAAGCTAAGAAGCTCAGTGCTTAGAATGGGTATAGCTTACCTGTGCCACTCCTTCTCTAAGTATAATGTGCATATATAAAATTACATAATGAGGACTTATTACAGTGAGGCTTGTCTTTGAACATGATTAATCATATTCTACATAAACTGCACTAGGACATGAGTGGTTAGGCAGTACAACAAAGAATGCCTCACCCTGTTTGAGAAAGTAGGCCATGCGTAACCCTCACGTTGTCTCTGAGTGTCACTCTGTCTGCCTCCACAGTGCTGTGCTCAGAGAGGGTTGGCCAGGTTACAAAGACATACCATGACATTGAGGCTGTCACACATCTTCTGGAGGAGGTGAGAAACAATGACTGCTGAATATACAACTCATTAAAGGAGCAGTTTGTCTTTTTTTTTTT
>CM040464.1:21422610-21462610 GCA_022758105.1 Pangasianodon gigas
AAATGGAGGAACTCTGTAAAAAATGGCTGTAATTCCTAAACGGTTAATGCAATATTTTTGTTAAACCCCTTGAATTAAAGCTGAAAGTCTACGCTTCAGTCACATCTTGACTGCTTCATTTCAAATCCACTGTGGTGGTGTACAGAGGCAAAATTACCAAAACTGTGTCACTGTCCCAATATTTATGGACCGGACTGTACACACACTAGGTGAATGGTGGCTATTTAGCACATCCAAATATTTGCACATGCAAATTTGTGACAGTAAGAAATGGAGGAGCCTCCAAACACAATCGCCTTCGTATGTTTTACTTACACTGAAAGTTTTAGTAGACATAAATCTGAAGCATGGCATTCTGCAGTTTCTCATATCACTGTATGGCTAAACAGACATATTTCCAGATGTAGATTTGTATTTCATGCTCTTCTAATTTTAGTATTACCTCTTGTGAACACAAAATGGATTATAGCAGGTCTTTTAAAATAGCACCTTATATCATGTACTGTATCCTCTCTAATTGATATGTTTCAGTACATTTTTTATCAGTAGTGCTCAGCTAAAGCAGACTAGTGGAAAATCAGCGTTAGAAGACCACTTACACCTTAAGACTTACATGTTTATATGTATAATGTTTGTCCAGATTGGTTGTTGTCACGTACATATCTCAGCTAACCTACAGAGTTTGTTATGCAACCTTTGTTTTTCTTTCGGTCTGAAAAACTTTTCATGAAAAAACAGAGACATGTTTGCTGTCATTGTTACTAACAGTGAACCAGGCACTGTGGGAACAGATTTTTCAGACTTCTTTGGAATAATCTCATGATATTGCTGAACTGTGGCCACTGTCAGCACATGACTGAGTTTAAACTTGCCTGAGATGTGATTACAGTATCAGCCAGGCTCCTTCATGAGATGGTTTGACTGATCACCAATCACATCACGATCATGTTTTATTCTTGTGCCTTACACTTTGCATTAACGTGTTTTCCACTGTCCAGATCAGATATCCAGAGACAACTTGTAGATTCTGAATTTAATGCAGGTTTCTGTAGAAGTAACTGTTGTTAATGTAGCTAAGCACCTGTACAGCTTTATTACATGTAGCTCTAAACTTGAATGGAACATTGGCCATTAAGCTATCACTCAGCTACATATTGTTAGAACCCTACCGTTTTTGCTCTTTTGATCTTCCTAAAACCATTTCCTTTGGTAATATGTAATATATGTACATAGATTTATGTTACACATATCCAGTCAAAATAGGTATAAATAACGTCCAAATAAGAACTGAGATTTAGGTTTATAACCTTGACATGGGAGAATTCAGAGTGATGCTTGAGTGCTACACTACTGTAGAAATGGTAGCTGCATTATAATGATAGTTTGCATTTGTAGTATGGAAAATATGGGAAATTAATAATGCAAAAAATTAACACAATCACTGAGTGTACTGTAGACTTATTGATTACAAATATGTTGCACCTAATGATTGTATTTTTTTCTGTTATTTGGTCTGTAAATATGATGCCTTTAATTTGCACCTATGATCACTGTAATTATAAAATGTAATTGGAATAAGAGCTGTATACAGCATTGCAGCATATGTGAATGAGTTTTGCAGTGTTCCAATAAATACAGGAATTTGACATAGTAATGGGTAGATCTGTGCACATTTTGATTTCAGAACATTTTTAAATAATACACATTTCATCCCCATTACAGCTCCTTTGTTGTACTTTCTCGGAAAACATTTTCCTTTGTTGATGGCGTGGTAACTTTAAGGGTACTTGGGTACCTTTTGCACCTTTAATGTGTATATTTTTCCTGAAAAGGTGCAGGTAGTGGACCGTTAACCTATTACTCTAAAAGCTGATTAAACGTACAAGAGTGGTCCTTCAAGTCAAATTACATGCCTTAACTCATTTTTAAACGTAAAGTGCATTCACATTATCATGTAATAGGGTATTAAAGGTACAAAAGATGTACACATGAGGGTACTACCCCAGTGAAAAGGAAAGGTACAGTTTAGTACCTTTTTTTCTACATCCTATGATCTTAAAATCATTTGTAGTTAACGAATCAGACATAAGCCTGATGAGCATTGTTTAAGTACGGAATAAGATGATAGACCGTGCTGTTATACAAAAATAATGCACGCTAGGGGGGTGTGATGCAGCACAACGCGCAAGTGGAGTGTCTCTACCCCCCTGAAGTGCATTATTTTTGTATAACAGCACAGTCTGTCATGAGTTATTCCGCTCATGCCACAGTGATTTGCCAAATTACAATTTCTAATTTAATAATGTACAAAACACTGTGCATTTTACTGGTTTCTAGTTAGATTTAATGTTGTGGAACGTCTGAGAGAAACGTTAGTTCCTGGTATAGCTGAGAAAAAAGTCATTCCCTCACCAGCCTCCCTCTCTCAGGAGAAAAAAAAGTGGATTGTCATTTTACAGAGAAACCGGAAAGCATAAACACAGACATTCCTGAGCCAGGAAACTTTGCAAAGCTCCGTGACTGTTGCAAAGCGCTTACACTTGAGACTCCATAAATAAATGTGTCCTAAACCGAGCGCATTGATATTAACCTATCGGTCATGTTACAGTCGGAACTACTTTCTTGTTGTTATACGAAAATAATGCACAGCTTCTGACCAATCAGATTCGAGCATTCAACATATGTAAATAATCCAGGCCAGGGCGCTTCACACCAACCCGGCGTGGATTATTTTTCTATAACAGCACACCCCGTTGTGTGTTATTCCCTACATATCATTTTATATAAAATACAGAAAGTGAAGTACAAGTTTGAGTTTGCGTTAAATATAATAAATTTAATGAAATGCAGAGAAGTGCTGGTCATTACAATGTTAGCCTACATGTACTATTAATTTCAGTCCGTACTGCGACGCCCGAAGTCCACCCAGCCCTGATAGTCTGAAATGCAGTCGTCCCGCTGGATAATTTCTGTCAAAACATCAAAAAGGACAAGATTGATACATGAATGAGGGACGAAACAAGCGCGAAGATAATCTCCATCCACGAACACTTACCCGACAGAGCTTGCAGTATCTGTTTGGATGTAAACCTCCGCTGGTCCTCTGGTAAAGGCGCAAAACGCTCCTCTCGCGCGCCGCGACTCTGAGCGCCTCTCTGCACCTGCAGCCCCCTGATCTCGCGAGACTCCGACACCTCCTGTGCCTCGTGCGCTGACGGGAACCCCGGCGAGCCCGTGCACGTGCACGCCATCGCCGCAATCACCATAAAACTGAGCACTTTGAAAGTCGCAGTCATGCCTGCGGCGAAACGCGGCTCTTTAGTAAGCAGGAATAAATAACACATCCATCATCATAACAGACAGATACTGCATGTGTGTATCATTTACAGCTAATATAGCCTACAGCATAAAACTCGGGTTTAACAACAGTATCAGTTACCACCTAAAACAATACCACTACAGTTTATCTCTAGGCTTTAACGTAGGCTCATTTACCTGAATAGCGCAGAGCTGTTTAGCCGAATATTCCAAATTTAATGTCACGGATCTGATCAACATCTCGTTTATATATATATAGGCAACTGATGATCGACAAGCAGGACTGCAGCAATCAATAAAACATCATTGGCAATAAGGAAGCAATAAACCACCGCTTACTGTAAATTGATCACGTGACTGTTGATCCCCTGCAGCATCCATTGATTTTGTTTTTGATATACAACGTTCTTTTTTTTTTTTTTTTTTTTTGATATTTTTGCTATTTGTTGATTTAAATTTTTTTTTTTTTTACTGTTATTAACTTTTATTTTATTGCTAATGGTATAATGGTTTAGGGGTGGATTTAGTGATTTGGTGGCCCCAGGCAAAATATAGGAATGGGGCCCGTTATTTAGCAATAATAATTAAAAATATATATAATTTGCATTTTTAGGGGGCCCTTGGCTTCTGGGAGCCCAAAGCGGTTGCCTACCTTTACCTGGTAGTACAAAAGTTACTAAACTGTACCATTTCTTTTCGTAGGGGTGGTACCCTCAAGTGTACACCTACTGTACCTTTAGTATGTACCTTTTAGGTGCATATATAATGTAGCTTCAACACTTTACTCTAAAAGGTAATGTACAGTTCAGTGATGCACTTTAAATATTCTTAAAGGTACAATATATTTAAATTTCCAAGGTAAAGTTGTACACTATATGGCTAAAAGTATGTAGACACTTGACCATCATACCCATATGTCAGCCTTCCCCAAATTGTTGACACAAATTTGGAAGCACGCAATTGTTTAGAATGTCTTTGTGTGCTGTAATATTAGATTTTCACTTTACTGGAACTAAGAGGCTTAAACCTGTTCCAGCATGACAATTTTCCTGTGCACAAAACAAGCTCCATAAAGACATGGTTTGTCAAGGCTGCTGTGAAACTCAAGTGGCCAGCATAGAGCCCTGACCTCAACCCCACTGAACACTTTTGGGATGAACTGGAACTCAGACTGCATGCCAGACCTTCTCGCCCAACATCAGTAATGCTGAATCATCAGAAATCCCCACAGCCACGTTCCAAAATCTAGTGGAAAGCCTTCCCAGAAAAATGGAGACTGTTATAGCAGCAAAGGGGGAACCAAATCCATATTAATACCCTTTAATACCTATAGTTTTGGAATGGGATGCTCAACAAGCACATAGGGCTGATGGTCAGGTGTCCACATACTTCTGTCCCCATACTTTTGGATACCACCCCAGCAATAAGGAAAGGTACAGTTTCATACCCTTTTTTTCTGACAGAGTAGACCTACTGTAAGATTTTATAATTTTTTTTTTTTGATACAAATTTACATCTAAAGTTACACCAACGTCTCACACTTCCTAGGTATTGGCAAAGCAGACAGACACCTGCACCGGATCATATTTCTTATTTACTCCAATATTTTGGTCATATATCAGTGATGACAAATAGAGGCCTATCATACGTTTCAGTTTGATAAGAACATTGATTAGCTTCAGGTGAAATAAGGCTTAAGTGGTTTCACTGACGCAAAAACTCCTATTTAACACAAAAATGGACTAAGTGTCCTGTCCTAGAGACAGAGCATGGTTTATGTACCTAAAGATTTTAGAAAGCGGTAGTTGTCAGTCTCTGCAATACTGTAGGCCTCACTGTGTACTCAGAGCAAACAGCTCAATAGAGTCTACACATTTTCCATTGAAAACAACTGCAGTAGTCTAAAACAGCTGCAGTAGTCTAAGTCAATTTAATATGAGGTTATTTAGTATTGCTTGCATTGGAAAGCTGAAAGTTGTAACACATGTACCCTGAAACAAATACAGAATACATCAGGAAATATGCATTTCACAGGTGGCAATGAGAGCATTAAGTGAAATACTACCAAAACTAAATTATTGAATTTTCATTCTTTTCAGGTTTTGTTTATGAACAAATTTAAAATGCTAAAAAAAAATCATTTGTTAAAAAAAAAATCTGTGCACACGCCTGTCTGTGTATAAATTAATTTTATAATAATTTTCAAATAATTAAAACTGAACCTTCTCATTGAGAATGAGGATATAGGGACATGAAAATAAGACACTGAGCAGTAAATAGTCCAAAAACACGCATGCACACACACCCCCTTTAAAAAAAACCACAAAAAAAACATGAAACAAAGTCAGGAAAAGAATTTGTCTACCAAAGCATGTGAAAATTCTTCTACATAATAGAAAAGATTCCATGCTTGTCGTCTCAGACATGGCATGAAAACTTTAGACCTGCCTTTTGTTCATTGAGCTGAAAATTACACCTATTTATTCATGCCATCAGTACTTGTTTTATTTGGGGTGTATCAAAAAAAGATGTCAGCCAATTAAAGCACAAATGCCAGGTTTTGAGGGATGAGTCTACTTAAGAAATATCCCTTACCAAAAAGTCATATGAAACTCACATGTGAATAATCATATAGTTCACATGTTTATTCACACATGGTTTTTTTAGACACTTCACACGTGTTTCACACATTTTTTCACATGTAATTTTTTTTAAATGTAAATGCGTGTGTTTTTAATTAATTTTCACTTAATGAAAGCATTTTATTTATTTATCACATGATGTGACATGCATTGAGTTCACTTGTGCAATTTCAGGCCGTAACATGGTGAGATGTACCATCACATGTTTTCCCCTATGTGACCACAGGCTACTCACATAATCTCACGTGTAAAACATAAGATCACGAGATTTTTCTGCAACGGAAAAAATGGATGCACTTCAATGTTTTGTCACACAGAAGAGCCCATTTGTCAAATATAACTCTTCTGACTGATTAAATATTATGGGGAAAAAAAGAATTCTTGAACAATCTTCACCTGTTTGTCAGGTCATGCTAGAACAGTCTCTGTCAGGTCGTGCTTGAGCAGGTAGTTATGCATTCCAATCTATAGCAAGTGGTGAAGATAAAGCAAAGATTATCTGTGGATAAAAGCTGATGACAGCAAATGAAAAATGACCTTTCACTTTTAATCAGCTTTACATTTTGGTAGTACTATGGTATTTATATCTCTGGTACTTCATTAGAATGCAACACAAGGCATCACACTGAGCTATGATGAAAAAAATATAGAATAATCAGGTAACTATTATTTTATAATTAGGTCTTTTCCTCCCCTACAGTTGGCATAACTGAGCAGTAATCAAACAGGGATGAGAATGAAACCCTGCTGGTATTTCAGTACTGCAATCATTCTGTAAAATCATTAGAACTGTTCTTAAGGTCAAAAACTGGCTTAGCCAAAGCATTTTTGTTCCCTTTTACACAGGAATGTACCATCCCTCTTTTTAAAGAACTGATGAAGATTAATAAATTCTTTGGAAAGGTGTAACATGGTGTGGGATGTCAGACCAACCCTTCCAAAGAAAGGAATTCTTTGACATGAAGGCCTATAAAAGGAGAAACAGGTCAGACTGTTTCCGAGAGTCTCAGTTGTGAAGGACATTGGGGATTTAACAAGCACCTGAAGCATCCAGGCATGCCTGTCACACTCCGTCGTAGTACTTCCTATAGCACTGGCAGTATTGCTAGGTCAAATTTCCAAACTTCAGGTTTTGGGATGGGGCTGAATGGTGTGGCTAGCTCGGGTCAATCCATCTGTGGTGACTACGGTACTAACTTTGATTTTTCATCCTCCTCTTTTCCCTCTTATGAGTTCTCAGTATTTGGCAATGAAAAGTTGGCTATGCAGAATCTTAACAGCCGACTGGCATCGTACCTGGAGAAGGTAAAGTAGCAGCGAAAATTTTTTCATTTTTTTAATCTATAAAAATGTTATTAATTAATATCTTTCCATTTCACAAACCAAGGACCAAATGCTGTCCCCATTTGTTTTATTCAAAGCACAATAAATCTCACATTTTTTTCCCTTTCAGATACTTTCACAACTGCATCTCTTGACCTGGGAAAAACTGTTGTTTATTTATTGACATAAATGTTCTGTGCTGTCAGGTGCTCTCTTTGGAAACTGCCAATCTAAAGCTTGAGCAGAAAATAAAGGAGTTTTATGAAAGCAGAACCCCCAGTAGCAGGAAAGATCTGAGTAAATACTACAGCATCATTGAAGACCTCCAGAAACAGGTAAAGCAGCATCCAACCACCAACATCAAACCTGAAATTCTTCCAAATCCATTTAGGCTTCATAAGACCTTATGCCTAATTTGCTTTCTATATTGCTTTGTATTTCTTTTATCCATCTATTTAATCCTGTGCATGTCAAATTGAGTGTTTCTTGTTTCTCCCCATGTCTTATCTTCTTTATCTAATTGTATGTTATATACATTTCTCTTTTAAGATTATTTCTAGGGCCAAAGAAAAACACCAGATTTTCATAAAGTTGGACAATGCTAATCTAACAGCTTCTGACTTTAAGATGAAGTAAGTGTCTGCTGTTTTCTGTGTTATTACCAAGGTTTGCAACAAACACTTAGCTAGCACTGTTGTACTGAATTCAAGACATTTAAAAATATATTAAAATGTAGTAATTCTTTAGGTCTAATGGGTGTTTTATTCATTGCAGCTCTCTCAGTCTCTGTTCATTATTTGATGATGCAGGTTTGAGTTTGAGAAGAACCTGCATTTGACTGTAGAAGCAGACCTGACTCGTCTGCGCATGGTTCTAGGGGAGACTGAGATGGCAACCAAAGACCTACAACTCCAGATGTCTGGGCTAAAAGAAGAACTGGTTTTCCTCAAGAAGAACCATGAGGAGGTGAGAACAGCTTTGATTCTTTGTTGAATTCAAACATTTGTAGTTTTGTGTGTGACCATCCATTAAACTATTCTGCAAATTTTGCCTACATATGCCAATAATCACTGGACGTCCACTTTCTATTCCTGTTCCTCTGTTCACAGGAACTGCACATGGTTCGCACCCAACAGAGCGGCTCAGTGAATGTGCAAGTAGACTGCGCTCCAGCAGTAAACCTCAATAAAGAGCTGGAGGAGATGCGAGAGCAATATGAGGCACTCGTCCTAAAGAACCACAAAACAGTTGAGCAGTGGTTCCAGAGCAAGGTGAACCAGTTGTTTGGTTGGTTGAGTGGATGCATGGGTGGATGGATGGAAGATCTGATTTGAAGTAGTCAGTGTGATAGATATGACATCTGATAGATATGTCATATCTAAGAAGAATATGAGGGGAGATGGAGAGGATGTAAAAGGTGCTCAGAGGACATGAATAAAAGCAAATGTTGAATAGACAAATTATTACACAAATATTAGAGAATATTTATATGACATTGGAAAGGGAGACACAAATATGTGAACTATTTGAACAAAAGTATTGGAATGGCAAGGGCAATTCTTTAGTTTCTTTGTTATCCACTGAAGACATTTGGGTTTGAGATCAAAAGATGAATATATGATGATAGATAAGAATTTCAGCTTTCATTTCCTGATGTTCTAGATGTGTTAATCAACTTAAAACATGGCACCTTTGGTGGCAGAACAAACAATTTTTAGGCGAGCAAAGTATAGAAATTAAAAATTATAGAAATTAAAAAACAACCCTTAATATTTGGTTGCATATCCCTTGCTTGCAATAACTGCATCAAGCCAGCAACCCACTGACATCACCAAACTGTTGCATTCTTCTGTTGTGATGCTTTTCCAGGCTTGTACTGCAGCTTGTTTCATTTGTTGTTTGTTTTGGGGGTTTCTCCCTTCAGTCTCCTCTTCAGGAGGTGAAATGCATGTTCAATTATTTTAAGGTCTAGTGATTGACTTGGCCAGTCTAAAATCTTCCACTTTTTTCCCTGATGAAGTCGTTTGTTGTGCTGGCAGTGTGTTTTGGGTCATTGTCTTGCTGCATGTTGAAGTTCCTCCCAATTAGACTGGATGCATTTCTCTGTAAATTGGCAGACAGAATGTTTCTGTAGACTTCTGAGTTCATTCTGCTGCTACCATCATGAGTTACATCATCAATAAAGATTAGTGAGCCTGTTCCAGAAGCAAGCCCAAGCCATGACACTACCTCCACCATGCTTGACCGATGAGCTCGTATGTTTTGGATCATGAGCAGATCCTTTCTTCTCTGTACTTTGGCCTTTCCATCACTTTGGTAGAGGTTAATCTTGGTTTCAGAACTTTTGTGGCTTATTTCTGTATTTCGTTGTGAATTCCAATCTGGCCTTCCAATTCTTACTGCTGATGAGTGGTTTGCATCTTGCAGTATGGCCTCTATATTTCTGCTCTCAAAGTCTTCTTTGAAGGATTGTGATACTTTCACCCCTGGTTCTGATTGATTTGCCCTCTTTTCTCATAGACAGCTCTCTGGTCTTCATGTTGGTTTATCCTTTTTAACAACAAATGCAGTTTTCACTGGCGAAATTCAGGGCTCAACCAAGAGTAGACGTTCAGAGCTATTAATTGTTTAAATAATCGATCTAACAGGGCACACCTGTCAGTCACATGTTTCAATATTTTTTGATCACTTGAAAAATGGGTGGGTTCAAGCAAAAGGTGTTTGAAAGATTTTAATCATCTTTTGATATATATATATATATATATATACGTCCCACAAATGCTCGATTGGATTGCGATCTGAGGAATTTGGAGGCCAAGTCAACACCTTGAACCCTGTGTCATGTTCCTCAAACCATTCATGAACAATTTTTCCAGTGAGGCAGGGCACATTATCCTGCTGAAAGAGGCCGCTGCCATTAGGGAATACCGTCGCCATGAAGGGGTGTACTTGGTCTGCAACAATGTTTAGCAAGGTGGTACGTATCAAAGTAACATCCACATGAATGCCAGGACCAAAGTTTCCCAGCAGAACATTGCCCAGAGCATCACACTGCCTTCGCCAGCATGCCTTCTTTCCATAGTGCATCCTGTTGCCATCTCTTCCCAATGTAAGCGACGCACGCGCACCCGGCCGTCCACATGCTGTAAAAGAAAATGTTATTCATCATACCAGGCCGCCTTCTTCCATTGCTCCATGGTCTAATTCTGATGCTCACATGCCCATTGTAGGTGATTTGGCGGTGGACAGGTCAGCATGGGCACTCTGACCAATCTGTTTCTACTCGGCCCTGTATGCAGCAAGCTGCAATGCACTGTGTGTTCTGACACCTTTCTATCATAGCCAGCATTAACTTTTTCAGCGATTTGTGCTACAGTACTTCTTCTGTGGGATCGGACCAGACGGGCTAGCCTTCACTTCCCATGCACATCAGTGAGCCTTGGGCGCCCATGACCCTGTCGCCGGTTCACCAGTTATCCTTCCTTGGATCACTTTTGGTAGATACTAACCAGTGCATACTGGGAACACCCCACAAGACCTGCTGTTTTGAAGACGCTCTGACACAGTCCTCTAGCCATCACAATTTGGCCCTTGTCAAAGTCGCTTAGATCCTTATGTTTGCCCATTTTTCCTGCTTCCAACACATCAACTTCGAGAACTGACTGTTGACTTGCTGCCTAATATATCCCACCCCTTGAAAGGTGCCATGTATGTATATATATATATATATATATATATATATATATATATATATATATACTCTTTTAACATACAGTATGCTATTTGACCACATTTAATTTAGTAACTGAAAGACTTTAAACAGTTGGGGTTAAAGAGTTTAAATTTTCACTAAGTTTTCACTTACTTAAAGATTGCAATTATCTTTGATTTAAACCTATGATTATAATTCTTTGCCAGTCACAAGGAATGTGGTAACACAACATGCATGTGTCGATTACCACAATGATAATTATTACTTTTTAACAATAGTTAGACTCCCTAAGTGTTCCTATTCTATTAGTAAAAAGAAGCTTGCCAGTCATGTAACAAAAGGTGAACTTTCAAAAGTTTATATTTTTAATTTTTTAAATGATTTAAGCTTTTCTGTTGATGTCTACAAGTGCTTTTCATTATTGTTGTGCAGTTTAGTGAAGTTCACAGAATTCAATTGTAATAACTATGAAAATAATGATATACAGAATTGGAGTTTTAGTTTGTTTTTCATTGTTTCTGAACTTTATTTGTCAGTCTTTCTATACAGTTTGGCTGTTAGCTAATTGAGTTTGGCTCTTTTCTAGGTAAAGAATTTGAACAATGAAGTGCTTAAAAGCCACACTGAGATCACAAGTTCCCAAACAACCTTCAATGACCTGAAGAAAACCTACCAGACCCTGGAGATAGAAATAAAAGGGATTCACGCACAGGTACCTTTAGCCTTTGTCTTGCACTGCTGAAAACTATTCCTAAAACTCTCAACTTTCTGTACTTTAAGGTTTCAAAATCTTTCAAATTTATAGAACTACACTTTACTCTGCCAAACAGGATTGCATTACCTTTCAGTAAGTCTTCCATAACATTTTGTGGTACAGATTCAAATCCTACAGAAGGATCTGGTTCAGGTGGGGACACGATACAGTGAGCAGCTATCGCAGCTGCAGTTGTGCATAGACCGACTACAGACGGAGCTGCAGCAGATCACTGCCAACATGCAACACCAGGCCATGGAGTACCAGCTGCTGCTGGACATCAAGATGAGGCTGGAGTTGGAGATCGCTGAATACCGGAGGCTGCTAGAGGGAGAAGGGTGAGGCTTCAGGTGTAGGTCTTATGGATATAAAGCTAGACAGATAATCTGCTCAGGATGATTAGATTTCAACTGTTGATATTGAGTAGAGATGACTAGGGTTTAGCTTGTATTTATTCTTACTTTGATGCATGTAAGGAAAGATAGACCAGGCATTTTCATGTATTGTTCACAGATATTCCAACCAAGAATTTGAAGCATCCAGGATAACGACTGAGTCCAAGACGGTGACCAAAACAGTTGTGGAGGAGAGGCAAGAGACGCAAGAGGTGCAAGTGAAGGAAGAGGGTAAACAAAAATTTCATACATTTCATTCTGTTCATTCATATATACATTAAGACACTCTCTGTAATGACACTATCTGTTATGTAACAGATACATACAAATACAGATAGTGACATCCATTAATGATACTATCTGTATTTGTATTTATTTGTTTAGTGCTCCAAATATCCGTACCTAGTAAGTAAGTAAGTAAAATAATATATAATACATAATACATTCTGCTCACACAGTTCTTATTTTTGTTTGTATCTGCCTTTTTCAAAAACTTAAACAAACTACTAGCCTAATTTAAACCATCACAACCCTGACCAGGCAGTTACTAAGGATGAATGAATGAACCCTGTAAATGCATTGCACAGCACTACATGTGTGTCCAGCAAGCTTCATATTTGAGTGCTCACTCATGATAAAATCTATCTGGGAAAAAAAAAAGTCTTAAGAGCGAACACTTACCCTTTTATTCATGGTGGGGATAGTGTCAGGGCTTACTTATTTTACATGCCAGTGGACCAACAGGACAGCAAGATAAATTCCAAAGTGCACAGAAAGCCTTAATTATTCAGATCCACCCAAATTCCTCAACAATTTTTGGTCTACTTACTTATGTACTAAAAGGTCATAACAGAGGCCTTATTTAAAACATTTATGATTGCTATGGTTGACTCGATACAGAATCAAATACCTATAAATTACAGCTTTTACCTTTTAGTAACCAAAAAAATCCATTTTGCTGGAGGTACTACCAAAAACAACAACAAAAATAATGTTTCACTATTTATTTACTTACAGATTTAACTTCATATATACAATTTTGTATTGGCTTAGGAAACAATTGTTGTTACAGCTGAATTAAGGTTAGTAAGGCATGGTGTCAGAATAGGCTTTCGTTATACTTAGGATTAGTAATACTTAGTAATATGTGGGTAATAACTTAACGTGTGTGACACTGAGTAGCTTCCAACGGAAGAGAGCGCAATTTCTATTATTTTTGGCCTACTCACACAAGGTTTTTAATATTACAGATGTGCATTTATATCTGACAGATGTGCTTCATAGCTGACTGCTGGCTCATGGTGGCATAAAAGTAAAAACCTCCAGCTTGGGCAGTTTTTTTGTTGTGTTCCATGGGATCCTAGTCCTGATGTACACCTCTAATCTTAACCAGATCCCCAACCTTTCTGGCATGCTTTCTAAAAAATCCTATTCATATCTGTATTTAATATATAGTTGTTTATTCCAAATAAGTATAAGTATTTTTGTTACATTCCTAATAGACATATATGGCTGAAAATCTGTCATTTCACTTTTTTCACTATTTGCCCTTCTGCCTGCCTGTCTCTCAGTCAGACACCCCAAGAACTACCTAAAATAGTTAAATTCATTGGTAACTGTGTGTGTTTTTCCTTTGTGTTAAATACATGTAGAACATCATCTCCACCAGAGACGGGTGAAGGTTATCACGGAGGAGCTTGTGAATGGAGTAGTTGTGTCCAGTACCACGGATGAGGAAGTGGAGGATTTGTCCAACTGAACAGAAAATTCAACAGTTTAATGTTGCATTGCATTTAATTATAACAATATGTATCTACAGTCGCTGAGCAAACTACTAATGCAAAGATTTGGGCCATTTGGAATACAGCAGAGATTCACTGACAGTTGAACATTTGTGTGGTGGTGCTTATTATAAATGGTGTTGAGTGAATGGCTTTGGGGTATGAGGTAACATATTTTCATTATATGCATTGATATACGCATTGTTTAGCCACTAGGTGTCATGTTTATCAAACTCATCTGTGTTAGCGATTCATATGAAGTGGAGCGTGCTGCCTACTATAATGAAAAATATAATATTCCCAGACATATGCTTTGCTTCAAAAGATTCTGTTACAATAAAATGAATTGTGCAAATAAGCTAAGATGGGGCTGTTATTTTTTTGCTTGCAAATGAGGACTTACTTGTTGAGAGAGCAGACACTCAGAACAATACAGAGATTTAAACTGCCAGACACACCCATGATGAGTAAATATAGATGTTATGCACCCTTAAGAATGAAAAATTATCAGCCACATTCCTCTGCCAATTGTTAACACTTACAGGAGCTTTCAGCTTTCTGACATATTGACATGGTGACAGTAACTGAACATAAAACCTTTTTATTCACGTTTTTGTATTGCATTCTGGGACTAATGCATTATAATCATTACAATCATTCCACCTCGCTCTGCATGTGTGCAGAAGGTGACATGTTTGAGAATGAGTCTTCACAAACTACCTTCTTTTGAGGTAGTAAAATCCTTAAAATAGCCTTAAATACAATGTAGTCCACAGATAATGGAACATATTTTTTGTTGTTTTGACTTGATGTCACGCCCCCGTATGACATGAGTCTATGTGGTAAAGGGCAGTTGTCTACTTAGTTGTTTCTTGTTTAGCTGCATGCCTGTTACACCCCAGTCCAGGGTTGGGATGATAAGAGAAAAAAGTGTAATGGAAAATGTAGCTGAACAAAGGACATTAGCAAGAATTTCTCAGACATGAGCTATATTGTAAAAACAATGTAAATGTACAGAGCCACTTGTAAACTGTATCAGGCCAGTGGACATCCAGCACACTCATATGTACTTTTTGAACATGCCATTCCAGATTTAGTCCCCCTTTGCTGTTATAATAACCTCCACTCTTCTGGCTTTCCACTGGATTTTGGAGCATGGATGTGGGGATGTGTGCTGTGAGGTCAGGCACTGATGTCAGGCGAGGAGGCCTGGGGTGCAGTCAGTGTTCCAGTTCATCCCAAAGGTGTTCAATCCATGTCTTCATGGCTCCTTAGTTCCAGTGAAGGAAAATTGTAATGCTACAGCATACAAAGACATTCTATACAATTGTGTGCTTCCAACTTTGTGGCAACAGTTTGGGGAAGAACCACATTTGGGTGTGATGGTCAGGTGTCCACATACATTTGGCCATATAATGTATATAAATCAGGCAATCAAAAACTAAAAGGGGACAGGCTAATCTGAAAGATACGCAAGCAAACTTAGGGTCGTATACCAAGGAGTCAATCATGAATAGCACAAAATAATGAATAGAAAATCACAGAATGAACAACAATGTGTGAACAAGGCTGCCAATGTTTCCCCCCAGCAGTGTCTTATATGCCGTCACAATGGTGACATAAGAGCACCTGCAGATGGCAGGAGACGACATGCCACTATCCTGGAAGTGAGCGTGGCACAGGACACCTGAACACAACACACAGACACAAAAAGGGCTGAGCATAACCATGCCACAGATCATGAGATAGGGCCGTAGCATTTATTTACAGCATAATGCTCTCTGGGCTGAGATTTTTGCTTTGTTTTGGTATTTACAAATTGATTATAGTATTGTCCTATTCTTAATTGCAGTGTGGTCGCATAATTCCAAAATTTTTCCACTTATGCCACATATTTACTAAATAAAGACACTGGCAACACTCAGTAATAGCAAAGAGAAGACATAAAGTTGATAACTATAGAATATACATAAAATTATATTTTATATAATATATTTTATGTAAAAAGAATTTCATAAATCAATTATACTATCAGGTATATAGGTCTGGGCATGGCTGTGTCAAATGGAACCTCAGAGGGTTTACCACAAGATAGAAAGCATTGGTAAATGTCAAAAACAGAAAGGTCATGTCACAGTTTGCTAAAAAGGACCTAATACCTAAAACTCACGATACAAACTGTGCCTGGGACAAAGTATCCTAATCTAACACATACCATTTTATTCATGGTGGAGATGTTAACTGCTAGTGGACCAACTTGCTTTTCTTTTTCAATCATGTGATTACTGACAGGACAGCAAGATAAACTCTGAAGTGCACAGAAGATTAATCATTCAGATCAACCCAAAGTCCTCAACTACTTTTAGTCCACTTATTTATGTACTAAGAGGTCATAAGATAGGCCATATCTAAAACATTTATGATTCCTCTGGTTGACTTGATAAATATGTAAATAACTCTAAATTACATATGACTTTCGTTCAACTTTTAGTGACAAAACATCCAATGTGCTTGAGGTAATACCAAAAACAACGAAAAATATCTCACTATTTATTTACTTGCAGATTGCATTGAGGTCAGTGAGGCATGAGGTCAAGATAAACTTAAGTTATGTTTAGGATTAGTATGATTTAGTAGTACGCGTTTAACTGAATGACTGAATGTGTATACGTGTATGATTCTGAGTAGCTCTGCAACAGAGGAGGGTGCCATTTTTTTATCCTACTCACACAGAACATCAGGTTAATTCAATAGATGTACATTTAACTAAAATATTTCAGTAGCTTTAGAACTCATAGATTGTAATGCTCAGTTTAATCAGCTAGTGGTTTTATAGGCTATTATATTTACATTGAATAAATGCAAATCCAGTGACACCTTCTAAGGTGATACATTAACAGTACTCATTATTCATAGTCAAATCACACCTTTTAAAACAAAATAAACAAGCTGAAACTTCACTGAAAGAAAAACTTGCGGTTTCATAAAAACATCATTTATACTCCTGAACTTCAGGTAAAGCATATAAACTTTGCATGAGTAACACACAAGCTACTTGCAACCCTCATATTCTGTTTTTTACAAGAATCGGCAAGAACCTGCCTAAAAGAACAAAGAGGAAAAGAGAATAGCTAACCATGAGTCATAAAGCTAATAATATTGCAGGTCTGAACAGGGCTGATAATACAAGACCTCAGTGGTTTTAAAAACTCAATGCAGCTTTATTCATCAAACCGTGTCATTCTGTTCACAGCATGATTCATGTGATACAGTGCCAGCTTCAAGGAGGCCAGGGCGTGCCCAGATGAAACATACACCATTTCATCCTTGCAGAATTCCTGCTTGCTATCTCACAAAAAACAGTTTCCACCATTTCATTTTGGTTTCTTTTGTTTTCTTGTTTTTGTGTTATATTTATGATTTAATGACTTGGCATTTTCAAGCCTGCCTAGGTTAAACTTTTCAGTTGCATTGTACTGAAAATCAAAAACAGAAAGTTTTCATACAGTTTAGATTTATACCTCTTTTGTTTTCAACTTTACTTGCAAATAACTTTCTTGAATTAAGTATGCCTCGAGATGCACTTAAGTACATTTATAATTTACCTACAATCTGTTCATAAAAAAACTTAAACGAGAGATAATTGCTGAATTTGTTATATAGGTAGGAAAACAGACGATGGTGTGGCACCATAGAGTGGTTTGAATGCGATTGTCATAAATTGAATCGTCCTGACAGCAAAAAAAAAAGATATCTGGAAGGAATGTTTTACATGGAACAATTATCTAAATTATAAGCTGTAAATATTTCTCAAGACTAAACATGAACTCATATTAATTAGTTTTAATCATCATACTATGAAGCTAAATTAGTTCAGCTGTTGTACTCCTACACTAATCTGCATGCACACATATCTTAAAACTGTGAGACTGTATATTATCAAAGGTTTATCATGACATGCCAGTTAACGTCTCTTTAGAGGCACAGACACAAAAAGTCACATACTGCATGTATCACTTATCTGTATGTATCAGTGTGTTTATTTTTCAAACCTGTATGACCGACTCTACCACCTGAGAGTGATCTGGAGTAATTATACCTATGTATGTTTAGTGTTATTATTTCATTATAATGCTTTCGGATTGTGTTGTAGAGTTTGTTTATGCATGCACACAGTGATCTGGGGATATCATTTACCAACCATGCATACACATAGTTTTGTGCATGATCTGTATGCATGCACATTTCTATGCTTAGAATGTGATTTAGCTAGTTAGTCTTGTGTGTGAAGATGTGTCTATGTACTTTACAGTACTTAGTAGTAATCCTGACCATGCATTTACAGAACCTCCTAGTGGTAGAAAAGGGTAATCTTAGTTAAACTGATGAGGAGCCCCCATCCCCTTTACTTGTCAATCATGTTAGCAAAACTGACAAAATAAACTGCTGACTTTTTTCACAACAAGGTGCAGATATGTGACAGATAAAATGTAAAGTAAAATCATATAAAAGGTACATCTAAAGATTGCAGCAAAATTCAGCAATAGCATCCCCATGTACATTCAGGTCCTTTTTACTTCAAGGAAAAAGTACTTACTTAGATAAAAAATAAAAATATCCAGCCAAAAATGTACTCAAGTGAAAGTCAAAACTTTGCCACTTTTAAATGTTCTCAAGTATTTACTTTTTTTTTTTTTAATCTTTTTATATTTATATTTTTATATCTGATGAAATTAAGTTAATGTTATGTTTTCATGTGAACAGTAACTTTAATCACTTATCTAAAACTGTTAGAAGATTTTCATTTTAAAACTATAAACTATAACCTTTTCCCTTAAAACATCTAATTAATATGCATGACTAACGTGACGTAGTTTACTAATGTATATGCATGACTAATGCTACGTTGCTTAATAATGAATATGCATGGCTAACTCTATGTAGTTTAATAATGAATGTATATGACTAATGATATGTAGTTTACTAATGTATATGCATGACTAATGCTAGCAAATGTTAGCAAATTAGCAGAACGTATCAACTTATCTAAACATGCTTTTTCAAATTAGATGGAGTTCATGCCTTCTACAGACGCAATGGAGGCACCTCATTTTATATGAGTCTTTTTACTCTAGTATGTTGAAACATATGAGGTAGGGCCAGGGACGCTCATCCCCAAAGTCGACATTGCAGTCCAGTGGCTTATCCATCTTCAGATGCACACAGATAGGGTTAATTACATTGTGTAGCACAAGCAGGTCACTGCAGCTGACAAACTGACACGATTCTTGATATATACAGTCACAGAACACTTTATTAGGAACACTACACTAATAGTGGTTAGGGCCTCCCTTTGCTTGCAAAACAGCCTCAATTCTCCACGGCATGGACTCCACAAGATGTTGGAAACATTCCTTTGAGATTCTGGTCCATGTTGACATGATTGCATCACGCAGTTCCTGCAGATTTTTCAGGTGCACTTTCCTGCTGCGAATCTCCTGCTCTACCACATCCCAAAGGTGTTCTACTGGATTCAGATCCAGTGACTGGCCACTGAAGAACACTGAACTCATTGTCATGTTCATGAAATCAGTTTGAGATGACTTTTGCTTTGTGACATGGTACATCATGCTGGAAGTAGCCGTTAGAGGTGTTCAAAAAGTGTTCTTTTTATTGTTAACTGTTCTTATTGCATACGGGTTCTCTTATTCAGACTGTAAATTGACTTTTGCTATTGTGTGTTGTTTATTTTTATTATTCTTCCTGCATTGTTCCTTATTGTATATACTTTTTTATTTTTATTGTCTTTGTAACCTATTGTTTGTTGCCCTTCTACCCCATCTTTCTCATGAGGAAAAAACAAAATAAGAATTTCATTGTACGAAAGTACATATGACAATAAAGATCTTGAATCTTGAATCTAGAAGATGGGGAAATTATGGCCATGAAGGGAAGCACATGATCAGCAACAATACTCAACTAGGCTGTGGTATTCAAGCGATGATTGATTGGTATTAACAAGCCCACAGCCAAAAATCACTGAGATCACATTTTCCCCCATTTTGATGGTTGATGTGAACATTACCCGAAGCTGCTGGCCCATATCTGCTTGATTTTATGCATTGGTCTTCTGCCACACGATTGGCTGATTAGATAGTTGCATGAACGAATAGGTGTACAGGTGTTCCTAATAAAGTGTTCAATGATTGTATATATTTTTTATACACTGATGAACTTGATTGTGTGCTTTAAACTTAAATGCAAGCCCATTTTATATAAATAGCATAGAAGTCTCTTGCTGGATGAGAGAAGAAGAGACCTTTAAGATGTGTAACAGGTACTTTGTGTAAAAAAATGTAAGGAGTAAAAAGTATTTTTTTTCTTGGAAATACAATTAAGTAAAAGCACAATTATTCAGTTTCACTAATGCTCAAGTAATCTACAAATACCCCTAAATACAAAAGTATAGTAATCAAGTACATTTACTCAAGTTTACAGGCATTTACAGGCACATTTCAACAAGAAATTAGAGACAGGTCTGGCATTTCCCAACCAACTATCTGAATAATGGCACTGTCTCACAATGTTTTACATACATTCATATTGCTCACAGTAAAATTCGCACTTCCCTTTAAAGGGAAGTTGTTTATCGTATATTGCGATATGGGGGCATTTCTTTATGTGAATATGTGTGGCTGTGCACAAACAGAGCTGTTTAGAAAATGTAGGATTTATTAATGTTTACTTGCATACAGTTATGTGTATGCACATGTGCTAAATGGCAATTTTCTAGTGTATACTTCTGCGTCTTATGTACAGATGTAGAACTTGCTGTATGCACACTTTGATAAATGAGACCCCTGGAGCTTGATGCAAGTGCTACACTAGCAACACCAGGAATAGCAAGTGCTAGACATTTTGGGCCAAAGGGGTGGAAATGTCAACCAGCAATTGGTTGTTCATAGGCATGCAATGCTTGGACCTTATAACTTCACACATATGCTGGCATTTCTTGATTGGAGTATGGTGAAACAGGTGAAACCCCCGGATATGTTTTGGATCTGGTCTTCAGCCAGCCCTCTCCAGCTGTACACATCAGTGTTACACTGCACTGTAGTACTACAGTGGATATAAAAAGTCTACATACCCCTGTTAAAATGGCAGGTTTTTGTGATGTAAAAAAAATGAAACCAAGATAAATCATGTCAGAACTTTTTCCACCCTCAATGTGAAATTACAACATATAAAAATTATTTGGAAAAACAATCAGAAACATTTAGGGAAAAATAGGAAAAATAAAAAACTTACAACAACCTGATTGCATAAGTGTGCACACCCTTTTATAATTGGGGATGTGGCTGTGTTCACAATGAGCCAATCATAGTCAATCTCATGTTCAAAAGTAATTATCATACAGCTGTCATCAATGAAATTATTCTGATTAACCCCAAATAAAGATCAGCTGTTTCTGTAGGATTTTCTTCACATCTTGTTGGTTTCACCTGACTTCTGAAGCCATGGTCTGCAAAGAGCTGACAAAGCCTGTACAGGATTTCACTTTTGAAAGGTATAGATCAGGAGAGAGGTACAAAAAATTTCCAAAACATTAGATGTACCAGGGAACACCATGAAGGCCATCATCAGCAAGTGGAGAAAATCACCAAGAACAGGACGTCCTTCCAAAATTTAAAAAAGAACAAGACAAAAACTTAACAGGGAGGCTGCCAAGAGACCTGCGGCAACATTAAAGGAGCTGCAGGAATATCTGACAAGTACTGACAACAATCTCTCATATTCTTCACATGTCTGGGCTATGGGGTAGGGTGGCTAGATGGAAGCTTTTTTCCATTTCATCCAAGATCAAGCTCAACTAAATCACCCCAAACCATGTGGCAAAATGTGTTATGGTCCGATAAGACCAATTCCAAAAGGTATAATAATCCCATAATTCCAAAAGGTGTTTGGTGCAAAAAAATAAAAAGTACAGCCCCACGGTGAAGCATGGTGGTGGCAGCATCATGCTTTAGGGCTGCTTTTCTTCAGCCAGAACTGGGGTTTTTGTCAAGGTGGAGGGAATCATGAATAGCTACAAATACCAATCGATTTTAGTGCAAAACCTTCAGGTGTCTGCTTGTAGCTGAAGATGAAGGAATTTCCCCTTTTAGCATGACAATGACCCAAAGCATACATTCAAATCAACAAAGGAATGGCTTAACCAAAAGAAGGTCAATGTTTTTGAATGGCCTAGCCAGAGCCCAGACCTGAATCCAACTAAAAATCTGTGGGGTGACCTGAAGTGGGCTGTGCACAGGAGACGACCCTTACAATTTGACGGCTCTAGAATGTTTTTGCAAGAAAGAGTGAGAAAATATCGAATAAGTCTTATATAATTAAATAAGTCAAGATGTGCCACGCTGATAGACTCTTAGCCAAAAAGACTGAGTTGTGTAATAAAATCAAAAGGTGCTTCAATAAAGTAGTAGTTTAGGGGTCTGCACACTTATGCAACCAGGTTATTGTAAGTTTTTTTATTTTTCCTATTTTTCCCTAAAATGTTTCTGATTGTTTTTCATTTAACTTTTATACGTTGTAATTTCACATTGAGGGTGGAAAAAGTTCTGACATGATTTATCTTGGTTTCATTTTTATCCATCACAAAAACCTGTCATTTTAACAGGGGTGTGTAGACTTTTTATATCCACTGTGTACCTAGTGTAGTTCAGTTCAGATGATTTGCTTTCCCTTTTTGACAAGTGTTTTACAAGTGCTTTGTGAGGGTACAAATGTGTGTGGCACTCAGATGTTACAGTTGGTTTTTGAGAGCTGTGTCTAGTTTTTCAGCCATTGTGCCATTTTTTTCTGGTGTGTGTTTAGGAATCGTTGTATTTTGCAGCACAATCAGTGTCAATTGTGTTTTGTAGTGCAGGTTGTGTCAGTTGTATTTTGTAGTGCTGTTAGTGTCAATTTTGTAATGCTGGTGTGTATAGTGCTGACATTTCTGCATTAGCAGCTAGGGAAAACTGTAAAACCAGAAAATGGCACATGCATAACTCACTTTAACATTCACTCGGAGTGTTAATTACATAAGCTATGGGTGTCAGGATGATACAGCTATGCTACTGCTTGTCTGAATATTACAAATATACAGTCCCCTGCGAAGGTACTGGAACGACAAGGCCAATTATTTGTTTTTGCTATACACTGAAGACATTTGGGTTTGAGATCAAAAGATGAATATGAGACAATAGTTCAGAATTTCAGCTTTCATTTCCTGGTTTGTACAGCTAGATGTGTTAAACAACTTAAAACATGGCACCTTTGGTGGCAGACCACCCAATTTTAGGTGAGCAAAAGTATTGCAACAGATAGACTTAAAGTAAATTAAAGTAAATAACACTTAATATTTGGTTGCATATCCCTCATTTGCAATAATTGCATCAAGCTGGTGACCCACTGACATCACCAAACTGTTGCATTCTTCTTTTGTGATGATTTTCCAGGCTTGTACCACAGCTTGTTTCAGCTGTTGTTTGTTTTGGGGGTTTCTCCCTTCAGTCTCCTCTTCAGGAGGTGAAATACATGCTCAATTGGGTTACAGTCTGGTGATTCACTTGGCTAGTCTAAGACCTTCCACTTTTTTCCCTGATGAAGTCCTTTATTGTGCTGGCAGTGTGTTTTGGGTCATTGTGCTTCTGCATGATGAATTAGATTATATGCATTTCTCTGGAAATTGGCAGACAGAATGTTTCTGTAGCCTTCTGAGTTCATTCTGCTGCTACCATCATGAGTTACATCATCAATAAAGATTAGTGAGCCTGTTCCAGAAGCAAGCCCAAGCCATGACACTACCTCCACCATGCTTGACCGATGTTTGTTAACTCGTATGTTTTGGATCATAAATAGATCCTTTCTTTCTCCGCACTTTGGCTTTTCCATCACTTCGGTAGAGGTTAATGTTGGTTCCAGAACTTTTGTGGCTTATTTCTGTATTTCGTTGTGAATTCCAATCTGGTGGTTTGCATCGTGCGGTATGGCCTCTATATTTCTGCTCTCAAAGTGTTCTTTGAACGGTGGATTATGATACCGTCACTCTTGCCCTGTGGAGGTTGTTGGTGATGTCACTGACTGTTGTTTTTGTTTTTTTCTTCACAGCTTTCACAATGTTTCTGTCATCAGCTGCTGTTGTTTTCCTTGGCCAACCTGCTTGATGTCTGGTTGCTAGTACACCAGTGTTTTTTTTTCTTTTTCAGGACATTGCAAATTGTTGTATTGGCTATACCCAGTGCTTGTGCAATGGCTCCAATTGATTTTCCCTCTTTTCTCAGCTTCACAATTGTTTGCTTTTCTCCCATAAGCTTTCTGGTGTCTGGGTAAACCTTTTTAACAACAAATGCAGTCTTTACAGGTGAAACCCTGGGTTCAAACCAAGAGTAGACATTCAGAGCAAATCAATCTAACAGGGCACACCTGGGCAACAAGAAACACCTGTCAGTCACATGTTCCAAAATATTTAATCACTTAAAAAATGTGTGGGTTCAAAAAAAAGTTGCCATGTTTTTTTTAACACATCCAGATGTAAATATCAGGAAATGAAAGCTGAAATTCTGATCTATCGTCTCATATTCATCTTTTGATCTCAAACCCAAATGTCTTCAGTGTATAGCAAAAACAAAAGAATTGGCCTTGCCGTTCCAATACTTATGGAGGAGACCATATATGTAACTTATCATAATTTTACAATACCTCTGTCACAGAAGCATTACCTTTTTAAGTGATTATTATCTGCTATCTCAAAGTTTCTCCTTATTTCTTTATAAAAATGCATGAAAAATCATTCTTTGTGTGCAGGGAGAAGTAAAAGAAGAAATAGAAAAAGAAGCAACAGGTTATGGCATGTTCATAGAGGCAGCACATGTGGAGATCACATCACTACACAATTTATGTGTGGAAATTAACCAAGGCAGGATGCCCATGCTGTTCTGACAAGGCTTTTGCAGCCTCACCCAATCTGACTCATATATTCTCTGCCCCAGTTCTACACTGTGCAAACATGATAGTACATGCACAGTATGATTATCACATTTAAATAAGTAGCAAGAATGTACTAATATGGCAATATTAACTGAATGTTAGTAATAAAAAGGAGCTTTGTAATAAAAAAAACACATTTACATTTTGTTAGTGTATAGTAAATATATCTGGATCTTAAACATGACAGTGTTTTATTGCCACTAAATGGGAAAAATGGGTAATTTCTTTAGCTTGTAGAAAAAGGCATTATAGATGAAATGCTCTGTAACCCAGCTTATAAATGAAACCCATATATCTATCTGAAGCAATGCCGTGGGCCAGAATGTCACTGTGGAAAGTGGTGAACAAAGCATAAAGACAAAAAGACGTCTGTTCTGAGGATGCTGACTTGGTTCCAGGCAAAACAGCCAACTTTGTAAAGAGGTTTTAGTTTACTGCTTATGAGTGTTGATCTACTCCAGCTCTTAGCTGTCTTGGTAATATAACTGCTAAGCAATAGTCTATAAGGCATTTTATAGACATACTATGCCATAATACAGGACAATGCACCCTAGGCCCCCTTTTTTAGTACAAACTTTGTTATAGATTTTTATTTTATGTCTTCTACATTATCGAGTTGGTGCAAAAACATTTTAGATTTCCAAACATCAGTTTTCCAGCACAAACTTTAATGTTACAGAAGAATGCTTGTATGTCAGTAAAGAAAGCAGCATATTATGTAAGAGACCACTTTTCAAACAAAAAACATAATAAAGCCTGCTGGGTTTTGCTGAACACAAGTCTCCAGAAGAACTGTGGCTGGTTCTGTGAAATGTTCAGTAGAACTTACAGCTAATTTCCTTATAAAACTGCACACATTGTACCTGAGACTACTAATTTTATTTTTAAAGCAAAGGGTTGTCACATCAAACATTGACTTTGTTTCATTTATTACTGTTTACTGCTCTTTATAGTATATTTTTTAAAGTAGAAATATTTAATTACATTATTTTTGAAGGCATGTTTGCTCTATAGCATTTCTTTGCATGTGCCTAAGACTTTTGCACAGTACTGTATATAGGAAGAATAGGTCAAGAAATTATATGTTGTCATATACTTGCATGCACATCATGATTTGTATCATGATATATATCAATTCGCATCTAGAAACGTGCCTTAGGGGTGGATATATTTGCGATGACAGGAATGTTGGCCTATGTTCATATCCGTGCATGTCTCCTGTTAGTGCTAGTCTTTTCATGCACCACAATATTATAATGGAATATGATTGTCATCAGAATGTTAATTGCACAAATTTGAGTGCATCTTCCTGCAAGTACACCTTCAGCTGCCAGGTCTTCTGCTCCTGGCCATATTCTGGGTGGAGTGTAAAGAGGTGCTTTTTTTCTAGAAGCCCACTCACCCTCCCCTCAGCAGGGCAACATATAAAGTTCCAACCTCTGTCTTAGTCCTGCAGTCTCTCTCCCTCTCTCAGGAAAGAGCCACTCCTTGCTCTACAGCACAACCATGACCAGCTTCAGCAGTTTTACCTCCTCAGGTGGTTCCTTCAGCGGGGGCTCCTTTCGGGGTCCCGGTATAGGTGGATCATCTCGGCTTTCCACAATAAGCAGTGGTGGTAGCCACCGCTTGATGGTTGGACGTGCCCCCAGTATGTATGGTGGTTCTGGAGGATCTGGTGTGCGCATCTCCACTGTCTCCAGCTCCATACGTGGTGGTGGAGGTGCTGCAGGCCTAGGTTTTGGTAGTGGAGCAGGCTTTGGCTTTGGAGCTGGTGGAGGAGCTGGTGGAGGAGCCGGGTTTGGCTTGGGTGGGGGTTTTGGTGGTGAAGATCTGGGCGTTGTGACAGCCAATGAGAAGGCCACCATGCAGAACCTGAATGACCGTCTGGCGTCCTACCTGGACAAGGTACGCACCCTGGAGAAGGCCAATGCTGACTTGGAACTGAAGATCAGACAGTTTATGGAAAACAAGGCCTCCCCTGCTGCCAGAGACTACTCTGCTTACGAGGCCACCATAAAGGACCTGCAGGATAAGGTACCATTTATCATAATTTAGCTTGGTACATAGATTTGGCTATGGAACAAATATAATTCTATGAAAGTTTTATAAATGTTATTGCAGAGAGATTGACCTACAGCAAAAAATGGAGGCAATGAGTTTTTGGCTAGATATTAGATTTTGTGCAATAACATTTTTTAAATGCTTCCACAGATACAGGATGCTGCCAGAGATAATGGAAGCATCTACCTGAGCATTGATAATGCTAAACTGGCAGCAGATGACTTCAGAACCAAGTAGGTATTAGAGTTTTACACGCTCTTCACACTCAAATACATAGGTCAGGTGTACCACTAATCGGTTTCTGAGAGACTCTCTGTTCCTGCTCAGGTATGAGAATGAGTTGGCCATGCGTCAGTCAGTGGAGGCAGACATTGCTGGGCTTAGGAGACTCCTGGATGAGCTGACACTGACAAGGTCAGACCTGGAGATGCAGATTGAAGGCCTTAAGGATGAGTTGATCTTCCTCAAGAAAAACCACGAGGAGGTGAGCCCTATGACGGGACAATAACTCACAGATGTTTTGAGCTGTCAGAAGCAAGTACATGTATTTCTTATTTAATTCCATAATTTTTCCAGAGATCATTTCTCACGCCTGCATACATACTTTCTAACTAGGAACTGGAAGCAATGCGTAATACCATGTCAGGCAGTGTGAACGTGGAAGTGGATGCAGCACCTGGGGAAGACCTGAACCGCGTCCTGGATGAGATTCGTGAGCAGTATGAAGCTGTGGCTGCCAAGAACCGGCGTGAACTAGAGGGCTGGTTCCAGGCCAAGGTGAAGGAATTATTACAATTATGTAATGTTTGGTACCAAGTGTTCATGGTACTCCTGCTTCTCACTAATTACAATTTTTTTTCAGCATGATCTTATTTATTTTAAGCTAAAGAAAATATTATAACTATAAAAAACTGCTAATCTTCAACTACTGCTTGTTTGCAGATCGATAATCTGAACAAGGAGGTGTCCGCCAGCTCAGCGAATCTTGAAACGTCCAAGTCAGAGGTCACTGAAGTCAGACGCACTTTACAAGGCCTGGAGATTGAGCTACAATCCCAACTCAGCATGGTAAGTCATAGTATATTCTATTGGCAGACTAGAGTATGTCAGTTTTAATTTTAAATTTTTAACTTAACCTTTCTCTATATCCATCACTTTTCCAATGCCATTCCCTCCTCTCCTTTAAACCCAATCCTCCCACAGAAAGCATCTCTGGAGGGCGCTCTAGCAGATACAGAGGGGCGCTACTCCATGAAACTAACTGGACTGCAAGCTCAGGTAACAGGATTGGAGCAGCAGCTGATGGAGCTCAGAGCAGATATAGAGAGGCAAGCTCAGGACTACAAGCTTCTGCTGGACATCAAGACCCGGCTGGAGATGGAGATTGCTGAGTACAGGAGGCTGCTGGATGGAGAGGCTGACAGGTGAGAGCAGGTGCTATATGAAGGAAACTAACACAAAACATGGCTTTTTAAATTATTTTGATTTTTACAAAATGTTTTAATCAAATGAAGTATTGTAAATCATTGCTGTTTTCATCCATGAAAAACCTGTTCATATTTGTGAAAAATATTTTCTGTACCTGCTGCAGAGACCTAAAGCAAGTTAAAACACCCTGTTTCATTAATATAATTGTGTTTTTCATAATTGCAGTTTCAAAACAAACATCAGTAAAAATGTGAAGGTGAAGACCATTGTGGAAGAGATGGTAGATGGGAAAGTGGTGTCCTCCACAACTAGTTAAATCCACTGTGCCTACATTCAACACCATGATACAACCTTAATTTCAACCAAAATACAATCTTAATTTCAACATTCACAGCAAGAGATGCATGATTCATGTGAAATGATCTGCACTGAAATGAGAAAATAAAATGACTCATGGACACAACAACACAATGACTCCTGCTTTTCATTATGCCACATTTCCAAGCAGAATAAGAATCACATTGTTTAGAAATACTAATCACAAATTAAATTTGTCCCATTTGGTAGTGTCCTATTGCAGAACTACTACAGGTGTTATAAGGTACGATGACAAAACAATATTACAAAAAAAGATGCCATATATATTTTGAAAGATTTTCTGTAAAAATTGCGGCTTATGACACATGCATTTTCACTATGTGACTGAGGTACACTACCCTACTGTTGCACTACCTTATCAGAAGTATTAGTTCCATGAAAACATGATTTTGTTGCATGATTTAAAACCATGTAGATTTATCTTTGGTCTGATTAATCCTCTTTGTGCATTGTGGAAGGCTCTTTACCAATTTCAAGTCATAAGAAGATGCAATAATGCAATAAATCAGGATCATTTTGCACATCACCATGGCACATTATATTATATTATATTATATTATATTATGGCATGGTGCAAAGTAGGTAGTGTTGTCTCCCCACAGCTCCAGGGTCCTGAGCTCAGCTCTCTGTAAGGAGTTTCACATGTTCGTGTGGGTTTCTGCCAGGTTCTCCAGTTTCTTCCCACTGTCCAAAAACATGCAGGTAGCTGGACTAGCTATGCTAAAGTGCCCATAGCTGTGAATGTGTGTGTGCATGGGGCACTATGATGGATCCCATCCAGGGTGAATTCTCTAGCCTTGTGCCCAGTGTTTCCTGGATGGGCTCTGGATCCACAGCCACCCTGACCAGGATAATGAATGAATGAATGAATATTATATTATTTTAATATTTTCTTACATCACCAAACTGCATCTTTCTTTTCTTTTATGACTCAGGATTTTAGTATTTTTTTAGGCCAGCATGTGGTGATGTGGTGATGGCCTAAAATTGTTAACCTGCAGCATTTTTAAAAAAGCTAATTTTCAAGTTAAAATATTCTCCAGTAAAATTAGCAGACAGAAGGGGCACAGTATTTATCAAATTTTAGTAAGTTTGTATGTGGCTGTATGGACCACAAGAGTTTAGGGGTGTTGTTGGTTTGTGTTGTTTTCAGTGCAATATTGTGCAATACCAGAGAACAGTCAGCAGGGTGAGTCTCCAGAGGCTGCAGGAAAACAGACAGCATGTGGTGTAGTAATGGTTGTTGACCATGCTTTACTGTTAGCTGTTTCTCATTATCAATCTCATCATTTCTCAATATCCATTGAGTAATTGCTTAATTACTCACCAACGGCCATAACAGTTTGAACTGCTAGTTTGCCAAAGAAATAGTGCCAGTGGAGGAAGTTAATTTGGTGCAATAGTTTTATTGTTCTTTAGGATTTATATTTAATTAATTTCTTGTTAATAATAATTTCAACTATTGAGTATATTGATAATATACATCTGTGGATAAACTGGTTGCAGTTTTAAAATGGCATTCATAAAAATAACATAATGAACATAGGATCAGTCTTATGTGTATCACAATGTTCGTACAGAAAACATGAGGGATAGCTGAATATATGCAGATGTACATTTGCATCTCTTTTGGTTAACCTGAGGAACAAATAAGTGTAAACAGAACACATATATATATATGAAGAAAGTGTTAGGTGTGTTCTTTGAGCTGTTAAAGAGGGACGAGTGTCTCCCGGTTTTTAAATGAATATGATGGTTAAGAAGTAAGAACAATGAAGATGAAAACTCCAGGACGTACTTGTAAAAGCGCTGAAGAGTCACATGAAGAGAATTTTATAACAATGTAACTATATAGGTCTCACCACCAATATACAAACCCCTGACAAGCCTCAAAAATAGAAAGGTCAGATTACAATTTGCTAAAAAAAATGCACATTTCTGGGATAAATACTTATAGAGAAATGAGTCAAATACTAACTTGTACCATAGTGACAGAAAAGGAATTGAAATGGAGAGAAATGGAGTTGATTTAAAGTATAATATAATGAAGAGTGCTTTGAGAATAAGTGCTTTGAATTCTGAAGGGTTTCAAAATTGTGGACTATGTATACATAGTTCACCCAATGTAGGCATAAAAACAATATATTTGGAACACAGGGGCAAAATACCAACATTGATGTCACTTTATAAATACTTACATATTGCACTTTATATTACTTTGTCTTACACTGTGTAACTGCAGATCCCATTTGGCATTTGTGTGATATTGGCTAAAGGGCAGTAAGTCTGACTACATGAGCTGGATTAAGATGGGTCTGTCTGCAAACTCCAGATCAGTGGATGTGTACAGATGGGCATTTCTTTGGGCCCTTTGTGGTGATTGTGAAATTTATGAATATGATATGTAGGAATACATCCTATCAGAAATCTTCAGGTTGTGCCATGTTAGCTAGCTGGCTAACAAAATCTGTATGGTGGCCAAGAGCCACTCTCATTTACATATATGCATTCCTTCCATGCTCTGTGCTCTGCAGACAGACCTTATTGGGTTAAGTTGAAAGAATTGGCTTTATTAAGGTGTGTTCGCAAATCAGTCATTAATGTGTAGTCACTGTCTCCCTGCTTTCCACTAACTTTACCACTGCAATCTTCTTGCGAGCAACTGTAAAACATAAAAAGAGAGACATTTATTTCCTGAGAGGCTTAGAGGTTATCTATTGCAGCTCTGATTTTACTAGAGAACAGGGCCATATTTAGTAAAGGCACCATGTATAAGAAATGGCTACTACAAAACTATGCACTTTTTTAATGTAGGTTTCTTCAGGCATGCTAACTGTGCTCCAAGACAATTGTGTTAGACTCTTAAAAATAAACAAAAAATTGTGTTGCAATTCTCCATATGATCAGTTTATCTTTCCTGAGAAAAACTGAATAAACAGAATATCAAAAAAGATTATTCTAAACAAGGAGGGTTCTTATAGCCTCTGACAATCACTCAAGACAGAAAAGAAGTCACTCACCTTGGAGGTCACTGCAAAATAAAGAAAAAGAAAGAGACATTTAACGTTACATTACATAACTTTAGCACAAATAATTAAAAAAAAGATTCATAAACTCAGGGAAATGCAATGTTCTCTTCACCTGCCGTTTACTTCCAGCAGTGACATATACTCTTTGATCTCAGCCTCCAGGTTGGTCTTCACCTCCAACAAGGTATCATAGTCTTGTTTGTTCTCGGTTATGTTAGCAAGAATCTGCTCGAGCTTGAGTTCCAGGTCAGTGATGATTTTTTGGAGCTCTGCTAGTTGTGCTGCATAGCGGGTCGCAGAGTCTTGTAGACTGCCTTCAAGGGACATCTTC
Source organism: Pangasianodon gigas (assembly GCA_022758105.1). Taxonomy (NCBI): domain Eukaryota; kingdom Metazoa; phylum Chordata; class Actinopteri; order Siluriformes; family Pangasiidae; genus Pangasianodon; species Pangasianodon gigas. The sequence goes on from CM040464.1 coordinate 21,454,794, forward strand.
TGTGGAGAGATGTTTAAGCAATAATTGTGCATGATTACTCTCATACATAGCATTTAGGTTGAAAATACCTGAATAGTGTGGGTATTGAGTCTTTAGTTTTCTAATAATATTTTATTATTTCATTTAAATTGATCTGTAGTGCCTCCCACAAACATCGGATATTGAGCGGAATTCATATCATGATATTATGTTGTTGATTTTAATGCTCATTTCTCATCTGGGCCATTCCTATAGTTCAGTTTACTGTTCTGTGTAAAATAAATATACAGTGAGGGAAAATAAGTATTCTGACACTTGTTTTTGTTATTTAATATACTTTCAGTGCATGTATCCACTTCAAATGTACACATATAATGTCTTTTGACTTATATATATATATATATATATATATATATATATATATATATATATATATATATATACTGATTTGTACTTATAAATATGAACAAAAATATGTATTCATAAGCATAAAAATGAAATGAAAAACACCACCACAAATGAACAACGTTAGTACTTTGTTGCAAAGCTGTTGTTGGCAATTTCAGCTAGAAGTAATAAACTAATGGTAAGAACAATTTGCTTTATGCTTCTTGCATTGTGGTTCAATTTTGGTGCATTCCTCTTGGCAAATCATCTTAATTCCCCAAGGTTACAAAGGTTCCTCTGATGGACTCGCAATTTCAAAATCCTCCATAAAGTTTCAGTGGGATTCAGGTCAGGCAATAGGCTAGGCCATGCAAGGCCTTTTGGCTGTACACTCACTGTCCACTTTATTAAGGAATACCTGTACACCTGCACATTCATGCAGTTAACTAATCAGCCAATCATGTGGCAGCATCGCAATGCAAAAAATCATGCAGATACAGGTCAAGAGCTTCAGTTAATGTTCACGTCAAACATCAGAATGGGGAAAAAATAGAATCTAAGTGACTTTAACTGTGGCATGGTTGTTGGTACCAGATGCTGATCTCCTGGGATTTTGACACACAACAGTCTCTAGAGTTTACACAGAATGGTGCGAAAAACAAAAAACATCCTGTGTGCGAAGGGTCTGCAGGCTGAAACACTTTGTTGAGTTTAAGAGAGGTCAGAGGAAAATGCCCAGATTGATTCAAGAAGGATAGGAAGGAAGGATATAGTAACTCAAATAATCACTCTTTACAACCATGATGAGCAGAAAAGCATCTCAGACTGAACAAAACTTTGAACCTTGAGGTGGAAGGGCTACAAAAGCAGAAGAACACAAAGGGTTCCTGTCAGCCAAGAACAGGAATCTGAAGCTATCATTTGTACAGGCTCACCCTGGATAGTTGAAGAAAAAAAAAATCACCTGGTCTTTTTCCAATCTTCAACTGTTCAGTTTTGCTAAGCCTCTGCTCATGATAGCCTCAGATTCTTGTTCTTGGCTGACAGGTGTACAGGTGTTCCTAATAAATTGGAAAGTGAGTGTATGTTTGGAGTTGTTGTCTTGTTGAAATGTCCATCTACTTCCCAGATTCAGTTTCTTGGCTGATGATTAAATTAAATTCTCTAAGATGCCCCTTTCCATTGCTCCATGTTTGAGAATACTTATTTTCCCTCCCTGTATGATATGAAAATACCATTTTCATGATGAACATGTATTTTATTTTAAATACGCAACCTTTAAAGTTTTAATATTTAATACTGATTTAATATTAATATTTAAGGTGCCTGAAGGAAAAAACCCTAGATCTGGGATGTCCAAGACAGGTCCTGCACAGTTTGGTAACTTCCCTGCTCACCTCCTAACCAGTGATTTGAATAAGCTGTAGAATAACCTAATGTGCCTGGACTATGGGCCACGAAAAATTGATTTTGGCACCCTGATCTAGAAGGTGCCTGAAGGAAAAAATCTGGATAGCATTATTTCCTCCCTCATAGTATTCTCTTACTGTGCGTGAAAGTCATGATAGTTGGCAGCACACTGGTTGGCAGGGATAGGGTTGGGCTTGATGCATCATGGAATACCACTCATTAAAGTTGAAAAGTGGTATTTTGTGTGATGGAATACCGGAATACCACCTGGAACAATAATCCTTCTGCCTTTACATGTTGCTGCAAGCTTGAAAAATTATACTCCTGTTTAATTTGCAGGAGGAGTAATTACTTTTTTTGTGTTGCAGATGGAGTCAGCCACTCCATGGACCCCCCAAAATGCATAATTTTTTTAGTAGAGGACAACAGCTGAAACTGTTTACAGAAAATTGTACATGACTAGGGTTTTCTTTGAACAAAGATTGCATGACCTCCCCTGGATAATTATACATACAAACCTGGTATATAATTAAATATTTTAAACCATCACTAGACATATAAACTGTGATTAAATAGAACATAATGTGTTTGTGTCTGCAGTCAGGCGTGGGTGTGTGCCTACCATACTGAGTTGGCTCTGCAGTTCAATCTGCATCTTATGGAAGTAGCTCTTCAACTGACTGAGTTCTGTAGTGTTGTACTCCAAATCCTCAGTCTGCTCGATAAACTTCTTTTCCACAGTAGACATCTATAAAACACAGAGTACTCATTCAAACACCTTCTGATGACACCTTTCCACAGAAAATGTTTTGCACAAGCAAATGTTTCACTTTTCTTCAGTTCATTTTTATGGTCTGTTTGGTGTACCTTGTTTTGGTACCAGACTTCCTGATCTCTATGATTCTTGGCAACCACAGCCTCGTAGTTTTCTCGAATCTTTGTCAGAGCCTGGTTCAGGTCTGTAGAGGGTGCTCCATCCACAGAAACGTTCATCTGGCCTCCAGCCTGTGCATGTATCCAAGCTTTCTCCTAAAAGACACAGGAAACACAGCTTCACGGATATACATGGATTCAACATGGATGCCAATTCAACTCAATTAGAATAGAAGATATCTGTGGAGTATAGATCATTTTACTGTTGATTCTAACAACATCTTGCATATATTTGGCAAACTTATGAGTAGTGGAAATAGATTGTTGGGTATGTGTGTGTGTGTGTGTGTGTGTGTGTGTGTGTGTGGTGGGGGGGGCATTTAGGTAAAGCTAAATCTTTTTATGGACATGATCTAAATGTCAGTAGTAGTCTGTTTCTTTCTGTCAGGAAGTTACTGAGATGATTTTGAGAGATGATTATGAGATAAAAGAACAAAACAAAAAGACAAGACCCACAAACAAAATACCAAAATCTAAAGACAGATGTTGATACAAATATGAGGACTTAAATCAGACTTAATACTCAGTCCCTTTACTATATTTTCTCTCTCTTTTTCGTATAACCAAAATTGTTATGCACCCACAAACAAGGCGACAGCTAATCACTAATCGTATTTCTAAGTAACTAGCCTCAAAGTGTTGTTGAGGAACCTCGTATTAATGATAGAGGAAAGTTTGTTACCAAAAACTAAGTTAGTGTTTCATCTGGATGTTACTGTTCTCTTCATATCGTTCCACTCAGTGTCATGGTACATTGTGTTGGCATGTTCAAGTTTTCAGGTATGTCCATCTGAAAACTCTGAAATCCAGTAGACATTTAAGGTGTAAGACCCACCAGTGAATAATGTTCCAAAAGCCTAAAGCCAGTAAAAAACAGTAAATGGATTAACAATATTTGCAAATAAAAATCTCTAAAAAAGAAAAAGAGTACTAAATGGAAGTTGTATTTTTTGGAGAAAAGATTTGTTTTATTTTCTTTTAGTTTGTTGGTCGTTGTGTTTGCAACATCTTTTTTTTTTTTTTAAATACTTAATATTTTACTTGTGCCTCTTGTACCTTAATACTTCTGGCACAAAACTTCATAAATCAACCACAGGGTGTTTGCACTGAAACGACCTTTCTGTCTGCCTTGTCCTGAATACAGGACATGTTGCATTATCACAAAAGAAATTGTGTAATTGTAGGGACCTCTCCTTTGGCCAAATGTTGTGAATCAGATCAGCATATCATCATAGTAGATGAATAACTCCAAATTATGGGTATGTTTTACAGTAGACCAGATGTGTATTGACCCCACCCATCCTCCTTACCATCCTCTGCCATTAGGGGGCAGAATGAAAATTCTAATCACCAGGAAGAATGGCTTGTCGAACCAGATTCCATCCAGCTTTATCTCCTTTCATCCCCTTTCACCCACATACTGTATGCATTTTTACTGGTCTGTATACATTATGCTTTTAATACGGTATTGTATGATTTTTTATGGCTGTTAAACTCTGAAGCATGAATTGACCATGAAGTAACTGTGTTTCCTTACAATGACAATGATTACTGTATATTAAACCATAACACTACCTTACTGCGGTTTTATATGGCAACTATGTCTGCTACATATTTAGCCACAGTTTTAGTATCTTGCAGTAACTGTGTTTTTTATTCTTTCCATGATATTTCCATGGAATTACTATGATGTTTATGTCCACTGTTATAGTATAAATATGACAGTCGTACCATAGTAACCATGGTAACCATGGTCATGGTAAACTGTAGTTTGCAAAACATGGCTTTTGTTTGTCAAACAGAAACCAACCAATGCCAAACACACATTTCTATCTCATGCAAATTTTATGTAAAATGTAGTATTCTGAAGTAAAATGCATAACCATTGGTTTGAGAGCTAATGGAAGGGGAAACTGCAGACAGAAGAGATTACAGGCGAACAAAAACAACTGAGGGGGGAAAGGAAAACAGCACTGCATTAGTCATACTCTGCTTTCCCTGTAGAGACCTCAGTGTTTTGGTTAACTCTGTTGAGCTGGCAGAAAGTAGTAACATGGCCAGTCTAAATTTAAACCTTGTAGCCAGATCATGTTCTTTTACAGTTTACACTATCTGACTAAAGTCACCTGTGATATTGCCTCTTAGATACACAGCACATTTTTTGCACTTTATTTAAAATGATTGTGAATTAAATTTCACTGGGGAAATTCACTTTTGTTACATTTAGTCAATCTACGTATAAAGAGTTTAATTTGAATAAAAGTTTTCATGGATTAAAGTGAGAAATGGATGAAACGAGCACACCGTGCATTCCAGGTTGTATCTGTGTGGAGTTTGCAGGCAGCACTGGAATGCCAGGGCAAATATAAAGATGGACACACCTTTCTTTAGATAGACAGAGCATGAGTGAGAATATGCTGCTGTGATAGCTGGCTTCACTGGGGCTTCAGCAAAGCTTTAAAAACTTTTGGAATGGTAAAGAACCATATCCTATAACAGGAAAAAGTGTCTGAACATTATAATACAAGATTTTAGCACTCACTTACTGTGTCTTACTGCCAGGTCGATGCTTAAAACAGTACAATTCCTTTATTTTATGACAAACCTAATATTAACTTCATATAAAGGACTTAAGAACTGTACGAATATTATAAAACAAATTGGTCATATCACAGAACACAACTTGGAAAAGATATTGGTGGGGGTATGAGGAAATAAATGACAAATGCCTGTACCTCCTCATGGTTCTTCCTAAGAAGGATGTGTTCCTCCCTCAGGCTTTCATACTCCATCTCCAGAGTTGAGCAGGTGAGGGTTAATTCATCCATGACCTTCCTGATGTTGGCAGTGTCCGTCTCCACCCATGTACGGATGCCTAGCTCTAACTCATACCTAAAGTGAGGTAAAGGATCAGTAATCGAATAAAATCTGGAAAATAAGGCAGCTACACACTTATTCTAAATGCAAGCATTTTGTTCACTTACTTGCTTCTGAAATCATCAGCAACTAGACTGGCATTTTGAATATTTAGGCCAGCCTTACCATTGGACTTAGAGATGTCCTGAATCTGGAAAATTAAGAAAGTATTCTCATCACTGTCAGCCAATATTGTTTATACTAGGGAGCCTTGTGGGATGTTAAAGTAGAACAGCAAAATGAAAATAAATTAATAAACAAAACATTGTCATTTTAGAGCAGGGGTATAGAATCTTATTTGCCCAAATCTAGTCTGGCTGCAAGTTTTTGTTGCAAGAAAGCAGGAGCACATCTAATACAACTAATCAGTTGAATACTGACACATTCCTGCTTAACTGAAACAAAAATATGCAGCCACACTGGCTCTTATACAGATAAGATACCTAAGATGCCTACTCTTACGTGAGTTACATTTGTAGCATATTTTCATTTAATTTCAATCATTTTTATCCTTTTGAAACAGTTTTAAAGCTATTTAAAATTTAGCTATTGCCTTTTCAGTTTGTGTAGCAGGCAGCAAGTTTAGCAATATAACTATATGGATCATTCATACTTTGCAAATTCTAAAATATGAAAGGCAAGTGAAAAGGACCACAGAGAGAAGTTTAAAGAAAACTTTAAAGAAAACAATATTCAACCAAAGGGTGATTAGTTAAGGACGATTAGAACAAATAAACCTGTCAGTGCAATGTGAGTAAGACAGTAAAATATAGCAGCTCTGATAGACAAACTGACATTTTTTTCCTAGGTGTACAAAAACACTCTTAAATAATTTTTTAATCAATGATCAGTGAATTTGACTGTGCAATGTAATATCAGCGTTAATATTAAATGGAATACACAATATATGCAATGGGGGTTTTTGGGTTATATTTACATCAGGCACGTGTCTGTAAATGTACACTACTAAATGAGAAGAAAATGGTGTTGTCTCTTGCAGCTTGCCTTACAATTGTCAGATTTAGTGTTCAAGTTACATTACAATGTTACAACCAATTCTACATGATCCGTTCTACCTTTTTTCTAATCTTACCTGGTCTCGTAAGCTTTTAATGGTGGCCAAGAATCCCGAGTACTCATGAGATGCCACAGTACGGATTGCACACCACTCATTAATCTTCCTCTCCAGTTCAGCATTGCTACTCTCCAGAGAATGCACCTTCTGTATAAAGGATGCCAGACGATCATTTAGATTCTGCATGATGGCTTTTTCATTGGCTGAAATGTGAAAAGTGAGGCCATCAGCAGGGTTGGATTGCCAAGAAGATCCACAAAATAACTCAGGCCTGGAAGATGAAATGCGGGTTCCTTGGCCCCCGGCACCCCCATACACACTGAGTGTCTTGGTGCCATAGCTTTTAAAGGACAAAGGCATGTTGCTTTCCTGGTGGAGACCTATAGAAAAGAGTAGATGGAACTAAAGAGCCTCTGCTTGCATAAATGCTTGCATTTAAGTACCTGGTAAGGATTTGTAGGTAGAGTCTTGCTTATGATAAGACAGGTGTATACCCCTACATTTCCTTTTATGGCAGTATATACCCACATTTTCTTGCAATGGTATCCGTGTCCATCATCATAAACCTGTTCAAAGTTCACTCACTCAATTTCACCACTTCTGTCACTTTTTCAAGATGTGTATCAAACTTTGGGCATGCAGATTTTTAGATACGAAAAATTTTCCTCAGAAAACTACTCATCCAACCAGTTGGGAGGGAAATATTTAACTAAAATGAGCTTTCCTAGAACAGCAGATAATTCCATGCAGGGTATGCAACGTAACACTTGTGCTTTCTATGGCAGCTATACTTCATCTTCAGTGGTCAAATATGTGTTACTCATTGGTTGTGGATCCTGAAAGATAAAACTGTTTCACTCGGTGCATCGATATGTATTGATCATATAGTACATTGATGTGAGTAAGCCTTATGAAAATTTTGGCCACTGGGCCATTGGAGGACTGTGCTGCAACCATTTTCGAGCAATAGCTTTCTTGCCCGCTACCAATAACATGTTTAAAAAGTATTTATGTCCAGCCACTACTGATTCCAATATACATCCAAGATAAAGAGTGCAACAAGCTACCTATATCTGTTCCAGACTTATTAAACTCCAATTGGATTATAAGGCTGGAA
>CM040464.1:21465110-21485984 GCA_022758105.1 Pangasianodon gigas
TCCTCCACAGAGGGCTTAATAGCTGCAGAGCAGAGTGATCATTCCAAAGCAAGTCGCAGAATGGCTAAAAAAATTGCCTGCACAGGCTATAGGTGAGGAAATGTTAAAATGTCTCACCAAAATGTCATCAGTGTGTCTGTATTAGATACTTAGGCAGTGTTAATCTGGACCTTGTTTGATGAAACCACCAATTATGCAATACAAGTGTCATGGCAGGTATGTAGCCTATGCCAGTCTGTTAATAACCTGTCATATTACCTAATGCACAAGTCTTGGAACCTGGACATGGTATAGCAGAATACTTTTACATTATAAAAGTATTATAAGCAGTCAACCAATCAATGCTATTTATAGTGATGGATGTATTTCAGTAACTGCTGTCCTGAAAAAGCAAAAGTAACAAATGATATATGTAAGAGGGCTTGGAAAAACCTATCAGATATCACTATGGATAAATTCTGGAAAACAGCCAAAAATGGCTAAAAATAGGGTTTGATGAAATAATATACTTTGACATCTCTACTTTCATAAAACATAAATATATACAATATTATACCAAGACAGTGGTTTTTCTTTTTTTTTTAGGTTAGTTTCTAACCATGCCTTGACTGTCTGCCAAAGACCATGCCAGGTAAGGAGCTGGACTTTTCTATAACTTTACTTGTTATTACACTTGTTGTGTAATCATGACTCAAACAGAGTTTACAACCTATATCTGTTCTATTCATTAGAAACATCTTAACGTCAAAAGGTCTTAACTTTAAAAAATCCTAACTATAATTTTTTTATGGTGTGAGAAAATCAAAATTTGATATTGAAAATTGAATCAGATGTACGAGTAATATTTCTTTTAACAATGTGATGTACCAGTGTCAAATAAGCCACTTATAATGTGAATGTGTAGAGACAAATGCTTTGCTGTGAAGATGACCTTTGGTTTTTCACATTCTAATTATCCTGCATCACACACTCTAATCTAAGAAGTGCTATGAGCATACAGGACATTTTCTTCAAACTGTAAATTCTCTCTAGTAGGACTATGATATGACTCTGTTGTAACAAATTGTTTTATTTTAATTTATGATAATTAGGGAAGTTCCTTGAGATAATAAGGGTATGAATTTACTGTTAGAGTATTTGTTATGGTTACCATGGTTTGTTTCCAAGGTAACTATGACAATGAATTGACACAATCATTTTAAATATGAACTTTTCTAAATATAAAGATTGAAATCACTAGCCTAAAGCCTTCACACTCCACTAACAGTCTAAGTGGCCTATCATTTCTGTAATCACACACAGCCTTTACAGACTAATGAAAGATGTGCTTGAGCAATGCAGTGGGTGTGTTGCTATGGGTGGAGTAGATGGGTCTGTTCAGTTTTGCTACTAGATTATGCTGTGTAAACAATCATCTACTCTGTCCTTTCGACTTCAGGTATTGTATCAGAAAACTATGGGTGCCATTTTAGTCAGGAAACTCGACCATGGATAACATGATCCTGCATTGAAATACTGTTTTTAACATGTCCTAGCCACTTCCTAATTAGAGGAAAATCTCCCTCACCATCTTACTGGCTGTCCCAGTCCTGTCAGTGTGAGAAAAGTGCAGTGTCCCTAAATGAATCATTTTTTTTTTAACCATCGTGTCTTGAGTTGCATTACCTTATATGGTTTTATACCTATATTGCACATTTATGGTCATATTTATCCATAATGTCAGAAAACATTATCTTGTCCATAGGGGCAGGTGGTGTTGAGCCTCAACATTTACAGTACACTCACTGTCCACTTTATTAGGAACATCTGTACAACTGCATGTTCATGTAGTTATCTAGTCAACCAGTCAATCTTTCAGAATGAAGAAAAAGTGTGATCTCTGTGACTTTAACCATGGCATGGTTGTTTTTACCAGAAGGGCTGGTTGAGTATTTCAGAAACTGCTGATCTCGTGGGAATTTCACACACAACAGTCTCTAGAGTTTACACAGAATGGTGCAAAAAAGCAAAAAACATTCTGTGTATGGATTTTATGCATTGTGCTGCTGCCACATGATCGGCTGATTAGATAAATGCATGAAAGTGCAGTTATACAGGTGTTCCTAATAAAGTGGACAGTGAATGTATGTATATCAGCCATTCAAAAATGTTCATAATGTTCAAATCTTAATAAAGTCCTCATTTACAACTCCATACATTTTAAATTTCACTGAAATACTAATTATCTCTTTTGAGTGTCTAATAATTAAAAAACAGGCCGTTATTTGAGAGATATAAGCCAAGATAAGCATGTAAAATCGTTCAATGCCCTCTCTTAACTTTTATTTATTTATTATTGCACCTAGTGGTCAAAATGGGGACTGCAACAAGCACCAATAGAGGTCCACTGGGGAGGATTCTTCCTGCCCCATGCCCATGGGATGAGCAGCAGACAGACAGTTAATGACAGGGTTGCCAGATTGAGCTAATAAAAAAAAAATACCAGCAAATCATCAGAATTAAATCTAATACATTTCCACAAAAAAGTGCAGACCAAGTGTCTATGATAGAGCCATTGTAAAAAATGAGAGAGGGAAAGGGGGATTATTGAGTGCATAATATCTATACATCAGAAACACATGCAAAATTCTTGTTTCCCACACAAAAGCTAAGAAAAAGAAGAAAAACGTCTTCTTTTTGTGATACTCAATTTTTTGGATTAGTTTCAGGTCTTTTGTGTGTTTTTTTAGCTGTACTTGTCCTGGATATTTTTCTGAAACCTGTTAATGATATTACGTCAAACAAGGTTGAACAAATGCACATCTAAAACTGCTCAAACAGCTGCTAGGCTGTACGCTGGATGACTGTATGTTGTTGGTTACACACATGAAACACACAAGAGCCAATGTACACCCTCACTGTAGGGGTCATGCATTCAGGCCTGTACCATTCTCTCTGTGTTACACCACACATGCAACCACCGACTTCTGGAGAATATGCTGAAGGATGACTCATTTTCCACTTGTGCAGACCAGTGCTATTGGTTTTTGCACTACTGACTTCTCAAATGTGTATTTGTCTCTGTAGTGAAGGCTTTATGTACTGCTACTCTACTATAATGTCCCTCTTTATGTAGTTGTGGACAGACTTCGTGCATTGACACGGTCAGTGACCTGATGAACAGTTGCGCTTCTGTTTTTCCTTACACATCATACTAATACATGAACATCATGGCTATTTATTGTGTGCCCATAGCTTTCCCATAGCTCTAAATGCAGATGTCACTTTAGCCACAGTTCCTATAAAAACACAGACAGTTGAGCCGTCTTTGTGAATGAAACTTCTGCAATGCATGCCCTAATAATGAACTCTTTAAAAGTCACCTAGATATTTTCCTCTAACCATCTGGATCCAAAACTGAATCATCGCAAATTAATACCACTTCATTCAAGTCCACCTCAAGGTGTCTAAAACTACGACTTGCGACAACAGAAAAGGAGTATTGCATGCTATAGAAATTTGCAGTGGTGGAAAGAGTACAGAAGAGTACACACTACATGAGTAAAAGCACTGCTACTGTGGTAATAATAGTAAAAGTAGTCATCAAGAAAATAACACAGGTAATATTAAATAAGTCAACTGGTGAAAAACTATTTGAGTGACTACTTTGCAAATTACTTTTCATTTGTCTACAATTGACACAACTAATCTTAAAATTCTATTTTCTGTTCTGTTCTTATGTTAAATGTTAAAAGCCAGCTAGCTTACTTTCTGTTTTCTAGCTACATAGGCTATGTTTACATGCACATCAATATTCTGATATTAATCAGAATTTGGTAATATTCTAGTTAGTATTGAGTCATGTAAATGCTGCAATCCGATTGCCCGATTCAGATTAAGACAATATTCTGATTCCCCAAATTCCGATTCCCTCCCTGGAATATGCATGTTTTAATCAGAAATTTGTTGTATGTAAATACCTTATTCAGAAAATCCACTGAAAGGAGACATATGCACGTGCTCAGTCCACAAGGAATTGTGCTAACAGATGCTTAGCTGTAGGCTAGGTATTTAGGGATGGCAACCAGGTATACTTACAACAGCCATGTATACAGGAATATTCTGATGCCTGTACGCATATAAGCAACATATTCGGAATATTGCTGCAACCCGAATATAGACCTTAAACGGAATTTAATGTGCATGTAAACGTAGCCATAGTTAACTATATAGCAAAGATGCCCCTTACACATTATCCTGAGCATTATCTATAGAATGTAGCAGATATATTTAACACAAGGTTAATACAGAGCTTTCATACTATAAAACATGAAAAGATGTGGCTAGCTAATCTGGTTCATTCACCTAGTTTATGGCTTACACGTACATGTTTCGGCAGGTTGGCTGTTGAGTATTGAAATGCTGATATCTCTGTGGGATTTGGCTCATATAATTTGCAGATCATTATCGTGCTGTTTCTACTGAAGCAGTTATAAATAATGATGCTTGATACATTGGACCAGGGATGCTTATCTGTCTCCACTGTCTCAGAATATTGCTGTAGTTGACTAAGCATTTGGCGTCTGAAGTGTAGACTTTCGGCAGCAATCTTTATTTTGCACATACTGACTTTTAATTGAATTAGTCTTCTGGGGTTAAATATTTTATTATTTTTACTCTGTAATAGTGATCAAAAATAAATGTATAGATTTTGAATATTTTATTTTTTAAAAGACTTCATTAAAAATGAAAGTATTATTATTTAATTATTTTCAAAAAGTAGCAGTACAGTGAACTATGTACTCAAGTACTCAATGTACTCAAGTAACAAAGGTGCACGTAGTTTGTTACTTTCCACCATTGATAATTTGTATATGATAAATATGAAAAATTGTCACCCTGTCACAGTGAATAAATCTGCGGCTCTATAGGTGGATTCAGTTAGGGTGTTGGTATATGTACTCAGTAGGTGTTTATCAAGGTGTATCACCCTTTAGGCAAGAGACAAAAGTTGTTAGAACTAATATTTGGAATGGAGTACATGCAAAGTAAATATTAAGTCAAGTTCATCAGACACACATCGACTCAATAACAGTGCCATATATTTTTTTCCATTGCTCAGTTTAGTTGGTTTCATTGAGGAACACCAAAATTCATTTGTTCTTTTCTTTTTTTGTCTTATTGTTTCCAGGTGGTCTTTATAAAACCACTAACTCAGCTTATAGTCTTTCCTTACAATAAAAAAAATGTGAAAGATGAGACAGGATGATGGGCGTAGATCACACAAAGATCAGCTTTCAGGCATTAGGAAGCAAAAACAAGCACCACCCAGGTCCAATCTGAATGGATGCTATTAGGCGTTACTTTTCACTTTATGTGGGATGATGCAAAGAATACATAATATGTATTGTATTTCTGTATCAAGCAATTTGCTCTCTGTAGATTTCCCACACCTGCAAATCAACAAAGAATAAACTGGAAGGTTTAACTGAAAAATTTGAGCAAGTCATTGAGTGTTGTGTGATATTTATGTGTGCATGAAAAACTTTGGAGTGAACATTTGTATTGATCAACGTGAAATGATGTTCTGTAATGATCTTCATTTATAGGCTTGAGTGCTGACTGAAGTGGCTGAAGTGAAAAACAACAAAACTCACTTTCAGTAACTGCTGGTCAGGATCACGGTGTATCTGGAGCCTATCCCAGGAACACTGGGTGTGAGGCGGGAATACAACAGTCCATCGAAGAGCACCATGCTTACACACATTCACAATTAGGGGCAATTTAGCATAGCCAGTTCACGTACTGGCATGCTTTTGGGAGATGGGAGGAAATCAGAGAACCTGGAGGAAACCACCACAAACATGAGGAGAGCATGCACAGATAGAACCTAGGACCCTGGAGCTGTGAGGCAACAATGCTATCCCCTACACCACCTCACTGTCCACATATATCCAGTGATTATAAATGCAGATTCAGCAAACAAAAATGAATTTAATATTCACAATTGTTTTCAGTTAATTGAAACAACTTTTAAAACAACCTCTGCAGTAAACTATTTTACAAAATAACATTTTTCTGCAAATATTAATGCACACTTACTTAAAAATAGAAAAAAATAAAATAGTAATTGTGGCCTGTACAAATGTTTGGACACCCTACTAAAGCAGTACTTACAGTGAATATAAAAAGTCTACACACTCCTGTTAAAATACCAGCAAATCAGCAGGTTTTTGTGAAGTAAAAGAATGAAACTAAGATAAATCATGTCAGATCTTTTCCCACTTTTAATGTGAAATTGCAAAATATACAAATAAAGTGAAAAACAATCAGAAACTTTTTTTAGGGAAAAAAGGAAAAAGGAAAAAACTTACAATAACCTGGTTGCATAAGTGTGCAGACCCCTAAACTAATACTTTGTTGAAGCACCTTTTGATTTTATTACAGCACTCAGTCTTTTTGGCTAAGAGTCTATCAGCGTGGCACATCTTGATTTATTTGATATTTTCTCACTCTTTCTTGCAAAAACATTCTAGATCCGTCAAATTGTAAGGGCGTCTCCTGTGCACAGCCCCCATCAGGTCACCCCACAGATTTTTAATTGGATTTAGGTCTGGGCTCTGGCTAGGCCATTCAAAAACATTGATCTTCTTTTGGTTAAGCCATTGCTTTGTTGATTTGGATGTATGCTTTGGGTCGTTGTCATTCCTTGGTCATGGTCATTCCTTTTCATCATCAGCTTACTAGAAGACACCTGAATGCTCTGCACTAAAATCGGCTGGTATTTGTAGCTACTCATGATTCCCTTGAGAAAAGCCCCAGTTCTGGCTGAAGAAAAGCAGCCCTAAAGCATGATGCTTCCACCACCATGCTTCACTTTGGGTATGATATTCTTTTGGTAATGTGCTTTTTTTATGCCAAACATACTATCCTTTAAATTATGGAATTATTTTACCTTTTGGAATTGTCTCATCAGACCATTTGTCACATGATTTGGGGTGATTTAGTTGAGCTTGGTGTTGGATGTTTTTTGTGAGAAAGGGCTTCCATCTAGCCATGGCCCAGACTTGTGAAGGATATGAGAGATTGTTGTCACATGCAGAGAGTAATCAGTACTTGTCAGATATTCCTGCAGCTCCTTTAATGTTGCCGTAGGTCTCTTGGCAGTGTCCTGTTCCTGATGATGTCACTGTGGTGCTCCATTTTCATCTAATGTTAATCAACTAATCATCTAATGTTTTGGAAATTCTTTTATACCCCTCTCCTGATTGATACCTTTCAACAAGTGAGATACCGTGCATGCTTTGTAAGCTCTTTGTGGACCATGGCTTCAGCAATCGGATGAAACCAAGAAGATGTGAAGAAAATCCTACAGAAACAGCTGATCTTTATTTGGGGTTAATCAGAATAATTTAAGTGATGACAGCAGCATGATAATTACTTTTGAAGATGAGATTGAATGTGATTGGTTCATTCTGAACACAGCCACATCCCCAATTAGCACTAACAGTGCTAATGGCAGCATGCATGCGGAGAGTGTCAAAACAGGAAACGCTTTCATCATCTCGGAGCACGAAGTGAGAAAGGCTTTCAGGAAAGTGAACGCCAGGAAGGAAGCAGGAGAAGATGGCATCTGATGTCAGGTCCGCAGAGCCTACGAGGACCAGCTAGTCCCGGTGTTCACAGAGATATTCAACCTCTCCCTAGCACAGTTGGTAATCCCCACATGCTTTAATCAGTCCCAAAGAAACCCCATCCTGCCTGCCTCAATGACTATTGCACAGTAGCCCTGATCTCAGTTGTGATGAAGTGCTTTGAAAGGCTAGTCAGAGACTTCATCACCTCTTCATTGCCTGACACCCTGGACCCATTACAGTTCGCATACTGTCCCAATTGCTCTACCAAGGACGCCATTACACACCTCCTACACACAGCCCTTAGCCAACTGGACATCAGGATGGGCTGTTTGTTGACTGCAGTTCCAGCATTTAACATAATTTCCCTTCTTGATGTCCAGATGGCTCAGGAAAGGAAATTATGTTAAAATGCTGTTTGTCCCTGTGTCAGTGGATCTCCAACTTCCTGACCGACAGACCACAATCAGTACGGATGGGTAGACATGTCTCACCCTCCCTCACCCTCAGTACTGGAGCCCCCCCCAGGGTTGTGTCTTGAGCCCCTGCTGTACTCATTGTACACTTATTGTACACTGGAACTGTGTGGCCACTTCTAACTCTACCACCATTGTCAAATTTGCTGACGACACTGTTGCGGTGGGTGATCTCTGATAACAACGAGAAGGTCTACTTGGAGGAGAATACAGCCTGGAGAACTGGTGCCAGGTGAACAACCTCCTCCTGAACATCACAAAGACAAATGAGTCTATAGAGGACTTCAGCACTAGGCAGGAGAGGATCTACCACCCCCTTAAGATCAACGATGCCCCAGTGGAGAGAGTGGACAGTTTCCGGTACCTTGGTGTTCAAATCACGCAGGATCTGTCATGGTCCTTTCACATTAACACCCTGGTGAAGAAAGCCCATCAGCGTCTTTACCAACAAATGCTGAACTGTAGTCAACAAACAACATTTTAACATAATTTCCCTTCCTGAGCCATCTGGAAAGGGAAGGGCTTTAAACTGCCCTCTAAGGTGTTAAGGAACTTCTACACCTGTACCATCGAAAGCATCCTGATAGGAAGCATCACAGCCTGGTTTGGGAACAGCACCAAGCAGGATAGGCGGGCTCTCCAGAGGGTGGTGCAATCAGCTGAGTGCACAATCAAGACTGAGCTCACTGACCTAAATAAATATTTATTATATATGTTGGCAATTTCAGTTCACTACAACTACCTTAGCCTGTTGTTGCACAGCATTATATTTCACAAACAACTGAACATATCTGCACCTTATTCCAAATATAGTCATACTGTTGCTGCCACCTATCTTTTATATTATATTTTTATATTTTTCCTTTTCTACCTGTATGCAAGTAAAATTCTGGTTTACATAAATTCATTTTTCCCTAAAATGTTTCTGATTGTTTTTCACTTAATTTTTATATGTTGTAATTTCACATTGAGAGTGGAAAACATAACATTATTCTGACATGATTTATCATGGTTTCATTTTTTTTACATCACAAAAACCTGCCATTTTAACAGGGGTGTGTAGATTTTTTTATACCCATTGTAGTAACACCCTCTTTGGCTGATATCACAGCTTGCAAAATTTTTATGTAGCCAGCTAAGAGTCTGTCTATTCTTGTTTAATGAACTTTCACCCACTCTTCCTTGCAGAACTGAGATCTGCATGTTTAAGATCTACCCACAGATTTTCAATGATGTTCAAGTCAGGGGACAAGTAGTTCATGTTGGATTTTAAGGTATGTTTTGAATCATTGTCCTGTTGTAGAAGCCAATCTCTTTTCACCACCAGTTTCTTGACTTGCTATGTCAAATTCTTGCTTCCAGAATTCACTAATATTTACCAGAATCCATTCTCCCATCTACCTGTACAATGTTTCCTGTGCGACTGACTGCCACGCAACCATAAAGCATAACAGATCCATCGCCATGCATAATAGTAGGGAAGGTGTTCTTTTTGTCATCAAATACTGATCCTTTTGTCTCCAAACATACCTTTGGTGATTGTGGCTGAAGATTTCCATTTTTATTTCATCAATCCACAGCACTTGTTTTCAAAATGCCCCTGGCTTACCTAGATATTGTTTTTGCATAAATCAGACATTGATTTTTCATTGATTGACATTGAAGTAAGGTTTCCTTCTGATGACTCTTCCATGCAGATCATGTTTGTGCAAGCACTGCTGTGTAGTAGAATGGTGCACCACCACTCCTGTGTTGTTGTCTAAACCTTCCTGCAGGTCCTTGCTGTAATATGGGGGTTTTGCTTTGCCTTTCTGGCCAGCATATGAGCAGTTCTATCTGAAAGTTTTCTTGGTCTTCCCAATCTTGCCTTGACTTCCATAGTTCCCCTTAACTGCTATTTCTTAATGACATTTTGGACAGTGAAAAATCTTTTCCTCTGTTTTGTAGGCATTAATTAGCTTCGTTTTCAGATCCTCATTAGGAGCCAATGGTTGTTAAATATCAGCACAAGTTTTGAAGAGTTAGAGAATTTACTGCACTCTGGAATTGTTTTTCCTAATGACAATTCTTGACCTGCCTAATGAGTCCTAATGAGCCAATTAAAGCCTAACTAGTTAATTAAGTTCTGAGTCTTTATAATTGGAAGGGTGTGCAAATTTTTTTTTCTATTTTTAACATAATCCAATATAAAGTAACTGCATGAACACTTGCAGAAACATGTTATTTTAAAAAAAATAGTTTCCTGCCATTGCTGTGTTTACTTCTTTTCAATTCCAAAATCAACAAAATGTGTCATTTGACCGGGGGTGCTCAAACTTTTGCATACAACTGCATTGGAATTAAGTCTACTATGTGTATTCAATTAGAATAATGAGATTAAAAATATAAATAGTAATACAAATATATGAATAATTGGTTATGTATAGACTTGTTCAGATGAAAGCTGACTCACTTGCTTTATATTCTTTTTTTACAATGAAAAAAAATTATACAAAGGGTGTACATGATGGGTGTATATTACACAAAGCTCTGTTTTCCGGTCTTAGACAAAGACAAGCAATAACAAGAGCTAAGCGTAAGGAATTCAGACTACCTAAGCCTCATAGGACCGTCGGTTGGGGATGATAAATCCATGTGTGATTCACTCTAAATCATCATCTCATTGCTACTTTGGTTTTTTTTGACCAACAGATTTTCACTTTTATTGCATATAGCATGAAAACATTGTATTTCTGTACAGAAAAATAATTGCATGTGCAATATGTAGCATTTCCACATTTGTCTGTAACACAACTCATCAATAAATCAACAGAGTAATCACTTGCACAGACAATTTTCTGTCACCAGTTGCTTGACAAGTTGGTACATGTTGATATATTGAATATGGTGACGTTTTAAACAAGCAAGTTCTTCTAACTTTAAGAATGTTAACTGATATAAAACTATAACTCTATAACTGGATTTAGTGCAGAAGCAAAGCCATGGCTGTGTATGACCATGTAAGCAAATTGTAACACTAAAGCTTTTTGCAGCACTATGTAGAATTTCCACATTTGTCGCAGTGGCATTTAACAGGTTCCAAACACCCAGGCTATATTGGAAAACCTGACACCGTGCTGTTGCACAAAGGGAAACTTGCCAGCCTGGGAACAATGTCGCCCTTCATTTCATCTCCAGCTCTACACACCCATACCTGAGTGTGTTTTTACCATGACATGAGAGTCAGCAGACGTCTTACCGCATGGGAAAACTGTAATATGTGGCTGAATGCCAACTTCCACAGTTCGATACAGGTTAGGACACAAAGTTTGGCTTAAACACTGGAGTCTCACACATCCTGCCATGAACAATAGAACTCATGAAAAACAATATGAAAGAGGTAATTTAGTTCAAATGTTGTTTAGTTACTATGGCACTATGAAGGCAGTTGCACAGATAAGTTTCCACAGAATGGACTCATGAAGTTAAATGTGTAGCTTGAAAGCAAACAAGTAAAGGTAATGAGGAAGCGGACCTAGTTAGAGATATTGCAGACTATTACATGCACAAATACATCAGTATTAATATAGTCTAGATAATGTTACAGTTACAGGAAGCACAATAAAGATGCAAATGTGCCTCTCCCGTGCAGACTGCTATTACTTTTGTACCATATGGATGAAAAAGAAAATTACTGTTACTCTTGCAATGCATTTGTATTATTTAAAGTCCAGTTAAAGACTTTAAAACAATGGCAGCAGAGTTTTCTAAAACTGTTTTTTTTTATTTGATCAAAATCTCTAGTCTGAAGAGTCAAGTTCTGCTTTATAGTTTTTGTAAATCTTGCTCTTTTATCTTTGTGCAGTGAAACAAGCAAAACATTTAGTTAAATATTTCCAGGCAAAGTAGAGGCTGATAGGCTTTGAGGCTCAAGGGTGTGGTCAGTATGACTTCTTATTGTAATCAGTGTTGCTAATAACAACCGAGTGTTTCCATGCCTGTGCAGGCCTGTTCCCGAGAGCATGCGAAAGATCTCTTTCAGCAGACTTTTCAAACAGACCACAGTCAAACCCTGAGTAAGTCTTATCAGAGCTGTCACCCAGAGCTGAGCACACCTCTACATTGGGGAGAAAGCACAGAGGGGTGGAGTGTTGTTTATACAATGAATCATGGCTCTCATGAGTTTTAGCTAGCTTAACACACCAAAGCCTCACAGACAAAGGTAGAATTAAGTTCATCTAAGAGCTCAATGAAGTTTTAGGGACAAGCCCATTGATATACTATAAGGTTTTTTGTTTGGGACAATTGTGTGAAAGTTGGAACTCCATTTGCAGTAATTCACCTTATTTACTTCACATTCCAAATCTGAGTACTGAATGTACACTACAGAATGTGTACAGAGAGGTTTGTCTTGTTTCTATGAAACTTTGTTGAGCTGAAGTTGAAAACTATGAAAACTTTCTTAGAAATAAAGCATAAAATTTATGCATGCATGTCTGCTATATTGTATCTGAGTATTTTCTCTGTTTCAGTTTCTGGGAGTGGTGGTTTGTGTGTAGCAAGACTGGTGTTGTGTGCCTCTCACCAGCATTCGGGGGGATGTGAGATCATCTTTGAACTATAGCCAGCCTTTCCTCCCCCCTCCTCCCCGGGTCACATCTGGAACTCTGTATCACTCCAGATATGTCAGTAGTGAACAATAGAAAGATAGAGAAAAAAAATAAACTTAAGACACAAATAGAGATTATCTCTTACAAAACATTGCAAGGAGTGTACTGTGAATTTTATGACTTTATTTTGCACAGTCAGTACTTCTACTGTGCATACTTGATATTTGAAATATGTGGCATGATATTTTAATTATGTGGTATGATATTTAAATTATGTGCTACGATCTGAGAAAGGTGACCAGCTGACAAAATGTTAATTAATATTTTATTGTAAGGGCGTTACTCACATGTTTAACCAACTAATGCATTTAATTTGTGGAATCTATTAGTATCCAATAAACTAGACAGCTTCTTTTTAACTCACAGTACTACAGGAAGGATGGCTCAGTGACGGGGGAGGCAGCATTGCTGCCTTATATCTCCAGGGTCCCCAGTTTGATCCTGGGCTCTGATTAGTGTCTGTGTACAGTTTCTCATGTTTTTCCTGTGTTTGCATGGCTTTCTTCTGAGTTCTCTAGTTTCCTCCCAAAAAAGTACAGTAGTGTGTGCATGCTGCCCTGTGAAGTTCTGATGTCCTATCCAGGGTGTATTCCTACCTGACTCCTGTGTTCTTGGGATAGGCTCTGGATCCACAGCAAACCTGATCAGGATAAAGTGCTTACTGAAGATAAATGAAGAAGAAGAAGATTTCCTTTCACTAGAACTAAGGGGCCCAAACATGTTCCAGCATAACAATGCCTCTGTGTACAGAGCTCCATGAAGACATGGTTTGCCAAGGTTGGTGTGGAAGAACTCATGTGGTCTGAACAGAACCCTGACCTCAACCCCACTGAACACCTTTGGGATAAATTGGAAGACACCCTGCTTCCTCGCTGGACATCAGTGCACAACCTCTTGCTCAAATTCCCACAGCCACTCTCCAAAATCTAGTGGAAAGCCTTCCCAGAAGAGTGGAGGTTTTTCTAGAAGCAAAGGGGGAACAACTATATATGAATGCCCAGGGTTTTGACATGGGATGTTCAATACTCAGATCTCCACATACCTTTGGCCATATAGTGTATCTGTTACTAACAGTTTCAGAGGCTGAAACAAAAAATGTTCAACTAAAGCTACTTGATACTGAAAAAAATGTGAAGTTATCATTATGAACTGATTGTGTTGTGACATAAATTAATTTAGGGCTTGTCTCTGTACCCCCTTTTTTTTAAACCTGATTTTTGGTAACATGGTCAGGCAGGTACAACACAAGTTAAGCAATCCTGATAATTTAGAGATAAGGTATAAAGAGTAACATGCACGATCCTATAGTCAACAGGCTGGACTTTGGTCCAGCAGTGAATTTGTTAATGTAGGACACTATTGTTACTCAGCTGATAATATATCAGTTGTAAAAAAGGGCTCTCTTACTGAATAGAATCCTTCATGTGCATGTAAGTACTTCAAAGTAATGTGATGTGATTACTTTTTCATATATAAACAGTTAAATGTGATGCAATCAATACTGCAGAGTTTTATTTCTTTACAGTAACAGATATAAGATCTAAGTCATTGGTTGATCATAATACAAACTAAACTCTGTGTGTATTCCAGCTCTGAATGGTATTAAGGAAGGAAAGCTGCCAAGCTTTAAAAAAAAATCCACACCCACAAAACTTTTACTGCCTTTAGTATGGTGTAAACCTGTTGGTTCTCACATTGTACTCCCTCTTCTGTAATCCCAACTCTCGAGGACATGGACACACAGACACACACACACACACACAGACACACACATTCCAAAGTTGTTTCCTCACCGGGGTGGTTGGTGGTTTCCCCTCCCTATCCTTTGCGAGCACACACACACACACACACACATGCACACACACACACACACACACAGAGTGCAGGACCCGCCCCAGGGCTCAGGCTATATGAAAGGACAGAGCTGGATACAGCAGATCACTCCAGGAGAATCCAGTTCAGGGTAGCTTCATCCTCTCTGCCATTCCTTCTTCAGCTTGTCTCTGAAGCCATTCATCAGTCAGCATGAGTTTCTACCAGCGTACCTCCTATTCCAGCGGCCCTGCAGGCTTCACTGGAGGCTCTGTGGTCAGCCAGCGCCGTGTGGGCTCACTGTCCTCGGCACCTAAAGCCTTCAGTGTCTACGGAAGTGGCTCAGGCAGCACCCGAATCTCCTCAGGATTCTCAAGGACTGTGTCTTCTGGCTATGGTGGTGGACTGGGCCTGGCTGGAGATGGTGGCTTCAGCCTGGCTTCTGCCCTGGACAGTGAGAGTGTTCAAATGAATGAGAAGGCCACCATGCAGAACCTGAATGATCGTCTGGCCTCCTACCTGGACAAGGTCCGCTCCCTGGAAGCTGCCAACACAAAACTGGAGCAGAAGATCCGTGAGTACTATGAGAAGAAAGGACCAATTGCTGAGAGAGATTACAGTGCATACTGGGCCACCATCAACGACCTGAAGGATAAGGTAATGTTGTAAGTTTGTGTGGTAAATTTAACTTTGGAAATTATGACTTGTAGAATTATTGTTGTGTACTTAAATGTGAAATGTTTTATAAGGTCTACTCAGTCAATTATGTCCAATAATAATTGCCCTTGTTTCAGATCAAGAATGCCACTATCAGCAACGCCAACATCCTCCTGCAGATTGACAATTCAAAACTGGCTGCAGATGACTTCAAAACAAAGTAGGTGTACCTAAGTTATGAAAAACATATATACATAATGTACCATGAACCTAAAAAGGTAGATGATAGAATGACTTTATTTTATTATATAATAACTGTGATTAGAAAAACCAACTTGGTACTGACCCTCTTTCTCCACTGATTAGATATGAGCATGAGTTGATAATGCGACAGTCTGTGGAGGCTGACATTGCCAACTTGCGACGCCTGCTGGACCAGACCACCTTGACTAAGGCTGACCTTGAGATGCAGATCGAAGGTCTGCAGGACGAGTTGGCCTACCTGAAGAAGAACCATCAGGAGGTTAGTAATGTTATCACCACTGTGACTTACCACATTTTTACGAAACTAGACCACATTAACTAATCCAAAGGAATTGGAAAATTATGGAATGTATGAAACTGGCAAGGTATGATATTTCATCAATAATCATTTTTACTGCATTTAAAATATTCAACTTGGAAAGCACAGTGATTCTGCTTGGGATGGATGCTCTTGTAGAAAAAGCCAAGTGCAGTCTTATGCCAAGAATCTGTTTGCTGAAAAAAGATGCCATTCTTAAACATCTCCATTTTTGGTTGCAACCGCCTTCACATTTTCTCTCAGGACTTTTGCAAAAGAAAACAGCAGAATTAACCCCAAAGTATTTATAACTTCATCTTTGTAGGAACTGGCGGCTCTGAGATCCCAGCTGTCTGGAAATGTGAGCGTGGAGGTTGACGCTCCTCCTCAGCAGGACCTGAACAAGGTTTTGGAGGAGATCCGCTCACAGTACGAGGCCATCACAGAAAAACACCGCAGAGACCAAGAGGCTTGGTTCAATGACAAGGTGAGTAGGTGTTTTATTATTAATGGCATATAATCATTATTATTGTTATCATTGGTTGTGGCATACCTTTCTAATATATTTGTATACTCTCTTTAAGTCGGCAGCACTAACCAAGGAGGTTGCCATCAGCACAGAGACTATTCAGACCTCCAAGACAGAGATCACAGACTTGAGGCGAACCCTGCAGGGCTTGGAAATTGAACTACAATCACAACTAAGCATGGTGAGACTCAGAAAAGACAAAAGAGTGGAACCAATTGAAAGAGGCAGAAATGGGGAGAGATTAAGGGGAGAATGTGTTATAGAATTCATGGAAATAGTTGCAAAAAGTTACATAAGAGGTCAAATGAGGATAATAAGGAGGGTAAGAGGGGAGGCTGTAGAAATGGATGGGAGGAGACTGACTAGAAACAGGCATATTAGTGGGGAAGGCTGCCAAGGGTAACTTGTGTCCATATCCCAGAGAAACAGAATGATCCAGGGAGTAAGGAATGTGGAGACATTTTGAGGTAAAAGCAGCCAAAACTGCTAACGGTTTCTGGCACTTGGGTGTGGACTTGCAGCACCTTGGTGTAAGTGTCGCCATAGAGAATCCTGCCAAATATTTCAAAATGGAACTTTGGAAATAGTCTGTCATATGTGTGTTGATTTTGACTTCTGACAGTTAGAGGTTATTTCAAAACCTTGCTTAAATTATGAGCAATCCTTTTGGTATGAGGATGGCAGAGTTCATAAAAATGGAAAGTGCACTTTCTGTGCATAAACATCCAGGATTTCTGTGCACTGTCAAAGAACCATGAACACTGTTAAACAGTGTACTTTCACTTAACTTTTTCCATGATCTCTCTGTCATACAGAAAGCAGCCCTCGAGAACACGCTAGCCGAGACAGAAGCTCGCTACAGTGCTATGCTAGCAGGCTTCCAGAACCAGATTAACATGCTAGAGTCAGATTTGGCACAGGTACGTGCCAGCATCGAGCAGCAGGGCCGCGAATACTCCATGTTGCTGGATATCAAGAGCCGCCTAGAGCAGGAGATCGCCACCTACAGAAGCCTCCTGGAGAAGGAGGAGTCCAGGTAGGGTCACATACCTACATGTACACACATTCTCAAGCATAAAAAAATATGACTGGTCATTATAACATACAGTGTATCTGATCCTTGAGTAGTGTGTTATGAAGCTAACTAAAGTATCTTTTTTTTAATCTTGTATCCTTAGGACTCCTGGCACAGGTAATGATCACTTCCCTTTATTGTAGATATATTATTTGAATTCTCAAGGCTATTCAAATAATCAGAACAAATTATAGACAGAAATATGTATTCTTTTTCAGGTGGATCAAGCACGATCACTACCACCACCACCGTGCGCACAGTCAGCTAAGCAGAGCACTGCGTTCTGAGAAACACACACACACTAAAACATTGTTTCAGTGGGTCATTGTTTATGGTATGACAGTTAACAATTGTCAGTCATAATCGTAAAACCCAGGAAATAACTGTTTGAATTTGATAAAGATTAAATCCACTTCCTTGTTGTTGTGTGTGAGCAAAATCTGTCTCTGGAAATAAAGCTGCTGGCAAATTTACTACTGTTCTGGTCTGACTCTTTTAGATTGCACTCATAGACATAAACACACACAATATAAAATGATACAGGACAGCACCCTCAGTCTGAAAGCTGTGCCCAACAAAAATTGTGTATTGTTGAGATATTATTAATGAAATCTTCAAAGAACAACTAAAACTCTCTGGTTTTGATGCTCCAGACACCAGATAAAAATAAACTTGGAATGTAGAGTCAGTGTGTTAATCAACAATTCTGCTCACATGTACCAAGTTGGTGTATGGCACAGCCTTGTCCACTTTGCCACCATTACAACACATTTGAGTTGGCAATTATGACACACTCCTACAGCTCCCTCTCCAAAGCCCCCTTTTTAAAGCTGAAAGACTGTTGCCAGGAAACCAGGTCATCACAAAAACACTGAGTGGAAAAGCAAAGTTTAGCCTTTAAAAGAAGTCTGGAGTTTGTTCACCCTCCCTTTATCAGCAGTGCTCTTTGCCCTTGCGCTTAAGCGAAATGGAAAAAAGAAGCAATGATCCTCAAAGTGTCTGGCAATGTGTACAGCAATGAAACGGAGAAAGAAAAAAGAAAACTTGTACACACCATGTACTTACTTTAGTATTATCTGTACCTTTGTTTTCAGAACTAAACATTCATTTTCTTGAGAGTATTTTTATAGTGTTAAATCTCTCTTCTTTATTATTGAATACAAAATTCAGAGGATTACAATACATACATGCAAAGAGCACTACCAGTAGAACACGTCCCTAATTATATTGAATTAAATTCTGATTTCCTGGATAGAGATTAAATTTATTGTTACTGAAATAAATGTCTAAATACATAATTATTGTATTTATCTACCAGGATCTATGCTAGCAATAATAATTCTATATTGAGTCTATTTTGTTCCAAGATTAAGAAACCTTGGAGACTTTCCTGTTAACAAGGCTAAACCAACGTCCCCGTGCTTGTGTGAAGGCTAGACTAGGTGTGGCTGCACTGTTTACTCAAGGACAGGAACTCGCATTCAAAGTACAGTGTGTTTTCACAGTTAGAAGCCATTTGATCTGTTCCACGCCATAACAATAAATCCATAAATCAACAGCAACTGTCAAACCTGGTCTTAAATGAGGGCATATATCCAAGCTTGTAACATTGCCAAGAAGGGTGTGCATATATGTATTCCGTCACCTCTAAAGGATGGGAACTTTAGTCATCTCAATAGTCAAATTACTGCTGAAAGCTATAAGATTTTGGAACTATTGTCAAATTCTTAGCAGCATTTTTCAATACTTTAAGTCATTGCATGTCTGCTCTATGATTAACAAAAAACTCAATTAAACGTCATTAATATTTATTTGTCTTTGCTCAGACATGGCATTTGGGAATTATAGTGTTCTGCTTTAAAAAGCTGGATGCAAGTGTTGTCAGAACTGCTGGATAACACATCAACAGATGGATCTACTCTGACCCTGAGCAGAATAAAGCGGCTACTGAACATGAATCAATGAAGAAAAATGCTGTTGACTGGCTTAATTTTCAAAATGTCAAATTTTCTTGAAGCATAAAGGGTGTCTTTCATGAGAAAATAAGCTGAATTTTAGCGCCATCTGCATTTCAGATGATACAGCTGCCCTGTTCCTGTTTTGGTGCAACTTTAAGTAAGTTTGAAGTTCAGTATACAGTCAGTTGTATGAAACTTCATGAGGTTTCACAACTGAAAAGCCATTGCTGTAGGCAGGCTGGCTTAAATCAGTATTAGATGTGACCACCACTAAAGACAGGTTATTTGTAAAGCTTAGTGTTATCTAAACATTCAGCCAGCTACTCTTTCTAGTCTGCAGAAAAAGAGCCAATTTACAGATTACTTTTGAGAGATTAATTGTTCATCATTCTTTGTGTTAGAGGAAGTGTAGTGTACTCCATGTGTGTAGCGTAATCCATGTCTTCATGGTTGTTGGGATGTGTAAATAATTTAAGATAAAATAACGAACTGCTTAGTGTATGAAATAAAGGGCATCTGCAGCCTATTTAGTGCAGTATGTATTCAGTGCAGAACAGTTTTGTATTCAGCCAAATAGCACATAGTCAGAACAATTGAGTGAACATACACTAGAGATATTCACGGCATATTGTCTAAGGTCATCAAAGGTCATCAAAAAAGAATTGTATGGTTAATACATTTCAACAATAAAAACTGAACTTTGTGTGGCTGGATGTGTAAACAGGCTGGAAGCTAGCCACAGGCCAGAGTTTGGGCATTGAAGCAATGAAACATTAACTATATGATTTAATGATTTTTTTACTTCAACTACTATTTATTTAATACGGCTATGTAGATTGTTGTAACTATATAGCTACTCCATTCTGTTGGCTTTGTGCTTGTTCTCTTCACAATGACAATACAGTTGAATCTAATCTAATCCAGTTTAATCTAATCTAATAAAACATCAGGTAAAGTCAAATAACAAAACAAACAGAAAAAATACAGTGAACCACATGTCTTCTTTCCCTTAGCCAATATTAGCCTACCTTCAGATGTGGTCAGTAATTACTAGCTTTATTGCTGAATAAATAATAATAATAGCCTGAAAATATATTGCCTTTGGTACAGTATCAAATATTTTATAATCTATAAACATACTTATCAGTAGAAAACCAGTGTGTAACAAAAGTGGTCAGTGCTGTGAAAGCTGTAATTACTTCACTCAAGATTAATGCTTAATAAGCAGAGAGATGCTTCTGGAACAATATCATACTGTATATTATACAGTATCTAGAGGCTAATGTTGGGAAATACGGATCAGTACAATACCAATGTGTGAAAAGCTGCATGTGATTGTTTTTAAGAAGTACTGTAAGTGCTGTTCAAACAGCGCCTCCTGCTGGCCGTGACTTTCTCTTTAGGAATATAAAGGTGTAATTTCAATCTTTCTCCAATAGGAGGCAGTGTAGAGCTGGTAGTCAGATCCCTTTCAACTCTGCCATAAGACACCTAAAATGGGTAAAAAGGCGATCAAAGGCGAGAGATGGGATGTTTGGGGGTG
>CM040464.1:21496064-21538564 GCA_022758105.1 Pangasianodon gigas
GGCCGGTTCACCCCTCCTTAGGCGACCTGGTGGTCCCGAGCTCCCTCCGGAGCACCATATCGATACCGAACTTAGTGCGGACACCCGATCGGCATAGGCCACTGCAGCCCAGAACCCCTGAGCTCAAGCGATCCGCCAGCCTCAGCCTCCCGGTAGCTTGGATTACAGGCACGCGCCACCGCGCCCGGCGAGAGCAGTGCAGAGCGGAGCAGCATTTAAACACTAACCCGCTCTGAGCCGCAGCCCTCTAGCGGCCAAACCGGGAATTACACCCACAGCACTTCTCCTTCTCTGTAGTATTTTCACGTGGTACCTCATCGTACAAGATCGAAATCAGCGTTATGAACCTTTATTACACGCCTCAGACGTGTTTGGAGAGCAATAATACCTCAGAATAATAAACCTGGTTGATGCAGGTGAGCGCTGTGAGGAGAAGTACACCTGGCGCGCCGGCAGGTGGCGGTAAAGAGCCTTGGGTTTGCTGAAGGCATGAAGAAGAGAGCGAACTTCAGTAGCAGGTTACTTTTGACAATGCACTGGTAAGACATGATTATTAACCAATCACGTATTATGAAGTTGTGAAACAGGACATTCATTATTAACACGCAGTTGTGCTTGTGAAAGTGATATTAGCCCTGTATGGATATCCAGCTTGTCAGAATAGACTTCTTGCTAGCCAGCTAGCTAACCTAGCTTCGCCATGGCTGGAGCTCGCGTGCACTGTTCTAGTGGAGAGGAAGATTTAAAAATAATTCATTACACTTTTAGCTAAGTTCAGCATGCTGTGGAGGATTATCTGCAACACAGCGAAGGGTTTCCTGTGATTTTTCAAAGCTGTATGCTACAAATATGTGGCAGAGCTACAAGCAATGTTGTTTGTGATGTTGGTCAGTGCATTTAGCTGCTTCTTCAAGTCACTGGTTCTCAAAGTGGATGGAAATCATAACCAACCCCTTATCATCAAAGCTATTCTATTTATTATTGAGTTCTTATAAGTCTATTAGAGCTGTCTTTTGAATGTAATGGGTTTAATCTAAACCTCACTAACACTAACACCAACACTAACTACACAAGCAGACCTGTAAGTAATGTGAACTTGGGCTTAATGCAGGAATAAAAAGCTCTGTGGTTTCAATACAGAGCCAAAATATTTCAGTACACACTTACATGAGATTAGTATAATATCTGAATAGTTGGATTATGTTCAGAAGGAGTCTGTAAGATGTTTTTCACAGTTAAAGGGGTCCCTGGCTGCAAAAAGTGTAAGAACACCCAGTTAATTTAAATCTAATTTACTGATCCTGAGTTAATGCTTGGGGGAAAAAAAAAAACTAACAGGAGTTACTGAAAGTTTTCACTGGAAGACATTTTTGTGACAAACTTATTGGATCGTCGTGTCGTAAATTCATGTCAGTTTTTTAAAAAATGCAGGAGACTTCATCGGCCAGGTCGTTGTTGAAAATTTAACAGAATCAGTAGTGAAATATTTATTCAGCAAACACCAAATTATCCCTAAAAATACAAAAAACAACCAAAAATATAAAAAACAGCCATCACCTTGAAACAATACAGTTTCTGAATTATTTCTGCATTGTTAGCGCTCTATATAAAAATATATATATATATATATGAAGGCGGTATGTTAGTTTCTTTTATGTCTCTGATCATTTTTACAACAGCTACTGTTTTAAGTCTTACACTTCCTAATCATTACTGCAACTGTGTGACAGTGATACTGTATACACTCACTGGCCGCTTCATTAGAAACACCTTTTCTGCCATTTCAAGCAATTATCCAGTCAGTCATGTGGCAGCAGCGTGAATCACATTAGATACAGGTCAAGAGCTTCAGTTAATGTTCACTTCAAACATAGGAACAGGAGTGATCTCAGTGAGTTTGACCATGGCATAGGTGTTTGTTTGAGTATTTTAGGAACTGCTGATTTATTGTGACTTTCACACACAGCAGTCTCTAGATTTTACAGAGAATGGTGCGGAAAAAAAAAAACATCCAGTGAGCAGCAGTTTGGTGGGTGGAAACTGGAAGGCTAACTTGGGTAACCGTTCTTTATAACGGTAGTGAGCAGAAAGCCAGCTGAGGACACTCAACACACCGAAGCTTGAGGCAGATGGGCTACACAGCAGAAGATCACATTGGCGTCCACTTCTCGAACCTAAGAACAGGAATCTGAGTCTACAGTGGGCACAGGCTCACTGAAACTGGACAGTTGAAGACTGGAGAAACATTACCTAGTTGGATTAATCTTGATTCCTCTTGCAGCAAGCAGATGGTAGGATCAGAATTTGGCATCAACAGCATGAATCCATGGACCCAACCTGCCTTGTGTCAACAGTTCAGGCTGGTGTAATGTTATGGGGAATGGTTTCTTGGCACATGTTGGGCCCTTTAATATCAATTGAACATTGTTGGGATGCCACAGCCGCTCTGAGTATTTTTGCATCCCTTTATGGCCACAGTTTACCATTTTATAACGGCCATTTCCAGCATGCTAATATGCCATGTCACAAATCACAATTCGCCTCGCTTTCATCTCTATCTAAAGACAGTGATGCTTTAGTGCTTTTCTCTGTCCAGCTCTCTCACCTCCTCATCTGTACACTCTGCTCAAACAGGTCAGCTTCAAAAGCTTCAACTTTCATGCGTAACTCGGTGCAAATATGTTGTAATGCATTGGATTGTGGAGCAGTCTCAAATTCTACTTTGGATTTCTCTTTAATATGATGTTGAACATCACTGGAAAATGGTAAGTGAAATAGTAAACTCTTGCTGTTTTGTTTTTAGGAGCTAACAGCGAAATCTTTGGGTTTATTGCATATGTTTGAGATTTTTTGATTTTTCTTCCCTGTTATACTATGCTGACATTGTCCCCCTGTGATATCAGTGGGGCACACAACTTCTCACAGATTAATGAAAATACAGCATCATCCAAAAGATTAGCACCAGAATTTTTATTCACATCACAAATATCTCAATATTAGGCTTTAGACATTGGAGGCATTTGCAATGAATGCAAATTTTAGCATCCTCAGCCATAAATTCAAAAGTCCATCTAAACTTCCTGACCTAAACAACATCTCCTACTTTGTCGGTTTACAGTTTACAGTTTTGTAGCCAAGCTTTCGCAAGACAAACATGTCAATAACAGACTTGTGATTGGTCAGTTCACTGACCTGGGAACATATGTCTCTTTCATTTTGGACACAGAGTAAGTCTGAATGTGCCAAAGTGTTTAAAGTTGTGGTTTCCCCAGTGCGTTTAGTAAGCATTAGCTGACTAGACTTTAATTATGTACCCACTGTAGCCTCAGATTCCTGTTCTCCTGTTGTTTACTGTGTTCTGAGATGCTTTTCTGCTCACCACGGTTGTAAAGAATAGTTATTTGAATTACCGCAGCCTTCCTATCAGCTCGAATCAGTCTGGCCATTCTCCTCTGACCTCTCTCATCAACAAGGGATTTCTACCTGCAGAATTGCTGCATACTGAATGTTTGTTTATTTTTCTGTTCTTGGCTGACAGAAGTGGAACCCAATGTGGTCTTCTGCTGTTGTAGCCCATCTGCCTCAAGGTTCGAAGTGTTGTGCATTCTGAGATGCTTTTCTGCTCACCACAATTGTACAGAGTACTTATCAGAGTTACTGCAGTCTTTCTGTCAGCTAGAACCAGTCTGGCCACTCTCCATTATCCTCTCTCATCAACAAGGCGTTTCCATCTGCAGAACTGCTGCTCACTGGATGTTTTTTCTTTATTGCACCATTCTGAGTAAACTCTAGAGACTGATGTGCATGAAAATCCCAGGAGATCAGCAGTTATAGAAATACTCAAACCAGCCCACCTGGTCACTGAGATCACTTTTTTCCCCCATTCTGATCTTTGTATGTAAGCAATAACTCAGGCTCCTGGCCTTTATCTGCATGTCGTAATTGGCTGATTGGAGAATTGAATGCATGAATAAGCAGGTGTACAGGTGTTCCTAATAAAATGGCCAGTGAGGGTATATCTATCTTTAAATTGGGTTTTCTGTAGCTACTACTGTTGGCCAGTTTGTGGTTCTATTAAACCAGGAAAACTTTATGCCCAATAATTGGGGCATTAAAACTAAATAAAGTTAATGTTTCTTCCTTAGTTTTTTATTTCATTATACACTTTAATTTCTTGTAAGGACAAGGACTTTAGTGTCTGCGGTTGCATCCTTAAAAAACCACTTTACTAGGTATATTTGTGCACAGAAGCTTTTTTGTCATCTTTTCTTTACAGGAAGGCTACAGATGTGTTTGGTGGCTGGCAGCAGTGACCATGCTGTGTTTCCGTATTCTGTTCTTGGTGGTACTCCTCACTCAGGTCCAAGAATCCATCCAGGCCTCTGAGGAATTCTCTGTGCCTGATGAATGGATCCTGCTTCATGTTGTTCAAGGCCACATTGGTGCAGGCAACTACAGCTACCTGCGCCTCAACCATGACGGACGCATCATCCTGTACATGGTCAGCCTCAAAGGCGATGCCGACCTCTACGTCTCTGACAAGACGCTGCGCCCGGACTTCGATACCTATAAGCTCCAGTCAGCCACCTGCGGCCACGATGTGGTTGTGGTTCCAGGCGAATTTGTTAGACCGGTGGGCATCGGGATCTATGGGCACCCCTCTCACCTGGAGAGCGAGTTTGAGATGAGGGTCTTTTACGATCAGACTGCTTTAACCGAGGACCTGTTTCAAATGGATTCTTATTCTCCAGAGCAGAATCCTGAACAACCCAAATACCCACAGCCGGGCACTGGGGAGGAATTTGAGGAGGAGGAGCCCATTCTGTGGACCATTCTCATCGGGATCCTGAAGATAATACTTGAAATTTTGTTTTGATCATTGATGTGATTAGGATTAGAATCTTAGAAAAGAGCAATGATATATGTGGCCAAAGTAACACAAACACTGGAGGGAATTTTTCTTTTGGTAAACAGGTTCAATTTTTTATAAAGACCTAATCTTTGGGCCTTAACTGTCTTAACAGTCCCAGAAAATATAGTCTGTACTCATGATGTCATGTTTTGGTCACACGCAAATGGCAGTTTTACTGACAATGTAAGTGATTGCTTATCTACAGTTTGTTTGATTGTAATTCATTTTCAGTTGCATTGCTAATGTATTATATACTAATCATTTTGAATCTGCTGAGATTCTGAGCCCTATGCAATCACCCAAATCAGCTTTTGGAAAAAATAACAACTGTGCCTTTTGTCAGAGGCCTTTCCTCAAGAAATGGAGAGGCATGATATGATGCAACCATAACATTTGTAACATTTTCAAATAAAGTCAGTCACTTGGGCAAACTGCACTATCTCTTCATAAGTCAAGTTCCCTTTTTTGTAACCAGCGAATTATAGTAAAAAAAACATATAGGAGTTTCAGAAATTACTAGTGCTCCATATTTAGCTCCAGCAATAGTTGCCATTGGTTTCATGTAGATAAATTAGTGGTAAAAGTATTCAATTATTATGTTTTTTCCTTTCTTTGTGTTACAACATCTTGAATATGTGAATCCCATTCAAATGTGTCCTACTAAGTGAGGATATACACTGATCAGGCGTGACATTAAAACCACCTGCCTAATATTGTGTAATATTGCTCCATGGTCTAGTTCTGATGCTCATGTGCGCATTGCAGGTGCTTTCGGCGATGCACTGTGTGTTCTGACACCTTTCCATCATAGCCAGCATTAACCTTTTCAGCAATTTGTGCTACAGTAGCTCCCAGACGGGCTAGCCTTTGCTCCTCACGCACGTCAGTGAGCTTGACCCTGTCGCCGGTTCATTGGTTGTACTTCCTTGGACCACTTTTGGTAGGTGCTAACCACTGCATACCAGGAACACCCCACATGACCTGCCGTTTTGGAGATGCTCTGACCCAGTCGTCTAGCCATCACAATTAGGCCCTTGTCAGAGTCACTCCTTACTCTTGCCCATTTTTCCTGCTTCAAACGCATCAACTTCGAGAACTGGCTGTTCACTTGATGCCTAATATATCCCACCCCTTGGTGCCAGTGTAACGAGATAATCAATGTTATTCACTTCACTTGTCATTGGTTTTGATGTTATGGCTGATCGGTGTATTTGAACTTTGAATTCAAATAAGTCCTTATATCCATGGTTCTCAAAGTGGGGAACCCCGGGGGTCTGTAACGTACAATATGTGGACACTTGACCATCACACCCATACCACACCTGACCATCACTCCTGGAGTTTGGAGCGTGGCTGTGGGGATTTGTGTTCATTCAGCTACAAGAGCATTAGTGAGATCAGACACTGATGTCAGGTGAGCAGTTGGTGTTTCAGTTCATCCCAAAGGTGTTCAGTGGGGTTGAGGTCAGGGCTCTGTGCAGGACACTCGAGTTCTTCTGCACCCACCTTGACATACCACGTCTTCATGGAGCTCACTTTGTGCACAGGAGCATGGTCATGCTGGAACATGTTTGGACTTCTTAGTTCCAGTGAAGGGAAATCTTAAAGCTGCAGCATACAAAGACATTCCATACAATTGTGCTTCCAACTATTGTGGAAATAGCTGGATAGTGTATATATTTACCCTTTTTATTGCATGACAGTGGTGGACATTACAATCAACTAGTATAAAGTTTGTGATGACTGTTCTTTAGTTACGGTTATAAGCCTAATTGACAATAACTAAAAGAAAGTAGAAATAATGTTAATAACTGTAAACTAACTAGAATTTTATTACAACCAGGAAGTGCTGTTAATACATCCTGATGAGCAAAATGCACCAATAATTTAATAAGAATCAGGGAATATACAATATAATTTTTTAAAAATTAAATCTGTGTTGTAGTCATAAGGGTTCCTTGGAAATTAATTTACCCTAGCAGGGTATCATTTTTAATTAAATGAAAACCAAGAATATTACAACAAGATGGCATTCAAGTTACAATCTACTCAATCAGCCTTATAACAGACACAACATAATATTAACCGGGGAATTTAAGGAAAAAAAGACACCTGACAAAGCTCAATAAGAAACATAGTAACTTTGTAAACACTACTACAGCCACATCAATGATAACAAATTTATCACAGGTGTATTAAGACTATTTTTATAACAAATTATATTTATCAGATAATGTCAACAAAAAACCCAGATTTTTTTATTTTTAATTTTTGACAGGGCTTTTAGATATTGTACCATATATTTCTTAAAAGCTGCCAAAAGTTTAAGAACCCTTGCCTATTGGAGATACGTATAATTCAGGCGCCCAAAACCGTACTACTACGTCATATGTTGGCGACGGCGCACACACGCAACACGACCTTCTAACAGAAGGTTTGACAGTACAATGTGTTGTTGATTAGTGCTTGTGTGGTCGTGGTTATTTTGACAGAATCATGTTTCGTGCTACTTTCACAATATGTACAAGGGGCATCGCTACACGGGTAAGTAAGCAGGAATGTGTTCACGAACACCTTGTAGTGCTAATTATGCTAACATTAGCAAGCTAGCGCAAACCATAGTAGCTGAATGACTGCTCTTTTAATGCATTTGTATTTGTCTTGAATAATCGATGCTGTTATTATTAGCTTCAGAAACACTGTACTGGCTTCACAGCTGACGGAGTTTTTTAATTGTTTTGTTTTTCCCAAACTAGCTGATCTCCTCTATCTCTGGAGAAAGCACTCTTCCGTCAAATTTGCGTCTTCCAGCAAATCTAATAGGGGCTCCGAGACAAAGTAAGCTGCTCAGACATTACACCCATCATGTAACGTGTCATTGTAGTAACTACCTTTTGCAACTGACGTTATTTTCAGTGTATATAGCTTTGGTTTGGCTTACCACTACTTTCAACATGTCATAAATGTCATAAATGTCAACATGTCTTACCCATGGTACATGTCAGATTTCGGATATTACTACAGTCCAGTTGAAACTAGGGGTGTTACGGTTTGATTTTCACTGTATGAGAACCTAGTCTAAAAAATGTGTACGGTTATTACGGTTATTACGGTATTACATGACCATTAAAAAACCCACACATCCCAGTGGTGAGAATTAAAGGACAAATTTATAATGAAATCTTTGTACAAAAGTCTCTTTGCACATAATTGTGTGTATATAAAACCAAAACAAAAGGAAACCAAAAGACTGAACCCCCAAATTGTTGTTCTTTCTTAGAAAGGTATTTTTGAGAACGACTTTATAGTAAAGTCTCTTACACTGGGATTTATTCGTAAATCATTTGTCTGTAAAAGGAATTGTAGAAATTCATGAAAATCTTGTAATTTTGTGGAAATGGTTGTATCATAGTCGTCCTCCTGAGTGTGTGTAAATTTACACATAAGAAAACTCACTAATGTAAACCTCGGCTGATCGGCTTCAGATCGTATCATTTGCATGGATTGGTGCGCTTTCATACACGGATTACGCTGTCGAGTTAAAATTGCTTATGTATTTCAATTTACACACACAAATTTAATGTAAACTTTGTGAAATCCAGTTGTTTTATATTAATCGCATTAATTAAAGAAATATATAAAAATTGAAGAAAGCAAGTCAAGATAAATCTATAAATTAAGACATAAGAATAGTCATTGACTTAAGAAGAAATGCTGCTGTATAAAAGAAGGACAGACTGTAATGGCTCAGAGTATAAGCCATGGCATCTTCTTTTAATGCTGTGCGACACTTTATTTGGGCCAGAACTAAGTGACCGATGTGGTATGTCTCAAGCGGCAGTGTGCCGTATACTCTCTAGTGTGGCTTCCTATTCCCTCCTGCTTTTCCAGCATGGCATCAGGGACGGCACATAAAACATGTCTGGCAGTTTCTGTGTGTGATGTACTTGGGTGTCCATGATCACCTGGGTTCAGTAGATATATATGTTTTCATGTCAAACTATTTTCTTTTCACCTCACTTAATTCGCATCGAATTCACCTTTTCTGTAATTTGTACTTTGGCCTTTTTACATGCTGTTAAATAGACATGGCTCAAAATAACTTCTACTTCTTCCTATGAAGAAGTCGGTTTTGGCGTTTACTTTGGCGTTGTGAGCTTTGTCTATTATGGAGTTTTGTGGGCGTCACCAAATGCAAATCAGCTGCGCCGTGAACTCGTCTGGTAATTTTCAGGTGATTGGCGTTCATCAACATGTGCACGCAAGTATGTTGAAAATCAGAAATCAGCATTTCTGAAACTTTTGTAAATCTGGTGGAAATTTTTATTAGTTCAGTTTGGCTTACGCTAACATTTACACTCAAACTACAAGATTGAAAATTGAAACATTTACACACAACTACAAGCTTGAATGAGGCCCATTGTCCGTATTTATCATGTTGTCGTTATAGGCTTTACAGAGAGAGTGGTTGTGAGGAACAGTGGCACGCAGAACCAAAATAAATCTAACTAGCATGGCAATGTGAAGGGCTGGTTAGCCAAAAATAATTGTTCGGCTTAGTTTTGGTAAGTAATGCCTAGTTATTGTGTGCATGTGATAGCCATTTCCAAAGTTACTCATTCCAAAGGTAGGAACATGCTAGGAGCGGCAGAGGTAGCAATTTAACGTGTGTACAACAGTAGCAGATTACATGGCCAAAGGTTTTTCGGTGCAGTCTGCGTCCTCTGTGCTCAGAAACGAGGTTGATGTAGGAGAAGAGAGAGGTTGCAAAATTTTTGGGAAGTCTCAGTCAGCCACAAAAGGATGAGCGCTGCTGGAGTAACTCGATTGGGTTGAAAACATTAACAGTGTTAGACAGAAGTGCATTTTAATAAGTATTTTGGAA
The DNA here is from genome assembly GCA_022758105.1 of Pangasianodon gigas. NCBI lineage: Eukaryota > Metazoa > Chordata > Actinopteri > Siluriformes > Pangasiidae > Pangasianodon > Pangasianodon gigas. The sequence goes on from CM040464.1 coordinate 21,505,862, forward strand.
AAAGTCAACGGTGAGGTAAACGTCCAGTCATACACCATGTCACTGTAAGAGCCCTAGCTGAAACCAACTGAAACACTGGCAATTTAATTCTTGCAGATTAAGTTACATCACTACAGTTGATTATGCTCTGGGCTCATGTTTTTAGAGAAGTATTTCTGAGTTGTTATGGTTTTGGTTTTTCAATGTAGATCACTCTTTAAACTCTTCTTGCTGATGACTGTTGGACCTTGGCCATGTTGCCTGCATGCTATAACGTGTGTACACATTTTTAGAGGCAGCCCTCCCCACCGGTTCTGAGCTTCCAGTCCTGCGCACATGTGATGCTGATATTCCAGCTCATCTCGCACCCGTTCAGACATGGCTGCACTCCTTAAAGAGTGATGAGAGCGAGCCGCTGGGGGTTGTTGAGCTTCACCCTGATGTGTTTTCTGTACCGGTCAGGTAAACCAATGTATTCATTTACTGCACTGATGTATAAAAATCATACATCAGCTGGAGAACTATTGTTACCAATCATAACATACACAATCATACAACAACAATAATATACAATAATATAATAAAATAACATAAGGAAGATAGAGATTAAGCTTTATTTGTGTTTATCACTTGTTTCTCCTGTTTAATTTCATGAACAAGGCTCGATATACTCCATGCTGTGGAGGTCTGGCAGAGGAATTTCAAAAGAATTGTAAGTAGCCATAAAACACTCATTTAGTATTAATCACTCTAGTGTGATAATGTCTAAAAGTGTGGTCAGTTAAAAGTGTAAGCTTTCATAGGACAACAAACATGATCATCAAACATGAGCATTCACAAAGATATCTAGCTTATAAAGCTTATTCATTGGATAGAAGACATGTACAGTGTTTATACTGTTCATCATGCTGTGAGTATAAACACAGTGTCATTATTGCAGAGGACAAAATTGATTATAATAATTTGTTTATTAAATTATAGAGCCATGCCAAGGTGAAGAGCAGGGCAGAGGTCAGAGGAGGAGGCAGAAAGCCCTGGAAGCAGAAGGGAAGTGGACGCGCTCGGCACGGAAGTATTCGCTCCCCGATATGGAGAGGAGGTAAGAGTCAACTGGAACAAATATGGCTCAACAAATACAGTACCGTAAATATGTTCTAGTAGCTCAGTATTGTGTTGCAAATATAATTTTCTCTTATTGTTTACAACTAATCCAAAATTCAGTTTAAAAAAAAAAAAGTTTCTTTTTCGTTTTAGGTGGAGTTGCTCATGGTCCAAGAGGACCAACCAGTTATTATTACATGCTGCCTATGAAGGTGCGTGTACAAGGACTGAAAATCGCACTGACTGCCAAACTTGCACAGGTACGTGAAGACAGTCTAATGATTACGTTAAATAGCACTTCCATGATCACAAGCATTTTTCTCCAAAAAAGTAAACACCGAAATATCACACAAATTGTGTAATGTACACAGGTGCACACAAATAATTTGTATTAAAAGTTATGGAACAAATGTTTTGTTTTTTCCCCAAAACTAGAAAAGAAAAAAAAAGTCATTCATTTTTGTGTAATTATTTTACATAACTCCAAAAACACTACACACTTTTAGATGATTCTCCCAAATCATCAGTGATGCTGATGCTCAGAATCTGGGATCTCACAGATGTTTTTTGTGGAACAAATATGACTTCAGATCAAAGCAGACATGGCAGACGACAGCTTAACTCTGGTTTTTGGTTATGGGTTTTTCACACTGAGATTACGTTTTCACACAAATGTGTCACAAATATCAGACACAAAATATAGCATGTTTAATATTTACGATTGAAATTTAGGACTGCCATGAATGCACTGTCAGAGGGGTTTAGATTAGATTTTACACTTGTGATACCACAAGATGACCTAGGTCTCAGAATTGGCCAGATTGGTCCAGGCAATCAAATACAACATAAATGTGCTATGCAGTTGTTGTTATTGTTGTTATTATTATTATTATTCTCCTAGGATTATCTTCATGTTATTGACTCGTTGGAGATTCCCACTCCAGACCCACGCTATCTAGAGGAACTGGTCAAACACAGGCAGTGGGGGGATTCGGTCCTGATTGTGGATGTGTGAGTATATCCCACATAATGCATTTACAACCCTACTTATTTAAGCAACATTCTATGGACCATTTCTTTTTCATACTGAACTTTTCTCAGTCAATTCCCTTTCACCAAAAGTCGTAATTTTTTTTTTTTTTAAACCTTATTCAGAGGGGAGGAGTTCTCTCCCAACATTCTACAGGCCACGGCAAACTTGAAGACTGTAAATATCATTCCAGCCATAGGTAAGTTCAGTATACAGTCTTACAAGGTGATAATGCTTCCTGTTGTACTCCTTCTGCAAATGTTTACAAGTGAAGTTTGGAAGTTCTGATCTCATATCATTTGACCATTAACTGTCATTTCCCCTTAAATGTGCACTTTTACAGGCCTGAATGTTCACAGCATGCTGAAACACGAAAGTCTGGTCCTCACGCTGGAGGCTGTGAAGTTCCTAGAAAAGAAGTTGCTGTGGCACGACTGTCGCTTCACAGCACTCTACCCTTTCAAACTGCCCTATAGTGACATGCCATAAACATCAATGTATTAAAAAACCATTTATTTCATAAAACACTGATCTATATGCCATTCATTTCAATCATACAACTCACAGGACAGGGAAAACATGCATTAATAAATAAAAACCTTAAAAATTAAGGTGGCAGGGATGTTAGTCATTTGCTGAAGTTACATTACATATAGGTTACTTTTGCAGGAATGATTCCATTTGCCAAATCATGTCGGATTTCCCATCGTAAAGCAGAACGCTTCTTCTCTGTAGGCACTACATATGCGTTTGGGATGTATGTTCTCTGAGGCTTTGGCTGTAAATAATTACACACAAAGTCATTTTTATACAACCACATTCAGCAGGTGATTTAAAAAAAAAAAAAAGAGCAGTTCTTTTGATACAACTATGAATCATCTAGATGTAACTTACAGGTGGAGGCTGGTATGCGAGTTGTTCCTGAAGATTTAAAAAAAAAAATGTGTTAGTCACATGATACTCTACATTTATTTTTATACATACTGCAAATACACTGGTATATAAAGATATATTACATATTGTGTTTATATTACATGGTGGTTTTGAATATGTAAAAAAAAAAGAAGTAATGGTACCCTGATGGCCCAGTGTAGCTCTTTCCTGCGCTTCTCTCCAGGGGGCTTAAACATCTCCCAGTCCTGCTTGTACTGGAAATACCTGAGTGGGAGGAAAAGGAAAAGAATTTTTTTTTAAACATATGACCAATATATGGTCAAAACACTTACTTACATATTGATATAGATGTAGAATATTGATGCTGTTAGTCAAAAATCTTACTTTGCAACAGGATCTGTTTTTTTCAAGTTTCTTGTGTGTGGGTGATCCATAACTGGACGAATAACTAAGAGACAATTGTTAATAAGTATATAAGGCTAAAACGAAAAAAAAATTTACCTTGTAATGTGCTTTAAGTATTCAACAAAACACTACAGAAATATATTATTAGTACTACTAAATCAGGTAGTTTTAGTTTTACTAAGGAAGACAATAATACAACTGTGTTGAAATAAAAGCCTATGTCCAATTTATGTAGCACATAAAATTCAGAAAGTATTTTTGCACATGGCTCCAGTTACTGTTTACTTATTGACAGATTTTCAGCTTAAAATTACTATTGGGACAATTTAAATCAGAAAACTGATTATGGACTCAAACCTATTGGAGAGGATTCAAGAGTAAGAGCACAGAGAATATTAAAATCTTACAGGATTTGGGACGAGGTCTGATGTCGTTCTCGCTGCGCGATCTTGTCTAATAAAAAACAGTAAGAGCATTTTTCATCACCGAACACATAATAAAACTAGCAGAAATTGCACAAAAAGCATAGCATGCCTGCATCATCAGTACAGAGCAGTGTTCGGCACAATCAGCCCTGATGTTCCACCTGCACAGGATATATTGATGGTGGGTGACTGTACTGACCATGCCTTTGATGTAGGCCTGAAAAGCACTGGGCAGTTCGTCTGTTGCAGAGCTGTGTCTGTCACTGTAGCTGCTCGTCTCCTCGCTCTCAGAGTACAATTCATGTCGCCTGTGAGGAGCAGACACACGTAGTTGCTCTAAGCGCTCTTCCAGCTCACTTACTGGCTCTAAAAAATAAATTAAAAAAAGACAGAGAGAGAGTCTTACTTGAAGTGCAGTTTGTAAAAGCAATGTTCACCTACAGCAGATGCCATCAGCCCAGTCCTAATTCATAAGAGCTCAACTGCTTTAATTTTATTGCCTCCACAGATTTTGCACTAACTGAAGGATCTTCAGCAGAGGGTTGAAGAACTAGGCCAGAATAGTATTGGCCTAGCTCTATCAACTGGTTCCATTAGGACAAGCCAGTACCTCAGCAATGAGAAATTATTAGAGCATCATGGTGACTGAAACCTAACTACACTTATGAAGAGCTTGATTAACTGAAGTATTAGAAGCAGATTAAAAAAACACATAGATGAAGTTCAGAAAAGTTACCCACGTCTAAAAAGATGTGACTTTACTTGCTTTGTCTTCCAGAAATCTTGCCTCGCATGTCCATCTTCAGTCCTTTGATCTTTTATTGTTGTCATATATTCATTAAGTCTTATACTAAATTTATCATTGTTGCACATACGGAATGTTTCAACGTCTTTCCAGTCTTCACTACAAAATGCCACATTTCGGTTGTTTGTTCTTGTTACCTGGAGATGAACGCTACTGGTGGCTTTCTCTTCACTAGCTGGAAGATCAACACTTTCTGCAGAAAGAGAAAGTGTTTGGCAATCCTCAGGGCATACAGTAAGAGACCTCAGTCTGTCCTCATCAGTTGTGCCATGAACACGGTCAGTGTAATTGTACACAGTGCTATCACTGGCAATTAAAGAATCAGAAGGGGTCCAATCACCTCTGTTTAGTGACACTGAAGGAATTTGTTGCTCACCCACTTCTGAAGAAAGATGGTCTTGATACCAGGACAGAGTGGGGTCATCTTGAGTGTAAAGGGCATTGGGGTATTCAGTGTCTAACGCCAGGCCAAACAGACTGCAGTCATCTCTAACATCCGCAACATCCAGGTCATCTTTAGGGGAGTCTGATTTATAGGTTCCATAGCCGGAAGTTAAAATGCTCGCTGTAAGGCTGCACACACTACCATGGTAATCCTCAGCATTTACTCCATTTTCATCTGGATCAGCACTACACTTCCAAATTTGCTCAGCAGAGCCATTGCTTTCTCTGTGCTTGGTATATATTTGGTCAGCCCACTCTGCTTCATCAGTGCTATCAACATTTACCAATAAGGCACTCTTATTGTTTGAATTTGAAAGTTGTTCCGCCGTAAGAGAAATTCTCCTTTCTGGATACTGCTTCTCCGTATATGTCTGTCCTCCATCTGTGCACGTCTGTTCATCATTCATCACCGGTTCCCTCATGTCATCTTGGTTCGCAAAAAAAGTTTTCCATGCTTCATCTCTCCCTAATTTTTCTCCTTCTGGTTCATCATCCTTCATTACACCCTGGCTAAACTCGCTGACAAAATATTCTATTTCCTCTTCACTCTCCAGATCATCGCTTTCAGACTCCTCCTCCGAACTCCTGTTCATGTTATCATTAACAAAACACTTGCTTTGTTCTTCCTCATTGTTTTCTTCCACCTCTTCATTTGCATCACTTTCTTCCTCTTTACTTTGATCTTCTTCATTTCCAGCCTTCCCAAATTCAGCACACAAGTTCTCAATCATTAGATGTTCAATGTCTGACATTTCCTCTCCAGCACACCCTTCCTTGATATGATCTTCACTCTCCTCATCTCCAGTTCCTGATTTACAACTTTTTTTCTTCTCTTTGCCTTCATCATTTTCGTTTCCTGGGGTTTTCACACTGCTGTCATCATGCTGACTCACCTGTTCACCTCTTAGCTTTCCTGAGTCCTCATCCTTACTTTGCTCCTTAACACAATACTGCTTATCTTCTTCGTTTTTGCAGCCATCACCCTCTTGCAGCTTTTCTCCAGTCTGCTCATTTACACTGTCATGTTTTACATACCATTCCTCTTCTTCGTCAATTTCCTGCTCGTAGATTCCAAGCTCTGTCTCGGTCCTGTTATCCTTTACATAACACTCTCCCTGGTCTTCACTTTCCTGATCAGTCCAGAAAGAGGAGGACAGAGATTCATTGTCCTCTTCATAGGTGTTTTCCAAGTGGCTGTAATAAGCTTTATACATTCTGAGGTTTCCTTTCTTACTGAATTCAGAGAAAATATCAGTCCATTCACTGAGCCTTGGCAGATGGCTGCCAAGGAGGTGGAGTGACTGTAAGAAGATTAGCACTGATAACCAAGATCTCCATCTTGAAGAGATCCTAGATCTACAGCACCACATGGTGGCTGCAAGACTGCATGACATTCACTGAGTACACTGACACACACCGGTCACTGCGAGTAATTCTAAATGCTGCTAAACTTACCAGAGTCCTCACTGTATGTAGACTCATCACACACCTGAGAATGTCCCCTATGCTTCCTGGAGGGAAAAAGATCTGAATTATTTAGCTGAAAAATTCTAGACCTAAATCTGACACACACACACACACACACTCTCATCTTTTAATATTCTCTTTCCTACAAGTGGGTGATATGGCATATCACATATATCATTTTACAATAATTTAAGACATTTCCTCAATATAATAACAGTACATTTATATAGTGTTACTAAATGAAAGACAGCAGAACAGTAGTGCCACATTCTAACTGAAGATTAATGATACATTTAGTTACCACCTGCAACATAATTATTTAACCCAGAAAAGGATATCACAAAATAAAAAAAATTTAAAAAATCACTTATCACAATCTTTTTTCATGCATTATTTCCTAAAACATTCTAACCCATGTCACTTTCAGTAGGTACACATCAATCTGTTCACTATCTCACTATTCTGCTCTCATTACGTATACACACACCCACACACACAGTTGAAAGGAAAAGTGTGCATTCCCTATTGTTTTTTCGAAAGGGGCAGAAAATTTTAATTAAATGTACTATGTCGTAAGGTTATGATAACTTTTGCACTCAACTGCATGTGTATAATATACTATGTAAGGTAATTATTTGGTATGTACATCAAAGAATCCTAACACTCCCAGATATTAAAATCATAATACTTGAACTGTTTAAATTTAGATGCATGTTCTCTCTTCATTGCCTTTAAAGACAGAAAACTTACCTAAGCACTTTTCTCTTGAGAGCTGGTTTAGTGTGAAGGTCTCGCTGGGGCCGCTCAGGTTCACTGGCACTCAGGACTGAATGGTAAATGTCAGAGGATGCGTCCTCGAGCTCAAGCCTGTTAGGAGCTGTAGAGGGTCTGATGCATCTGGGAGCCACTGAGTGCTTTATGTAAGAGTCACCATGCCCCAGGTTCACAGTGTCACAGTTTTCATCATTAAACGTTGAAGTCAGAACCTTGAACATACACATAAAGCATTAGAGATAATAAATATTTCAGTTTTGATGTAAAGTCACATTTAAAAACATGTATTGTGGGTATTGTTCATTGCAATGTGTTCACAAAGACATTTGGGCAGAAAATTTATAAGTAAGGGGCACACTCAATTTTAAGTGATGTGTATTTTTGCTAACTTGACATTTCTGTGCCAAGCCTTTAGGTGTCCTTATATATTAATTTGTAAATTAATTAAAGTGTCCTTACAATATTTATTTTTCCCTGCTCACGATTTTTTTATTTTAAAAAATCATGATAAACAATTAAATCGTCCAGAACTTATAGCTATTCAGTTTTGTGCTGAATTCCGTGGCAGTATCGGCACGAAAGCTCACAAAGGGGAGTCAGATTCTGCCATGGAGTTGGAATTCAGCACAGCCATGTCAAACATACACTGATAGATTTTATTTCTCATGAAGGAACTCATTCTCCATGCACCTTGACAAAAAGCGAGAACATGTGTTGGACAGTGTCAGATAATACTGAGAGTTCAAAACATCTGCGTAAATCATTCCAGATTCATACGACAACTGGCTGACCTCCTGTTTTATTATAGAGATGAAGATTGCTCTTTTGCAATCTTTTGCAAAAGTTCAGTTTCAGGGCACTTGATGATGGTGTTTTGATGGATATTAAAAAGTCTTTGTGAACAGAGCTTCAGTAAGCACATACCTGTCTGTGCTGATCTGCTGCCCTATTGCCAGAGTAAATGTAGCTGTACTTGGAAGCAGCACTTGGGACCGGGACTAAATAAATAAATAAATAAATAAATAAAAGTTTCAGATATCTGTGCTTTTGCAGCTACATGAGAGGTATCCAATTCACTCTGAGTTGTTTTAGCGATGTGACCACCAACCTTTCTCTTTAGTGAACGCTGGTGGACTCTTGCATGAACTGCTGTGAGATTCTGGCGAGCTCCACTCAGCCGAAGTGCTGCTCTTGGACTTTTCATGATGAATCAGCAAGTCGAGATCTGTAGACAGGTAGGTTTGAGGTATATATTAATAATAACTGTTATTATGTAATCTATTAATATGTATACACATATATCACACAATCTTGCCCTTAAGAGTAACATTATCACACTTAAAGATGATCAGATTTTGATCACATTAATACAATTACTGTTATGGCACTGAACTGTGCATGTATCCTAAACTCACAAGGATCACAATCACATACACTGTCCCTTCTGTACTTTAACTGTTACACAACTCAACATTATTACTGTTTGCTCTAATCCCACTGTAAGACAATTGTCTTTGCAGGTAGAATTAAATAATGGGAGCTTTCAGAATATATAAGAATACATTTTTCTATATGTCAATCTGCCTCCACTCTCTCATCAGGTGGATATACAGTAAAAGAGAGATATGGAAGAGAGATTTTTTTCCTTGCTCTAATGCCACTTCACATAAAATCCTTACAGGTGATCATCAAACTTTCTGCTTTGACAATCCACAGATCCACTTGAGAATCACAGCTCATGTGTGAGTCGGGAAAGGTGACTTTTTACTACCAAAACTCACAGATTCACATATTATGATGGTTTCAGGGAGAAGCCAAGTTAACATTAAAAGTGCCTTGTAAAAAAAAAAAAAACAACAAAACAAACAACAACAAACAAAAAAAAACACCTCGTTTGAAGTCACGCAGTCTTTGTTTTGTTATGTTGGTGTATCCAAGCACAGCTAACTGCTCTTGGATTTCTTCCTCTGAGAAGTCGAGGTTTTCCATTTCCTATGATGAATTAAATAATAAAAGCAAGAAACAATCTTTCCTGTTACATGTGTGGGCTGTAGTTTGGTCATAACATTAGAACAATGCAGTGCTGTAGATAGTGAGCTAAATTATTGTTTATATCTTTATGCTGCAACACAATTAGGTTAAACAACTAAAATCTGACATAGCAAGTTAAACTTCCTGAATCAGACCCACGGTTCTTAAAGTGGAGTCTGGGGAAAGTCTGGGGAAACCCAGGGTTTACTATCATTATTATTATTATTATTATTATTATTATTATTATTATTATTGTGGAAATCACCCAATGTCAATTTATTATACTTCTTTTGGAGTTCTTCACTTCAGTTGAATAGGTTTAATCCAAACCTAAATAACTGCAAAACAAGTAAGCAAAGGAATAGAGTTGAATGTAGAAGCAATTTAAAAGATAATAATAATAATAATAATAATAATAATAATAATAATAATGCTTTCTTTGAGTAGAAAATGAAGGAATCAAAAGCTCTATGGCTCCAAAGAACAGCCAAAACATTGCTGTGCATATTTAACTAATGAGATTAATATTTGGAATATTTAAGTTGTGTTCATTAAATAAATAAATAAATAAATGAGTCACCTTTCTTCATAAAACGTGAAGGGGTTCGTAGGTTTTTTTAAAAAAATAATAATTAAAGTGTCCCTTTCTGCAAAAGAAGAAATCTTGGGAACCTGACAACAAATCAACACTGCCCGAGCTAACCTAGCCAGCTACATTTAACCTTATTTTGGAGCTGGCGAGAGTGAAAACAAATAAACTAACTACCTGTTGCTATATATTTAAAACCCCACAAAAGAAACGAGGCCAATTTTATTACCTTTTCGTCCAGCAAAATGTTTTCCTCAGCGTCAAGACAACGGAAGGCAGTTACACGAAGCTTTGAAAATGACGCCCTTCCTTCTAACCACAGCCCAGAAAGTCCTGAGGCGTTTCCCGGGAAACAGCGCCGCCTGCAGGCCTGGAGACTCACCGAGCATCTGCAGCAGCAGGGGTAGTATTACTTTTGTGTAGTAGTATTTTAAAAAAATAATCATACACCAATTTAAATTGCAAAATTCTTAGAACGGATTTTGTTTTTGCATTCATCTGAGAATGAACACAAGCTGTACTGATACACTAGAGTCCATCATAATTATTAGTGTGCTGTGGGAAGTTTTTAGCAGTCTGTACCCACAGGTATCAGCTGAAGGCCCCGACTCCGCCCTCTTTCCGCAGACCACCAATCACGTTTCGGCGCTGAGTACGTCCTCATGAATAAACATGAATTTTTAATAGTGCCTCCAGCATCTCGGAGCACGGTGGGGTGAGTCAGTGCAGGAATATTGACAGAAAAAGCGTGGACCCCCAAAAAGGACTTTTTGCCTTCTCCGAGACATCAAGGAGACCATGGCGTACGCCAGGACTCTCCGAGCCTCCTTACTGGTGATTTTACTGCAGATATTCCTCATCTGTTCTGCTCAGGTAAGTTACACTCAAGGCCATCATACTGCTATATATACTGACAATATATAAACTAATAATACTGAAATATAACCTGTAAATATAACCTGACAATACTGCATCATACTGCTATATATACTGATAATATATAAACTAATAATACTGAAATATAACCTGTAAATATAACCTGACAATACTGCATCATACTGATATATATACTGACAATATATAAACTAATAATACTGAAATATAACCTGTAAATATAACCTGACAATACTGCATCATACTGCTATATATACTGATAATATATAAACTAATAATACTGAAATATAACCTGTAAATATAACCTGACAATACTGCATCATACTGCTATATATACTGATAATATATAAACTAATAATACTGAAATATAACCTGTAAATATAACCTGACAATACTGCATCATACTGCTATATACACTGACAATATATAAACTAATAATACTGAAATATACTGAACTGTAAATATAACCTGACAATACTGCATCATACTGCTATATACACTGACAATATATAAACTAATAATACTGAAATATACTGAACTGTAAATATAACCTGACAATACTGCATCATACTGCTATATATACTGACAATATATACACTAACAATACTGAAATATACTGAACTGTAAATATAACCTGAGGCTGAAGTGATTGTTAGAGACTTTATTGTGTCTAATGTGATGTATTTTAAAATGAATTAAATGAAATTGAATACTATTTTATTTAACTTCATTTTTTTTTCTTTAACTGAATTAACTTAATCTTCTTTAACTTGACTATAGCCTAATCATATTTTTTGGGCATATTTTTCTCCATTTTTTTTTTTTTTTACATCAGTGTCTGTTTGGTATGGAACATCACCAGGCTTTTATTAAAGCAGTGAAGATCTGTGGTAATAATAACCTGATCTGCGGTTAGAGTTGCTGTGTCAAAGTGAATTTCTGTAAAATATGATGCTTATGGCTCAGATATGCTTTGATGATACCATTGTTGGGAAAATCAGGAGAATAAAGCTTTCGCGTATTATGATGAACTTTACCAAATGATGATTATGTGTGTGTGTGTGTGTGTGTGTGTGTGTGTGTTTTTAGAGGGGCCCGGTTGGTCCCAGGGGGCTACCCGGCCCTCCAGGTTTTCCTGGCATCGATGGCATTGATGTAAGTCTTACTTTGGACATCTTCTTCAACATCTTCTCTTTTATCCAAACCTTTATTTCAGTGCTTAATTTTCAGAACAAACAGTTCATCACAAGTGAGACATCTTTCTCTGTGACATGTCATTTACTTTTGTTTGTTTGTTTGTTTGTTTGTTTTTAGGGAGAGAGGGGTCCAGGCCCTGGATTGGATGGTCCTCCAGTAAGTAGTTGATCAAGTTGTAGTTGAAGACAAATTTCTGCCTATCTGCCATGTATATGTCATAACATTTCACACTTTACTCTTTATTGTATCGCAGGGCCAAGCTGGAGACGATGGAAAAAACGGTTCTAGTGGACTACCAGGAAATCCGGGAGCAGACGTAGGTTTTATTATTCATATTTTTTCCGCATGTCTTTTAACATTGGTTGATAATGGTATTGAAAGCTCTTCATCTCTGAGCAGTATCTCTAGTGGCAGGACACAGATGCTTTATAGAGCATACAGACTTTGTATAGTTTACCTTGGCCCCAAGGAAAAAAAGGGGAAAAAAAAGCTCATGAAACTTGAAAAAACATGGTGGACATCAATTTGGCCATTTAGATGAAGAGAGTGAGAGGAAAGAGAGAGGAGAGAGAGCGAGCCCCATATGGACTTCATGCAGACAGAAGCCTTTTTGTGTGTAAGGAGGAAGGCTGAGGGTCTGGACAGCCACTGCTTTGGATGGAATGGTGCCTTATGCTAAGCGAGACGAGACAAAATGGCTCCTGTATGCTGTCCACGCTGGCCATGATGCTCACTATTAAAGAAGAGATTGAGAGTAATCATGTAAAAAAAAGATTGCTTGAGATTTTATATGCATAATCATAATAATGGATAAGAATAAACTAGTTTATTCTAACCACTATATTTATGGGTGGTAGGCAAATGAACATATTTTAGAGTGGCGTATCTTAGACTTTTTTGTGCTCAGTTGCTGTAGTGCTGAAATCTGCTTTGCTCCTTATATACCGAAGTGGCAGTGGGCGGAGTCAAATACACAGCAGCTGCAATACCCATTTGTGAATCAGAGACTTGTCAGAATTTTTTTTTTTTCATAACTCACAGACACCTCTGACATCCTGATATCAAATATTTAATTTGACTTCAGTATTTTGATTGTAGCCTTTAGACTTTAATTCCATTTGGCATATTTGCACAATTGCATACTTACAATCTATGGGCCATATTCAGAGTTGATGACTTAAACTGGAAACCTGAGTTTATAAAATAGATCTATCTATATATCTATATTTATATCTATATATCTATATCTATATAGATATATATATATATATATATATATATATATATATATATATATATATATATATATATATATATATATATATATATATATATATATATATATATATATATATATATATATATATAGATAGATATATATATATATATATATATATATATATGTATATGTGTATATATATATATATATATATATACAGAAAGTGTTCTGTATTCAGGTGCTTAACTTCACTTACTTGAAGTATTATTAAGTATTCTTGAATAAATTTCTATTTTTTTATATAATTTTTTAAAATGTGTTTATTTTATTTATTTAGTAGAGGTATTTCAGGGCAGGATAGCTTCGACTGTCTTTCAGTTGAGTTTTTTAGAATAGTCCTAGTCATGATAATGACACTATTTGCCGTCTTTACAAATTTGTCTCAGTTTAGCAATCCGAAATCCACCCGCACTAATTGTGTGCCAGCCTGTTAAAATGCACTTTGAAACCACAGTAGTTAACAGCTGATTGTAACATTATTATTATTATTATTATTATTATTATTATTATTATCACATTCTTTATTAAAGGGGTAGGAAGGGTGAGAAAGACTGCTGATTGGGGTTGCAGCAGTGTGTGTGTGTTTATATGTATATATATTCATCATATTAAATGTAAATGAGATGTTGTACAAATTGTCAGACACATTGTTGTGAATATCATGCAGTAAAAAAGCACAAAAACCACAGAATTGCGAATAACTGAGATACGCCTCTCTTTTTCCCAAACTCCGCCCCATGCATACATCTATCAAGCAGCGTCTAGGTTCATATATGAAGTCTGAATGCTGATTTCAGTATCGACTCCACATTACATGCATTTAGTTACACTCTAAACATGGCCTTACATGAGTAAATGTTATGTTAACCTCTTAAACTCCCAGAACCCATCCAGACTCCTATTCCTCACTCATGTAAATACATTTCTTTCCTAATGAATTCACTGTACATACTGAATAAGATGAATAACTGAATATTAAGCCAGGAGGTTAAGGGGTTATACAGTTGTCTTGTCCGCATACATCCTTGCCATAGTATAGTAGTTTAGTTCTAAGCATCAAATTATACTATCAGTGTGCAGTTATACTGAGTTGTCTAGGCTGAGTAGTGTAACATTTATCAAATAATAGATCATTTGTACATATTCTACATTTAAAACATATATATTTTATTATTATAAACTGCAGTTGGCTATATTTATTTCCTCAGGGTTTGACTGGGCCTGGTGGAGATCCTGGCCCTGTTGGGCCCATTGGACCAAAAGTAAGTCACTTGTTATAAATGCAGAAATCCATTTTATGGAATGTAATTTAAATCCATTTTATGGAGAATATGGACCCATTCTGAGTTGTCTCATATTTATTGGATGTCTTTAGGGTGAACCTGGCGATCCTGGACCTAGAGGAATTCCTGTAAGTAAACAAAATTTCAACACAATCCAGATTCTCTAACTTTCTATAACTGGGCATATTTTACATTTTCTCAGTTCGGTTTAAATGAGTTAACCTATTTTATTATCACATCAGTGGACAAGCCATATACAAGTGCAAATTATGTTTTTCTTTGTATTATTTATTAGAATTTTTTTTTGTTTTGTTATCTGTTCTTTTTTATGTATTTGCTCTTTATGTATATATTCTTATTATATTATATCCTATGATATAACGATCATAAGAATATAAAATCAGAAAACAAAAATGTAAAAATTTTAAACAGTTGGTCATCTCTCATATACTGCTGTTAAAATTATGACAGATTTACTCTTCATTATTTAATGTAATATATTAATTATATAATTATACACGTATTACACACTGTATAGTAATAAATTGTATATTTAATGGTTAAAATTTCTGCACATCATTTCAGTGACAGTTCTTGAATATTTTTCCTGTATTTATTTATTAAGTCCTGACCCTGTACTGATTCAGATTTTGTTTTCTCTTTATACTCTAGGGGGCTGGAGAGGATGGAGAACCTGTAAGTTTATTCTTTTTACTACTTTTTTTATTACTGATAATTACTACTGATTAATTTATCTCTTGTAGTCACTATGCCGCTTTTTAAATGACCATCTTTCCCATGATTTGCGTGTTTCCTGGGAAGGGTGCAGATGGAGAGGATGGATTGCCAGGAGAATTGGGCAAAGCTGGACCTCCAGTATGTAGACTATTAAACATTCCTAGTGTAACCAACAAGCCTACTAAACAATGCTATTTTAATGCTGTGTGTAATGCGTAATAGGGGAGCCGTGGATTGAGAGGGTCTGTTGGCCTACCGGGACCAGCTGGACCGAGAGTAAGTCCTGCTAAATATGTTTATATATACATTTTCATACTACAGTGTCATCCATGTTTACAGGCTAAACACAGTCGAGTTTCAGTTCCTTCTAATTACGTGTAATTAAGTTATTCATCTCAGTGTGAGCATTGTTAAACCTGAGAATGTTTTTCTCTATTTGAAACACTTCTTAGGGCCCCCCTGGTTTTTGGAGTGGTGAAGAATTGGTAAGAAATTGTTATGTTACAAAGTTTCAGCTGAAACAAATGACAGCTTCAGTCTCATTGATGTCATAAAATTATATAATCATTATATTTGTCTGTCTTGTTGATGTCAAAAGACTATAAAATTACATTTTACATGTGAGTGATTTCAACATATACACACATAGGACTGTGATATTATAAAAGCTTCTTAGAGTTATATCCATCTTTAAGGATTGACTTGACTATGGAAAAGTGTGTGGCGTGTTTTGTGTCAATGTCCTAATCACAGTTTTGATTCTGTTTTGCAGTGTCCTAATGCCTGCACACGTGGACTGACCGGCTATAGTGGACTAGCAGGAATGAAGGTGAGTTGAACTTAAACGAAAATGTGACTGAATGCTAAAACTAGACAAATCTTTTTGTTTACCAAATAGAGGAACTTGATTCTGATGTTGTTCTTTGTGCTTGCAGGGCCACAAAGGTATCAAAGGTGAACCTGGAGAACCAGGAAGACAAGGACATAAGGTAACAACTATAAAATGGGTTCCTGTATGTTTGACAGGATTTCAGGTTTTAAGAATTACGCACATTCCAGGTATATTTGCAGGTCAGCAATCAGTTGCAAGCTAAAACTATTACAGTACTGAGCAGGCTTTAAAAAAAATACATGTTGAGATTAAGTGTAGAAGTTGTGGATGAGTTGTTTAGAAGCACTATTGCTCATATTTTCTCTTAGGGTGAAGAAGGAGAACAAGGGCCCCCTGGAGAACCTGGAGCACAAGGAAAAACTGTAATGTGCTTCTCATGGACATATTTTTAAGAAATTATATTATTAGTTATAATTTTAGTCATTGTTAAATTTACTATCCTCATTTACAATCCTTGTTTTTTCAACCACTGTGAATGTGTGTTGTAATTTTAGGGTCCACAGGGACTAAGAGGGATCACTGGTTTGATGGGTCCTAAAGGTGACAGGGTAAAGACGAACATATTTAATGCTTCATAATTAAATACTTTAATAGGTGGCTGTTTTACCATAAAATGTCTGCAAACTTTCTCAAATAGGGCTTTCGTGGGATAGATGGTGACGTGGGTCCTCAGGGCATTCAAGGAGCTCCTGTAAGTAGCAGAATCCATATCATGTTGTTTTTCTGTCCTAATGAACCTGTCTATGCGATATCATGACATCTTTATGTGATGATAACATGATACCAAACCTGATTATTATAAATCCTATATCTTTTGGGAGTCATTTTAAAAATTGACAGTGAAATATTAAAATTGATATCTACAGAATCCACTTTTACAAAATTGTTAAAGGTAGTGTGAAGGGTACCAGAAAACCATACATCAACAGTCATACTACAATTAGTAATTTAGTCATTTAGAGCATAATCTGATTCCTCCATTAATTTAGGGCCTGTGTTGTTTAAAGAGTTTATTTAGAAAAATTCAGTGGAATAATGAACATCTCTTTAGGGTGATCGAGGGCAGAGAGGAAAAGTGGGTGAGACTGGACCAAACGGAGCTCAAGTGAGTATTAGCAAACAAAACATTTAACTCCAGTACGTTGTCTTGTAGGGGCATCAAATTATAGGACAAAAACAAGATCCATATAGGATTGGGTACAATATACAGTATTACCTTTTTTTAATCTCTCATTACTTCTTTATAGCATAACCAAATAAGACAACACAAGACAGTGGTTAAAAATAATACTATTGTTAATTTGTTTTTTTATAAACAATGTGATTTGTATCATCTAAGGGGCCTCTGGGACTTCGAGGCATTTTAGGTTTACCTGGACCCAAAGGAGAACCTGTAAGTCCACATTCATTAATATTAACATTTCAATTATAGAATGGACAAATCTCAGTACAAGTGTAGTAGGAAGTATAGTGAGCGGTTCCTGGTTTCTTTCCCAAAGGGTTTGCCAGGAATAGATGCTCGTGAGGGTATTCCAGGATTGCCAGGCGTTATGGTAATATCATAATTCTGATTTAAAACCAGATCATAAATAGAATCTCTACTTAACTTCATTTTCTTTGCTATGCTGCAGCTAAGATATCTGTGTAAGTGGGTTTGTATGTTACTGGAGGTGTTCCTCAAGTCTGTCACTGTTGCTGTTTTAGGGTATCCCTGGCAAAGTAGGCCCTCCTGGTGAAGCTGGCCTTCAAGGCCTGCCTGTAAGTATGACCTTTTGAACATGCACAATAAAGATTAAGAAATCAATTTGAACAGGGTGGCATGATGGCGCAGCAGGTGGTGTTGCTGCTTCATAGCTCCAGGGTTTCCTCTGGGTTCTCTGGTTTCCTCACACCTCGCAAATACATGCCTGTAGGTGGACTGGCATGACTGCATGAAATTGTGTGTGCATGGTGCATGGTGTTATGGATCAGCATCCCATCCAGGGTTTATTCCCGCCTCATGTCCAGTGTTCCGGTGATAGGCTCCGGATCCACAGCAACCCTAACCAGAATATAGTGAATTTATTGAAAATTAATTCATGACATCAGTTTGAACAGAACTAGAATGATAAAAATAACAAGCAAGCATTTTTATTTTTCATGTCTTCCTCAAGCAAGCATTTGAATACAATGGCAATGGCCGATGTGTTTATTTCCATTAGGGTTTGCCAGGCATTCCAGGTGCAAAGGGTGAGAGTGGGCAGAAGGTAGGCATTCACAATTGTCCATGTCACCATGGCTGAATCTCTAGACACAATAAGCAATTTACTATAGATAATACATTGAGATATGACAAGACAAGAAGAAACTTAGTATAATAACACATTGTGGACAAGCATATCATATATCTCAGTACTAAGTTATACCACACATGTATGGACAGATTAGAGTGTGTATGTTATGTGTTAGCATGTAACAGGATTATGACCTCTGGTCTCCTGTAGGGAAACTCTGGTGATCCAGGTGTGGCAGGACCAATTGGGAACAACGGAAAATCAGTAAGTGTCTTACGAAGTGCTTTTCTGTGGAATAATGAAGAGAATAGTCGAGAAGTGATGCACTGGTCTAGTGGATGTTTCTTCACCTGCTAAGGGATGCTTGGTTGATTGATTTCAGGGTGAACGTGGCGAACAGGGAGAAGTGGGACCAGTAGGACCAAGAGGTGGGCCAGTGAGTATGCTTCCACTTCCACATCACTGCAAACAGCAGACACAGAACTATTGTTCGAATAATGTAATGTCTGCATTCTCTCTGTGCTGGTGTCTTCTTCTTCTTCCTCTCTCTTTCTCTCTCTCTCTCTCTCTCTCTCTCTGATTATGTAGGGTGAGAGAGGGGTGAGGGGTCCAGATGGGCCTCAAGGGCAGCCAGGTCCAAGGGTAAGTAACTAGTAACTCTAGGCAAAGAGATAATCAGTAATAACACAATACAGTGGAATAGATACATTTATTTTCACTTTTCAGTGGTAATGATAAAAAATTGATAGCCAGAAAGAATTTCATGTTGGGATAAAAGACCAAGAGAGAAAATAATGAGGAGCACAGATAGGAATTAAGAATGAAAGGACTGAAAGACTAACAGTGAAGAAAAGAGCAGAACAACAGCAAAGATAAGAAAAAGAGGAGAGAGGAAGGGGAGGATACAGAAGGAAAGGATTGGAATTGAACAAGGTACTGTTATAGTAAACATTTTTTCTTGAAAGTATCAAATACAAAATAACTCCCTTTTTTTTTTAAACAAATATCAATTTTACAAAGAAGTGCAAATGTAGTTATAACTGGTGAATCCAAAAAAAAAAAAAAATCATTCGGTGTGAAGATGCAATATGTACGTGGTATTTAACTGCTCCTAGCTGAGAATACTTTGTAGTCCATCACATTGTCTTATTACACAGTCGAAGTGTTGAACAATCCCAGAAATGTTAGACTTGGTCCATATTTTTAGATTTCATGCCCGGGTTACAATTCAAATTGTAATGAAATGTCTTAATAACGAGCCGTCTCGCTGTGACACAGTGATCAGAGCTGAAAAAGAGCCATGAATAGAGTCTTGTTATTGAAGCTGCGGCGCTCAGGGTTATTTTCTTTGGTAAGAGGATATTCGGGGTAGAATGGGGGTCTGAAAGAACCCTCTGTTCAGCAGGAATTCCTTAAACCAGCCAGGCTAAGGGCATCAGGCAATCAGGACCCACATCCACACACAGCTAACGACACCCAGCCCCAGCAGCATGCTGCTTACAAAGTCATGTCCCTTTTTTTCATTTTTTGTGGTTTGAAAGTTACCATGCATAAATGATTCAGTGTTAAAATTGTGTGTGTGTACTTGTGTGCAGGGACCTAAAGGCAATCTCGGTCTACCTGGCGTTCCAGGTCCACCTGGTTTTCGTGGTCAGCAAGGCGACAGGGTAAGGCAAGGAATTAAAAAAAAAATATTAACAGTACCAAAAATGTGTCACTTCATATTTAGTTCAATTTTTTTCACACAATGCTAGTTTATCATGCAAAACTAATAATACCTACGGAGTAAAACACCATAGAATATGTTGTTATAGGAAAATGATCAGTGTTGAGGTGGTGTGATTTGCAAGGGGCCATTACCACCTCAAAGTGGATTATTTTCCCATATCAGCAGTCCTGAAGTGTTTCTCTTATACCACAGCAATCTGCAAATGATTACAATTTTTTATTTATTAATAAACAACACATAATTTTTAATCGTTTATAGTTACATTTAATGCTGTGGAACATCTGTGAAACAAGTTAGTTCCTGTTATCACTCATGATATTGTAGATTGCGACATATAGTAGTAATCTGGCACTCCCTCATCCGCTTCTCTTTTTTTCTCTCTCTTGAAGTTAATAAGACAAAAAAACACAGTGTGTCATGTTACTGAGAAACAGGAAGGCGCAAAAAGTCCCCTGTCCTGAAGATTCTCTTGTGGCAGAAAACATACTGGCCATTAAAAAGTGCTGACACTCGAGACTCCTTCAGTGATCATACATTTTCTTTGTTAAATAATAATTTAAAAAAAAAACCGTTTATAATTAGCCTTAGATTATCTGCCATGTGAGTCCCTGTGAATGAGCTGTTACTATAGAAATGATAACCTCAATTGAATTACAATCAAAACTACGGTCAGAGCTGCTGTAATAGAAAATTAATCCACACCTTATGTCCAATCAGATTTGAGAATTCAGCAGCGCTGTGGTATCTTTCGTAAGCTTGTATATTTGTCTAATGTACTCCATTCTACTACATTACATCAGGAGTTTCAAATCCAAGGCATTCACTGACCTGCAGTGTTTAGTATTTTTCCTCACTCTAACAAACTTGCTTCAATTTAATATGTTAAACAAGCCTATAAATAAAGTGTGGAAAAGGAAAAGACTAACTCGTGTATTATAGTTCAGTAAGGCAAGATTTAAGATCCACTAATGTACAGCAGTAAATATACTGGAAACATTTATCTTGGAAGTAAACAAAATCTCAGAACTGTTTGTATTTCCTAGGACTAAAGGAAGCAAAGTATTTTTATCTTTAGGGAAATAAAGTCTTACGACACTTGGCTAACTACTTTTTCTGATCCTTATCAGGGCGCAGTTGGTCTCACTGGTCCAAAAGGCGAGCAGGTAAGCCTATATTATCCATCTGTTTAGAAAGTAGCTTCAAAACCCATCATTTATCTGTTTATCTGTAGTATCCAAATCTGAAAGCTGTGTGTGTGTTTGTGTTTAGGGAGCACCCGGTGAGGAGGGCGCTCCAGGAGAAAGAGGGGACGTAGTACGTAACTCAAAAGAAATCATTTGAATTATTTGCTCTGCTTTTGTCCCTTACAGTATTTGTGGCTGGAGGAGTATTTCTGTTCACAGGCTGAATCTCATAATTACTGTTAGAAAATCTGTGTCAAGACAGTAACTTTTGAAGTTCCGTCTTTCCTGCAGGGTGATCAAGGGGAACCAGGAGAGAAAGGTTCGGTGAGTGTGGCCTCATTAGCGTTAGGCATCATTTCAGAATTCCATTAGGATTAGCATGTTGTTAGATCAGTACATGACATGTCACTTCCTTATGTATGGACTTGCTGTTGTTCAGGTGGGAAAACCAGGTGATATAGGAAACAAAGGTCCAGAGGGAATGCGTGGACAGCAGGGACCTGAAGGTGAACCAGGTCAGCCAGGACCCAGAGGCATGCAGGGAGACCGCGGAGAACGCGGCTTACCTGGTACACAAGGACGACCGGTACGCCCTTTATTCTTAACATATCCAGGCAGCTTAATTAACGTACAACCGACCCATGAAAGCCGACTGGATCCTGATTTGAAGTATGAGAGCTGACAGTTTTATGAGGTCCTTTTTCTGCTAATCCTCTTAACCATCAAGAGTTTGTGGATCATGTGATTGTGCAGTTACACAACAGGCTGAATTTGTTCCTGTAGTGAAATAACAATTCTTGGATCACTGTCTTTCAGGGTCGAGGACCAACAGATCAACACATCAAGCAGGTCTGCATGAGGGTTATGCAAGGTCCGTGTTTAATGTATAAAGCACTAACAAATGACGTCATGATATCAGCCTGAGTATCATAAAGTATGTGATATAAGTCAGCTATTTCCAGCTCTAGTTTGACTAAAGCCTCGAATCTGTTCTATCACAGAGCAGCTCGCTCAGCTTGCAGCAAGCCTAACGAGGCCTCCGTCTGGCATTGTCGGGATGCCAGGTCCTCCTGGCCCTCCCGGCCCCCCTGGCTCGCCTGGAGACAACGGCTTCCCGGGACACACTGGAGCCAGAGGATTGCCAGGTCTTAAAGGACCTCCTGGGCTTATTGGACTAAAAGGACCTAAAGGTACAGAATAAAACAAATATATATGTCAGTTTAATTGCTTTGGCTTTGAGTCGAGGTGATAAGGTGGTTGTCTGTAATATATAATATATAACATTAAAACTAACAAGTACTTATTTGTTTATGTCTGTGGCATGTTGCAATGTTCAAAAACTGCAACAAAAGCATAAATTTAAAATAAATTGCAGATTCCTAATGATTCCTGTATAATTGTGTAATAAAGGTGACATGGGAGACAGAGGAGACAGAGGGCCTACAGCACAAGGGCCTAAAGGCATTCCTGGACCACCAGGTCTTCCAGGTGAGTTCTGCTTGGGTCAAAATACATACTTTTAAAAGGTGACATAAGTAAGGAACAAAACATGATGGGGCCTGCTGTTATAGAGAAATAATCCATAATGGACTGTAATGAAGTGTTTTATTCCTTTTATACTACAGCAACTGCCAACAACTGCAATTTTTAATGTATTAATGAATGACGTGCTTTTTTAACCATTTTAATTACATTTAATGGTGTGGAACATCTGTGAAAGAAGTTAGTTGCTATTACATTATAGCAGCTATAAACATCCCTCACTAGTCTCTCTTTCTTGAAGTTGACAAAAAAAAGGACAAAAAATATATAGCCTGTCATGTTATCGAGAAACCGTAAAGCGCAGAGTCTTCTGTGCTGAAGACTTTCCTGTGGTGGGAAGGTTATAGACTCTTACAAAATGCTGACACTTAAGGCTCATTCCATAAATATTTCATCTATTTATAATTAGTCTTAGATTATTGTTTCATCTATTTATAATTAGTCTTAGATTATTGTTTCATCTATTTATAATTAGTCTTAGATTATTGTTTTACAGGGACTCATCTGCCAGACAAGTCCCTGTAAAACAATAATGTATCAGAACAAACACAACATAAACCTGTGATTTGAATTACGGCCAGTACTACTATCAGAGCTGTCAGAGAAAATTAATTAACCCCTTCTGACCAATTAGATTTGAGAATTCAACAGCAGTGAGGTTTAAAAGTGATTAAAATATTTGTTCTATGTAAACATTAAACAGGGTGATTTTACTCCCTGCCACGCGAGCCTCGTGATACACTAACCTGAACACACACTCATGGCATCTGAAAGATTCAGAAGCAAATGAAGGAATTTTGTACTTATTTCCAGAAACACTGTTCATATTGCTGATCATTTGGGGTGAAAATAGAGATGCCTTGGGAACATTGAACTAAGTGAATACGTTATCCATTTCTGTGAATTGCCTGTTAGTGTCCAGCAGCCACTGAGATGCATCAAGCGTTCTCTGTCGAAAGAGCTCACACAGACACCTGTATGTGCCTTCGTAATTTCTCAGGTGAGCCCGGGCAGCCTGCATATGGCAACGATGGGCGTGATGGTATGAGAGGGTCTCCTGGTGTACCAGGAATTCCCGGCATTCCAGGACCTCCTGGGCCTCCTGGGCTTAACGGATACTGCGAGCCATCACAGTGTGTCCTCAGCCCAGTAGTACTGCCATCTCCCAAAGAGTCCAGCATGAAGGGACCAGACGGACTTTAAAGTGGCTGCAGAATTGAAGTTCAGAGACTAACAGAAGGGAAACCCTTCACCAATGGAGTCTTTATTTTGAGGGGTATCCAGTGTAGTACTTTTTCTGCAATCACAGTGTGATTGATATTTCCATAGTGCATTCTGATTTTCCTTAAAGATATACCATGGAAGATTTTATGCCTTGAAATATTTGTGAGACATCTTTACATTACAGGGCTAAACGTTCCAGTATGCAGAAATGGACTTCCTATAAAAATGGACTTCCTATAAAAGACATGAATTAATTCTTTTTAAATGGTCAGTCATACAAAAACTTACATAACACATCCAGGGGAGTTGTTTTCCAACTGAAGTATTCCAGTCCACTCCTATCTTTACAGAGTAACCATAAAAATCGTGAAATGTACTAAATCTTCATGTATAGTCACATTTAAAATGCAAAATGTTTATACACTAGTACATAATGTAAATACAGTTTATCATTACCTCAAATTGACTGTTCTTCATATTCTCCATGCCATTTTTTTAAAATATTCAGAATTAAAAAATTATTTCTAAATCAGTGTAAATCATTTTAAACATTCAATTTGTTCAGTTACATGTAATTAAGTGTTCATCTTCTTATTACCCCATAAGTACAGTCTACTAGTTACATTCAATGTGTGAACTTTTCAATGGTATTATTTATTTTCTAAAAGGTTCAATGTCACACCAACATTTGTGAAAATGGGTAAATAAATGGTTTTGATAAAGCTCTGCATGTTTTTGTATATGAAGAATGTATGTTATTGAACAAATTTACATGCAATGTGCAGACAACTCATGTCCTCAGTGTATTCCTTTATTTTGTCTTCTCTCATCAGTGATCAGTTACAACTTCTCTCACTATACTAAAACACATACCCAGTGATAGTATAAATAGCCAATCTAATAGTACACGTTTCAAATACCGTACATAAATCAAGTATCCAAGTATTTAAGTTACGCACATCAAATAAAAAGGCATACAAAATATCGCAGAGGTCCAGTTCGAAGCCAAAACACAAAAATCACACTATTGACATGGCAGTAATTAGTAAACGAAGTCTGGATAAACGACACAAACTAGATTCCATACCTTCCACATACACACAATTATTCAATATATATATATATTTTTTTTGTAATTCATGATTTTCCTGCCGTATATATATCTGCAGCTGTTTTCACAAGTGAAGCTTCTCCAAATGCCATGGAGTTATCCCCACAAAACGGCCTCCATTCATTTTAATAAGGCATTTTAAGATCTTCGAAAACAAAATAAAGATTAAATGATACCTATGCTGTTGTATAGTTGTAAAAAGTAAAAAAAAAAAAAAAAGAAAGAAAAAGGAAGAAATACTGTTTGGCAGAGGGCACTCCTGTAACCGTTTAACAAAATATGGTTTTACAAGTCAATGGCTGGAATCAAAGATGCAACAAATTAACATCTGTCTAAATTATAACAAGATCATACAACAAGCACTCACTTTGCCAACAGAGGCCACACTGTAAAATCAACACAAAGGGGATATGCACAAGTGATTTTTTTTTTTTTTATCTTTTCAGTATTTTCACATGTTCACCAATTATAAGTAATAACTGTCCACATTACAGAAATATCTGGATTAAGCGTTTCCAGCAGGGCTTGGGCACAAGCTCTACTGGATGCAGCAGTTGTTGCGATGGCCATTTGAATCTTTGAAGCGAAGACGCATCTTTGGGCGATATTTCTCCAGGTAGAAGAGCTGCTTGCTATTAAATGCCCCACGGCGCTTCCTGATAACAAAACAGACACAGCATTGAACTGATACGACAGAAACGAACTACATACAGATAATTCTTAACGGTACCCAAAACAACTGACACAGGAAACTTTTTATTTAACTCCAAAATTTGCAGTTACCCAGGAAGAGATCTGATTAGTCTGTCATTATTTCATAGGAACCAGCTTATTTATATACACATATATACACACAGTGATCAGCCATAATATTAAAACCACCTGCCTAATAATGTGTAGGTCCCACTGCATACTGGGAACACCCCACAAGACCTGCCGTTTTGGAGATGCTCTGACCCAGTCATCCAGCCATCACAATTTGGCCCTTGTCAAAGTCGCTCAGATCCTAAGTTAGTCCAGATCGTAGTTCCCTTGTAACTTACAGGACTTATAGGATCTGCTGCTAAAGTCTTGGTGCCAGATACCACAGCACACCTTCAGAAGTCTTGTGGAGTCCATGCCTCGACAGGTCAGAGCTGTTTTGGCGGCACAAGGGGGACTGACAATATTAGGCAGGTGGTTTTAATGTTATGGCTGATCGGTGTGTATACACACACTGAACACTTTATTAGGAACACCTGTACACCTACACATTTAAGCAATTATCTAATCAGCCAATCGTGTTGCAGCTTCAGGTAATGTTCACATCAACCATCAGAATAGGGGAAAAAACAATATGATCTCGGCGATTTTGACCGTGTCATGATTGTTGGTGCCAGACAGGCTGGTTTGAGTATTTCTGTAATCGCTGATCTGGGATTTCCACGCACATCAGTCTGTAGCGTTTACTCAGAATGGTGCAATAAAGAAAAAACATCCATTGAGCGGGAGTTCTGCAAACGGAAACACCTTGTTGATGAGAGAGATCAACAAAGAATGGCCAGACTGGTTCTAGCTGACAGAAAGGCTACAGTAACTCTGATAACCACACAATTGTGATGAGCAGAAAAGCACCTCAGAATGCACAACACGTCGAACCTTGAGGTGGATGGGCAACAGCAGCAGAAGACCACGTCGGGTTCCACTTCTGTCAGCCAAGAACAGAAAGCTGAGGCTGCAGTGGGCACAGGCTCACCAAAACTGGACAAAGACTTAGACTGGAAAGACGTAGTCTGGTCTGATGAATCTCAATTTCTGCTGAGACGCACAGATGGTAGAGGCTTTGGTAGAGAATTTGGTGCCAACGGCATGAATCCATGGACCCAGCCTGCCTTGTGTCAACAGTCCAGGCTGGTGGAGGTGATGTAATGGTGTGGGGAATGTTTTCTTGCAACACTTTGGGCCCATTAATACCAATCAATCAATCATCGCTTGAGTGTCACAGCCTATTTGAGTATTGTTGCTGACTATGTGCATCCCTTCATGGCCGCAATTTACCCATCATCTAATGGCTACTTCCAGCATGATAATGCATCGTGTCACAAAGCAAAATTTGTCTCAAACTGGTTTCATGGACATGACAATGAGTTCAGTGTTCTTCAGTGGCCTTCCCAGTCACAGGATCTGAGTCCAATAGAGCACCTTTGGTATTCTGTGGTACTGTGGTAGAACGGGAGAGCAAAGGGAGGCCCTACCCAGTATTAGTATAGTGTTATTAATAAAGTGTTCGGTGTGTGTGTGTGTATATACAGTATGTGTATGTATGTGTATGTATGTGTATGTATGTGTATATATATATATATATATATATATATATATATATATATATATATATGTGTGTGTGTGTGTGTGTGTGTGTGTGTGTGTGTATGTATGTATAAAAACCTGGTTCCTATGGAAGAATTTATATAAACAAAAATCTGTATATATTTAATTTTTGTGAAATTTGAGTGACCCTAAGAAAATAACTTTCAAGCTCTTGGCAACATGATTAATTAAATGTAAAAATACCTGTGCTGCTGAACAGGCAAATGGGGAAATAATGTGATCTCATTGACTTTGAACATAGCATGGTTTTAATAAGCTCAGAAACTGCTGATCTCCTGGTGGTCCTATCCAGTATTAATAGTGTTCCTAATGAAGTGGCTGGTGAGTATATACCCCCAACTATAATTTCATTGTAACTAACACTACAAAATGTCTTATTTTCTGTCTGATCAGAACTGTGTGAGTGTGTCAGTTTGCACACTGACTGACAGGTTTATCCCCAGCAACGCAAGTCCTAGTGCTAGAAAGGGCTAGTACGAGAAAAACATGTAGAAATTACAGAGTGGCGCTTCCACAGCATTCTTCTTTTCTAGCAGCATGATACTCACAGATTTAAAAACACTTACTGTCGGATGAATTGGACAGCATCTTCATATTTCATTCCACACTCAATCAGAGCGAGGGCAACAAGGACTGGTGCTCTGTGGGGGAGGACACACACACACACACACACACACACAAAGAACCATGCAATATGTTAAAGCAAAGGCTTCGTGAACTTTTTCGGGCTATGATTACCATATTGCAAACTAAACTTAAAAAAAAAAATCTTTGTCTGCACCGCTTTTGCTGAGTTCTAATATTGCATTTTAAAATGTAAAAACAATGTAAAGTAATATATGTTCTCTTTGTCAGTCCGGTTGTAGTCATTTCACATGAGTGCATGTTGTATGCACAAAACACTTGGAGGCCAGGTTTGCTGTGCTGTAACAATATGAATGTATGTATATTTCCTCATCACCCTGCCATGTCCAGCAGGAACAGGAAACTGTTGCCCATATTAACTCAAATCTCATACTTATTCTAGACTGTTATTGAGTACTAACACTCACCAGATTTCCTATTATAGTTAGTGTTTGAATTTTAAAAACCTCTCATGCAGCCTATGGAAGATTATCAAAACACATTTACTATTTTCATGTTACCTATTTTATACTGCATATAACACATTTTATAATGTTGTCTTAATGTGCCTTGAGAAGCGGCACTTCAAACCTATCGAAAGCTCTGTTTTGTGTACCAGTCTTCTGGATTACTAAATACTTTTGAATGAGGTGTCAGAATGTTGTCATGAGCTGTGTCTCAGATTGGACAATCACGACAGCAGGAAGTTTGAAAGCAACACAGAGCTCCTCAGTGTGTTTAACGTCGCTATGCAGAAAATCGCTAAACATTTTACAGTTCGACTTGAAAACCTGACAGACTTGGATGTTATGGCTCTGATATGCCGTCCAGTGCCAATTTTAAATCTTCTAGATATGCATAAGATAAGCAGCGAGTGTGTGAATAATGCAACTTGTATTGCTGCTGCTTCTGCACACGCATGCAAAATCATGCAGCAAGCGTAAACCAGATCCCTCTGCTTTGCATCACACCTGTAACACGCAGGTTGACTATGTTGACTTCCTCTTATTGCTATGCTCTCCATGTGACTTCTGTAAATAAACTCCACCTACTTCTTCCATGACACTAGACCTGTCATTCTGGTAACCCTAGCTTCCTGCTTCGCTGCTGTTAAAAGGTTTCCTATTTCTCCTGTAATTGCCACAGCTTGCTAAATGACTCTTAGCCTGTGACACACCAGCCATTACATGATCTATCCTGAATCAGAATTTTTCAAATGAGATATCCTGCTCGCCTGTGACAGTCTTCTCACTTTGATCAATGTGCTCATTCAGATTAATTTCCTAGAAAGGATAATATGGTAAAAAAAAAAAAAAATTATTTACATTTCCTTTTCAGTGGATATGATAAACTTTATTTTATCTTGGTTTAAATCAATATTTCAATTGCATTTACTTTGAAGACACAAACACAATCAAAAAACACCACCTACCTAGCTAGCATCCTTGTAATTTACCTGCACATATTACATATTTAAAAAAATTCTTTCAACATAGAAACAGTTATTGTCCCCAAACAGCAAATCCATTTATACAATCTCTGGTTTCACTCTAGCCTTCAGATTTTTTTTTTTACTATAACAAAATGTCACATCACACTTACAACCATATCAATCATTTTATATAAAACATTACCTTCCAAGGCCAGCTACACAGTGAACAGCAATGCAGCAGCCTGGCTCCTCTCTAAACTTAATCCTCAGCAGATTTAACCAGTCGTCAACAATCTGGTTAGAAGGAGGAGCTCCATCATCAAATGGCCAATCCTGCAGGTTTTATGAGAGGCATCGAGGAAAAGGTATTTGGTTTTGGAATATTTCCGCTGCATTCATCTTTCATTTGAAGCAGTAATGTATAGTGGATATTAAAAGTCTACACACTCCTGTTGAAACAGCAGGTTTTTGTGATTAAAAAAAAAAAAAAACTAAGTTAAACCATGTCAGAACCTTTTTCACCTTTGTTGTGAAATTGCAACATATAATTAAAGCTGTAAGCATCATTTCTGGGGGCCAAGCACCTAGACTCGGTGAGCAGCACATTCACAGATGCACTACAGTTGTTGCCTCAGCAATCACAGGAAAGCAGAGTCATAGCTTTAGGCAAAGGGAATCAAGAGTGATTTGTAGTTTCACTCATGATGTGTATGTTTTGACCAGGGACAGTGGTGGAATTCTGACTGTAGGAGGAAAGGTCTAGATGAACAAATGGGCAGCAGGGTGGCATTGCTGCTGCAGCTGCCTCTACTGCTGTGACCTGTGGAGTTGTCTGTTACTACTTTGACCTGTGGTTATGAGTGCTACTGCTCTGACCTGAAATTTAAAAACATCTAAGGTATTTATGTTTTTTTCTCATCAGTCTAGGCCTTCCCCCCCACTTTGTGCAAGTATCTGCACCAAACTTATATCTGTCTTATATCGTTTTTTTTTTTTTTGAAAATTGCTCAATAAAAATGCTATTACTAGTAAATGCTAGTAAACCCTGTCAGTCATGTGCTGTCTTTATAGCACATTGAACAGCTAGAATGACAGTAGACAGTTGTTTAGAAAGGTCTCACCATGAGGTGAGCCAAATGTGATGAAGATGTGACAAAATTTGGAGGAGGAGTAACAAAAATGGCACTTAGATAGAAGCATTTTCGTCATGTTATTGTAACTTTTGACCAGTAAGTGACACGGTCATGAAATTTGTTGCATAGCCCCAGGTTATGGTCCTGAAGATGCCTATCATGTTTTGTGTCAGTGCGTCAAGTCGTTGCTGAGATACAGCCTCACTTCCTGTTTGGCAGCTTCGCTGTCAGACTCGTTGGTCCATTCCAGACAAACCAATTACAATATCAACATTCTTTTAATAACTTTTGTCTGGGCTGGTCTGACGATGATGTATGCCAAATTTGGTGTTGACTGGACATAATTTGTAGGAGGAGTAGCAAAAAAAAAGGTTTTTGACAAAATCCAAGATGGTCGACAGGAAGCACACTTGAATTTCAGATCTTGGTGTGCGTTCACTTCTGCATACTCCAGGGATTTATAGGAAAAAAGAACTGCACAAATTCTTCAAATGATAAGGAAAAAATGAAAGGTTTTACAGTTCTTGACCACAGTCACGAAACTTCTTGGGTACATTCAGGGCGTGGTCCTGAAGATACTTATCAAGTTTCATGATGAGACGTAGATGCATTGCTGAGATACACCCTCACATCCTGTTTTTTACATTTGCCAGCACATTACAGGAGAACAGTTTGGAATATCAATATTCCTTTGATAACCTTTGTTCAGACAGGTCTCAAGATGATGTGAGCCAAATCTGGTGAAGACTGGACAAAATTTGGAGGAGGAGTAGCAAAAATGGCAGTTAGATGTAAGCATTTTTTGCATGTTATTGTAACTTTTGACCAGTACGTGACGCTGGCATGAAATTTGTTGCATAGCCTCAGGTTATGGTCCTGAAGATGCCTACAAAGTTTTGTGTCAGTGCGCAAAGTCATTGCTGAGATACAGCCTCATTTCCTGATTGGCAGCTTCGCTGTCAGATTCGTTGGCCCATTACGGACAAACCGTTTAGACTATTCAAAATTCTTCTGATATTTTTTTGTGAGGCTTACTCTCGAGATCACTTGTGCCAAATTAGGTGACGATTGGACAAAATTTGTAGGAGGAATAACAAAAAAACGGTTTTTGACTAAATCCAAGATGGTGGAAATTCTAGTTAGGCGGAAATTGACATCATAGTGTGCGATGCACTCGTCTCGACCCAGGGAATCCCAGGGCTTTTAAATTTTGGACACACAGTTCAAAAGTTATGACCATAAATGTACTTCCAAATTACGCCCAAATTTGAACCGATGGTGGCGCTAGAGTGTTGGCAGCACTTGGCCCCTAATCTGGTCAGAATATTCCTTAGACCCTTCCCAATCAGTGTGCCAAATTTCAAACTTTTTACCTGACGGTTCTATGGGCTGTCATAGACACCATAGCCAGAAGAAGAAGAAGAAGAAGAAGAAGAAAGGGTAGAGTAACGATTGGGTACCTATGCACCGTTGGTGCTTGGCTCCCTAAAAATCAAGTGACAAAACAACCAGAAATGTTTTAGGGAAAAAAAAGAAAAACAAAAAACTTCCAATACCCAGCTTGCATAATTGTGCCCACCCTTTTATAATTGGGAACGTGGCAGTGTTCAGAATCAACCAATCACATTCAAACTCATTTTAAATACTAATTAGTATACACCTTCCGTCAATTAAAGTGACTGATTAACCCCAAATAAAGTACAGCTGTTCCTATAGGATTTTCCTGGCATCTTCTTGGTAATATCCAACTGGAAAAGCCACAGGCCTCAATTGTTGAAAAATATCAGGAGAGGGTTACAAAAAAGTTCCAAGGCATTGGATATACCATGGAACACTGTAAGAACAATAATCAAAAAG
>CM040464.1:21543564-21572472 GCA_022758105.1 Pangasianodon gigas
TGTGCATGTAAATGTAGCCAAAGACTGTATGCTATATATCAATCGAATGGGCACAGTTTTGCATCCAGTCATCAATGTAGAAAAAAAATAAAAATCAGCAATCATACCAATTCATTATATGCTGCG
The DNA here is from genome assembly GCA_022758105.1 of Pangasianodon gigas. Taxonomy (NCBI): domain Eukaryota; kingdom Metazoa; phylum Chordata; class Actinopteri; order Siluriformes; family Pangasiidae; genus Pangasianodon; species Pangasianodon gigas. The sequence continues at coordinate 21,543,691 of CM040464.1, forward strand.
GCCTGCTCATGCTATGCAATGTAGTTAGTACTATAGCTATCCGTGTGCATCTGAAGATGAATAAGCCACTGGGCTGCAGTGACGAACTTGAGTATGAGCTCCCTGGCCCTACCTCAGTAAAATGTTTCAATATGCTGGAGTAAGCATATAAAATGAGGTCTTTCATTTGCCTCCCAAAGGGAAATCGCAAACCAGATCAGTGTCATTAATCTGGCAGTTTTCAAAGCACTGTACAATCAGGCCAAAGAACAATCCAAAAGAGTAAATCCCTGGGCTGCGGAGCATGTCAACCCTGATGTTGACAATAAAACTGTTATGAGACAGGTCGGGAATGTCATTTGCATTGAACTAGGAGCATTCTTCAGGCCCATACCTCTCCCAGTCCACAAGGTATAGCATGGGACAAAGTAAAGTAATCTCTTTACAAGCTGGTCCACCCTTAATCCCTAGTTGTGAAGACGGTTCATTTGCCAATGAGTGGGAGGAGGATAAACAGGTTTGAGTAATAATGGACGCAATTCTATATGACTGTGGAAATACTAGGTGGTAAGAGACTGGATTAACTTGGACAAGTATTTTAAAAGGGCCAATGAATCTTGGACTTGTGGTATGGGAGTCTCAGGCAAAGTGGTTGGTGGTTGGAATCCTAAGACTGTAGCCTGCGGAGGTGTGGGAAGAGGAACCAGACGACAGGCTTTAGAGAAAGAGCTGGTGATAAGTTTGGTAGTGAATCCTTGTAAAACTGGTAGATCAGTTCTGAGCATTGTGGTATGGGTAGAGGTTCTAAGACACCTATGGGAAGACGGTGGGAAGTTCTAGTTTGTGCACAAGCTGAGCATTCTCTGTCAAAATTCATCACATTGTTGTTCAAATAATCAGAATTTGTTGGTTACCAGGTGTGTCTGATGATGACAGTTAATTGCTTATACCATGTACTGCAAGGTGTTGCAGTGGGTAGCATTGCTACCCTGATGCTCCTTGGTCCCTGAATTGATCCTATCTTAGGTTACTGGTGTTTTGCATGTTCTCACCATGTCTGCGTGGGTTTCCTCCAGTTTCTCTGGTTTCTTTCCATCTACCAAAAACATGGTGGTAAGATGACTGGCTACACTAAATTTCCCCTAGGTGTGAATGAGTGTGGAAATATATGTGTGCATAGTGCTTTTCAATGGAAGCTTAGACACACTGTGAACCTGACCAGGAAAAATTAGACAATGAAGATGAATAAATGAATAATATTTGACGGTAAATGTCTGTCTAATCAAAAGACAACTCATTACATACACAATAACAAATTACAAGAGCATGGAATTGGCTGTGCATTATGCAGCCTACATTATGGACTAGGCAAAGCTTCTGTATCCTTTCTCTCTCATGTAGTGTGTTTCTAGAAATTTGATAAAGCGTGCTTAATAGCCTCTACAAAAGCTGATGCACAGCAGTTTTGCACAGCAGTTTCTGACCTATACAATAGCCCAGTGAACAGCCTGGATTTGTCTGCATTTGACCAAGCTTGCAGGATAGCTCAGTCACAGGTTATTACTCATGTAAACCACTTTGAGCACATGGTGAGCACAAAGGAATTGTTCCAATCTGTCAGCATTGTACCTGTTGTCTATAAAAGATGTACTCAGCCATAGCTCTTGTTTCAACTTGGGGCTCATGAATTTTCAAACTATAGGCATTAAAGGCTCGAGGAACAACTAACAAATCAGAAGGATCTACAGAGAAAAGGTACAATTATTTCTTTGCAAAAATATTTTGGTTCCATTTGTGAGTTGAGTTGCTTCAGTTTCTATTTGCAATGACACAGGTGACTAGGATATTGTATTAGTCTGTGACCTATATATTGTGATAGATTAAAAAGAAAATATTTGCTACCACTAAGGAACAAATTTTCTACATATGACTATTACTCATTCTCCTTAATTTAGGAAACAGCCTTAATGGATTCAGACCAAATAGATGGAGGCAGTCTGAGCCATGGCAAAAAGAAAGGGGTAAGGGTAAGTGGGGAACACGTAGCCTCTTCAGAGTGGGACAGAAGAAGGTTTGATCTACCCATAGTCCAGACTGACTTATCTGCTCCAAGCCCCACTGACAACTCCACTATAATTTCGATTGGCCCACACTGCTGGCCCACTGTCTCCACTGAATCACAGCCTGATGACTACACTTATACGGATGAATGGAATAGAGAAGGCCACCCGGACAACCTACCTCCAGAGGCAGGTGTTTCTAGTGTTTCTAAACAAACAATGGAGGAACTGAAAAGCCTATTGAGAGAGCGCTCCATACTAAATACAAGAGAGAGAGATGAAGACCAATTAGTTGGTCATCGCCGCCACACTCCTGGACAGAGAATTGACTGTAAACCAGATGACATACCATCCAAGTCCTTCACAACCTTCAAGCCCACTCTAGGGAGTAGTAGAAGAACAAGAGATAGTGCTTCATCTGACTGGGAATCTGGTGGGTCATTCAAGACTGGTGGGCATACAAACAGGCCCACCAGTTTTAAGTTACCCACTAGTGAAAGAACATACTGGCTCAACACTGGGATATCAGAGACAGGTCAGTGTCCCTTTTGGAGTCCAGTACTTCTTTATAGTGTCTGGCAAACTGGGGATGAATATTAAAGAACAGTTAGAATTTCCTGAAATGTTTGTTGATTTTTGTTTGCTCCATAGATAACAATGAGAATCCACAAACAGAATACCATGGATCCCAAAACTTCATTACAGAGGTTGAACACATAAAGCAGCAGATCAGCCGTGAGAATATAGGCTTTGTTCGCTTTGAAGCCACTGATCTCCATGGTGTATCTAGATCCAAGACAGTCCCTGCTTCCTTATTTCAGGTAAATACTTATCTGACTTCATCCAGCTATGATTCTTTTTTTTGGTTGATTTCTCAGCATACAATTATTGAATAAACTTTAATAAGCATTGAATAACATTAAAATTATAATCAAAATATTCCACTGTAAAATTTATGGTATTAATTATTACTTTTCAATGGCATCATAGGAAAAAGCGGTTTATGGTGTGCCTATGCCTAGAAGCTACCTGGAGCTGACACTGAGCCCCAAGGAAAATGAGGTTGATCATCCAATTGCTCCCAATTTCAACAGTGATATTCTTCTGATCCCTGATCTCTCCACCTTTCGAGCCCTTCCCTGGGCTGAGCAGACTGCTCGTATCATTTGTGATCCTTGTACAATCACAGGGATCCCTCTGCGCACTTCTCCTCGCCTTATTGCTAAGCTGATGCTTGCTCAGCTTCAAGCCATGGGATTCTCCATCAATTCTTCTTTCACATATGAATGCTGCATCTTTGGATTACCAGAACGGATAGGCCCCAAGGTTGTATTTTTCCCTGCCACTACTTTACTGAGTAATCATGACATGCCTTTCTTACAGCAACTGGTGAGAGGGATGTACCACATGGGCATCAGTGTGGATAGCTTTGCATCTGCCAGTGGTCCAGGACAGATGGAGATCTGCTTCAAGCCTAAATTTGGGATTGAAGCTGTTGACAGTGCCTTCACCTTTCGTACTGGAGTTAAAGAAATGGCCAGGAAGTATGACTACTTTGCCACCTTCCTTACTGATGACACCATTTACAATTCTGGCTGCCTGTCCCACAGCCTATGGGATGCCAATGGCAGGAGAAATCTTTTCTATTCAGGCACTAGCGAGATATCCGAGATTGGCAAGAAATGGCTTGGAGGGCTTCTCCACCACTCACCAGCTCTAAGCTGCCTAATGGCACCAGGGATAGGCTGCCGCACTCAGCTTTCCAAAGGCAATATTTCAAAGAGCACGTTCTATGCCACTTGTGGCTGCAATGACAACAGTTGTGCTTTTAATGTTAAAGTTCACGGTGGGCGGGAGACCCACATTGAGAACAGGCTTGGTTCAGCAATGGCAAACCCTTACATAGTCTTGGCAGCTACCATTGCAGCCGGATTGGATGGTATCAAGCGTGACCTCTGTGCAGAACTTTACAAAGCTCCAGTGCAGCAAAAACAGTTTGCCATTCCTGTTAAACTGGAGGATGCCTTAGTGGCCCTGGGAGAAGACAGTGTGATTTGTGGGGCACTGGGTGAGCCATTTGTGCATTATTTCATTGCCATGAAACGCCTAGAGATTGAGATGCAGGAGACTGATACAGACAGGAACAAAAACCTGGAATACTTCATCTAGATATAATTTTAATCTGATGAACCGGGTTCCCAGTCAGAAGTCAGGTAGAATATAATGAAAAAATCACTTCTGAGGAACATAAAGGGATAGGGGTAATGGAGAGGTAGTTTTGTCTAGGTCTTACACCTTTTATGGGTCTGTGCCTGGGACTACCAAGACACTGGACAACAACCTTGTCATCTTCGAAATGTGCCATCGTTTCATTTGAACAAACCACAAAACCTGCACATTCACATATTACTACTTCATTTTTATTACCTCATCCCACATTAGAAGAATGGGCAAGCAAATAGCTAAAACATCTATTTTTCTTAAAAACTGAGAATGTTTCAGGCCATCAAAAATGAATTTCAACCCATTTTCAAAAGCCTATGAAGAGCCTTTATATAAAATGAAAAAAAAAGTTAAATTCTTACCTTAATGATAAAGCAAAACTTTATGATAGTATTTATTTTCTTTGAACCCTCGACCCAGGCTACACTACTCAACGGGATGTTACAAATAAATGTTTTTACTTTCACATATAAAGATGGATTTATTATGTATGTCTTGAGATATTTTCATCCTGCACACATACTTTCATCTGTTATGCATTATAGGACAACCTTCTAAACACTTTATCCTTTTTAATCTTAAACTATAAGACAAAAATATGTGCAAAAGAAAAAAAAACATAGATGCATAACATAAAACATAAAGCCAGTAGATGCGCAGAAGAAAAAACGTCCCTTCCGACAGGTTAAAGGCAACCTGTTAAAGGCAACCTGTCGGAAGGGACGTTTTTTCTTCTGCGCATCTACTGGCTAAGCAAAATGTCATCTTATTCATGACATTTTTCCCCGAGGACCGTTTTCTGAAGACACCCCAGTTGTAAGATATAAAACACAACTATGACTGATTCTTGATTTCTGATACAAAATTTTAAAACTCAGCAAAGGCAAAATAAAAAGCAATAGCAAAATAACTGGAAATGCAGCAGATGGAAGTTGATCACTGTTTTTATTGCCAAAACAAAGCATTACAGAGCTACAGAATGAGAGTTATATGGTGATGCCATTCACAAAGATGGTGGTTGTTTTCAGTGGTTTCAACTTCAGAATCTTTATAATCATAATCTTTTTGGATTAAATGACACATTTCAACACTTCCTTGACTTTCTTGAGTCTGATACTTGAGTTCTAGTTTGATCTAATAAAATCTACACAAGCCCATTTTTGAAAGGTCTCATGCACATAGAACAAAGACTATACTGATTTATAAGCCACCTGGCAAACTAACAAAGTTAACTTTTTGTCAATATTCTTTTATTTTGGCCAATAAGTTAGTGATTCATAAACTACTTCTGTGGTCAATTTTTCAAATATTATCAAGAACTATTCCTTTTGCAATATCAACATCTAAATCATCCACTGGCAGTAACAGCCTTTTGTTTACTTCTTGGTGGGCGTTGGGGACCTCATGAATCTGGGTGGAGTAGGGGACTTGGCACTCCTAGGTGGGGTGGGGGATTTGGGAGCTGGGGTAGGGGACTTTACGGATTGAGGTGGAGTTGGGGTTGGGGATTTAATAGACGGGGGTGGGGTAGGGGTTGGGCTCTTCATGGATGGTGCAGGAGTCTGGGGCTTTGAGGAGGGTGGTGCAGGGGACTTAGGTGCTGTGGTGGGTTTTGCCATCTGTCCCAACTTGGGTTCAGGGATCTCCTCACCCTGCTTGTACACACTGACGGTGATCTCCACAAACTCACCGCCATACTTGTTCCGCACATTGATGCTGTACTTGCCCGAATCATCCACCGTAACGGTTTTAATGGTGAGGCTTGCAAACTTGCCACTCTCGAAAGAGATCTGGTTGTGGTCGTCAGACACAACTTCCTGTTCGTTCTTGAACCAGGTGACCTCGGGCTTGGGGTCACCCCACACTGTACATGTCAAACTCAGGGTCTGAAAAGTTGAGAGGCCACAAAGATATATGGTGAGGGCTGCATGTGACATTTTTTATTTACTTTAAACTTTATTAGGAATGCAAATGATGAAATGCAAAGTGATATTATCCTTTAAGCCTGGGATTAGTTTTACTTTCTGAATAAAGTACAGGCCAATTAAATATTACCTTATGCTCCATAATGGTGACAACGTCTGGCAGTCCACCCAGTACTCTGCCACGGTCTACAGAGGATAAGATAAGATATTCTGGCATATGCATTCAGCTACATACATTACTCACAGTGTCAAAACTGCTTTAATCATTATATTATAAAAATGTGAAATATTATTAAAGCACTGAATTAAAAATATTGTGAGAAACAAGCTGTACAATACAGTACAACTACTACATAATAATAGTTTTGTCATTCTGAGTTGTGCTCACTTTTCTCTGCAAATGCTGCGGCCCTGTAAAAAGAAACATAACTCGTTAGCAAGAACAGGTAGGTAAATATTGATTAGACAAATAACAGTAAAAATGTATGTTATTGCTGCATATGACCATTTCACTTACTTGAGTCTTTGGAATTCAGCATAGGCATCATTGTATGCTGTTTTGATAAAAAAAAAAAAAAAAAGACATTGATATTACATAAAAGATTTATTGTTTAATAAGGCAAATGAACAAAATAATAGAGAGCCAAATACCACAACAACATATTATACTGAGGAAATGAAAATCAAGCCAATATAGGCATAAATAGTCACTTAAAGTAAGTAAATAATGCGTGACTTGCCTTGTCCAGAGAGGTCAAAGGAACGGGTGTGGGCAGTTTTGCCATCGTGAATCTCAATGGTGTAATGGCCCTTCTCTCTATCAGTAGGCTCACAAATCTGCATCCAGGCCATTTCAGATGTGCCTCCAATCCTCATCTTCTCTGAAGAGGCAATTTTACTTTCCCTAAAAACCCAAAACAAGGGTTTCCCTAAAACTCAACACTACAATCCTAAAATTCAGGCATCAACAGTGATAGCTCTTATTAATAACAGTTATTCATTTGCTCAATGCAATTTAATTTGGCCATTAAATCCTTTAAGAAAACATACATTGATTTCACTGCAGGCATGAACATGTACTGAGGATCCTAGTAAACTGACAGATTAACAGAAAAAGTGAGTACTTGTGGAACCAGCTGGTCTTCATTTCCTCTGTGTAGTATTTCATATAGCACTGCAGTCTGATGCCCTCTGGTGTGCACTGCAACATCAGATCAGAGGCAGAAGAGCCTGCAACAACCATGAACCATATTTAAAGACAGACCCAGGTTTATACTTGAGTATATTCTAATTCTCCATACTCATGCTCATTCAGCGAGCAACTTGTGCACTGCATGTGGCCAGAAAGTGATCTGTGCAGCGGCATAGTGATACTGATAGCAGTTTTCCTTTTTGTCACAAAACATCCTCAATGGCTTTGAAATTATATTTACACAATACTAATGTTGTCTAGCTCCACATATGGCTTTGTTAAAAAAAAAAAGGAAGTTTTTTTTTCCACACAATTACATGCATTACAATACCAGCTTAATGCAAGTAAATTAAAAGTAAATTAAATAAAATTAATTAAAAATTAATAGGATAAAGGCTTGGTTCTAAAATTCTTCCTTCGGGATTAGTACAGATGTGTAAGTAAAAGCTTTCAAATGCAGTCAGCGTACCAGAAACGTGGGCAATGGCATTGATGATATCCTCAAATACTACAAGAAAAAAAAAGGTGATTAGATTATCCATTGAAATATGACAGAAAAAGATAAGAAACTGAAAATGTCTAACATATGTAAAAGTATTACCTTGGCCAGAAATGTCATAAACAGAAGTATCCTTTCCACGATCATCACTCAGTACAGCTTTGTAAATGCCCTGGTCTTTTCTGGAAAACTGTGAAATGGATAAAAGTTATGTTCAATCTTTAGGAATGTTAGATAGACATTAAAAATGATAGATAGATAGATAGATAGATAGATAGATAGATAGATAGATAGATAGATAGATAGATAGATGGATGGATGGCATTCAGGAAAGAGTTGAGTTCGTTACCAAGGGAATAGGAAGAGCACAGGATCCAGACATTGGGTTGGGTGCGACATCAAGAGTGATTTCTTCGTCTTCTTTAAACCAGGTAAATGTGGTGTCTTTCCTTACATTGGCCAACTATAACACAATCACAAAAAAAAATCTTTGTGATGCGAGTCCTCTGGTTCAGCAAAGTATGCAATACTTTGGATATATTTATATCCAAAAGATTATCCAATAAATATATGGATATATTTATGCCACCATGTACAGGCCTCAGATAATATTCATATAAAAACAGATCTTTTACAGCTATTATGTATGTTTGCTATGTTACGTAGGTATACAGTGGTCCTCTGCCGAAAGTCAGATAAGATTTACCTTGCATTCAAATAAGATTTACCTTGCATACAAGCTTAACAGTGCAGTCATCATCCACATGGAAAGATAGGTAGTCTGAGAAATGAGGACCTGAGTAAGAGAAATAAAAAAGAGATTAATTGTCTATAGACCTTATGCAAGGTGAAAATATTCTGCATCAAGTTCCACTCAACAGGAACGTTATCCAAGTCTATCCACTATTACGCTACTTTGTATTTCTTATGGTACATGGCAATAAACTGCATAGTGGATATATTTACTGTACGCATCATTTATAACCTTGTTTCCTGTGGTGTTCTTTTCTCTGAAATTCAGCCTCCTTCAGTGCAGCCTTGAAGACTGAAACCAAACAAACCAATCACAGTCACTCACTTAAACTGACTAGACCAAGAATTCAATCGTAGCTGGACAATGTGATGTCTCACCATCTCCCACAAGCACCAGGGAGCTTTGGTTCTTGGCTTTTCCATCACTGATCTGAAGGGTATATGTGCCCTCATTGGCCCTGGTGAAGTGCTCAATTACCATCTGAATAACTCCAGTGGAAGCATTGTGGCTAATCTTTTGACCCTAATCTCACACAAACACACACACACACACACACACACACACAACAGCACTTAAAACATAACAAGACATTTGAGAAGGCACTTAACAGTATCCTTGAATATTGATCAAACACTTGGTTATTACAATTTTATGTGGTGAATATTTGCTTTGTTCTTTTGAAGTAACACTCAGTAATAGAGAACGACACACGTGAGGAGCTCATGCATCTCAGAGTGCTCTCTACCTCAGCGCTAGTGATCTCCTTATCATTAACGATGAACCTGTAGGATGCAGCAGAGGACAGCTTCTTGGCTTGCAGCCAGAAACGCACATGACCCTTCTCAAGAACTTCGTAGTTCAGCTCTGTCTTCAGGGGAACAACTAAAATCCAGAAGAAAATGTTAAGACAATTGAAACAAACATTTGTGTGTACAAACTAGGTGCTCTAAGTGAAAAAAACTAATACAACAGATCTCTGTACTAACTTGGATTTCTGATGTTGTAGCTGAGCTCAAGCATTTTTTGGAGTTCTAAAAAGGAGAGAATACATCTGCTTTAGATGACATTTTAGAAATCTGAAATGGAAACAAAGTCCTCAGAAAAAACATTAACTTGGACCTCTGTCACATACCCTCCTCCTTGAGGGTGTAACTAGAGGACACTCCGTCTGTATCAGTCACAGCCACAGAGTAGAGACCCAGATCTTCCTTGTCAGGGTTTACAAACGTCAGCCTGGAGCTGTAGGCAATACAGTTACACAGTTAATGCCAGTATTCTTTGAAGACCTGGATGTTTAATATAGCTATGATGCATTTCAGCATCCACAGTGTAGGGCAACACACATTCTTCCAACAGCTGAGGCAGTGACTCTCTTGGATTCACTGATTTCTTTGTAGGACTTTGACCATATAAACTTGGAGAGCTCAGATGTCTCACAAGCCTCAAAGGACAAGAAAACATCTCCAGTCTCCTCATCCACACCACATACAATCTCCTTTGTACCTTAGAAAAAGTTGTAGAAGACAATAATTATATTTCATTCACTAGCATGTATCTGAATGATGACACACTTTATCTTGATCATTAGAAAAGCTAAAAATATAATGACTGAATTTGCTTTGAAACAGTATAAAGACACAGTTACCTGGCAGAGCTTTAACACACACAGCCTCAGACACATCTGAGGCCTTTCCTTTACCCAAGGCATTCACTGCATACACTTTAAACACATATGAAGCTCCTGTCTCCAGACCAGTCACCTACATGACAAAATGTAGCCACATAAATAGAAAGCTTCACTTTTTAGGAAATAGTGATGACTATACCTCCCACCCCCACCCCCCCCAAAAAATAAAAAAAAATAATCAAAATATGTTTCATGAACAGCTTCATATCCACCAAAATTTAGTTACAAATATAGGACTGTATTTAGAGTTGCTGAATAATACCAGGGGAACGTTTTTGCTAAAGTGGGCATGTATCTGCATTTTCAGATTTTTATTTTCAAATTACCTGTGTGAAGTTCACCCTCTGAGGTTGCTAGATTTTTTCCTGATTAGTGCTTACCTATGCATGAATGTTTCACTTGTGCATAAAACACTACCTTTAAACCTTGCCTTTAAGAACACAAATAACATACAAGGGAGAATAATACAAGGTTTAAATAAGCATAATAATAGCCTAAATACGTATACTGGGAACATATTGAGGTTGATGAACCATGAGTCATTCTAATTTGGCATCTTTGCAAGTTTGTCTCAATTCAGCAAGCTGGAATCCACCCACATTAACTGGCTGCCAGGCCATAAAACAGCACTTGGATACCGCACTATTATATATCAGATCCTAATAATAACAGAGCAGCAGGCCAACCAAAATAAGTCCAAATAAAAATGCTGACTCCCAAGAGCTATGATGACAATGCAGAAAATGTGAAGTTTAGGGATGGGTGAAAAACTGTGGCTGCTGCAGGGAGTTGCAGCAAAATTCTGAATAATTCATACAATTATTTATTTCATAAGTATTTATTTTCATATAGTGTTGTGCATATCTAAAATGCCCAAAACATGAATTTCAGGGTAAAATAACATTCTGAAGTCTGCAATCTATAAACTCCTTACTATGTGCACTTAACTCAACTCAGAATATGGCTCAGAATGCAGGCGTTGAGAAAGTCGTCCATTACCTTCAAGTAACAATGGTTCACAGCCTCAGCATTCACTGCGACAAAATCAAGGGATCCCTTCTTGGCCATTTCCAAAAAGTAACCTGTGATGAGACTGGCCCCAGTGTATACTGGAGCCTTCCACTGCACCAGGAGGGAATCATCTCGCACCTCCCAGAAACTGATGTCATATGCAGGGCCTGAAGGTGTGAATCAGTGTAAGGACACACTTAAAGAGGGAACTAACCTGTTCTAATAGGTACCGCATATTCTAAAGCAATAACATTTTACTAACTTTACTTAAAGCCACAGTTAAAAAAGAAAGAGCATGTTACAACAACAGAAATTTTGTCAAAATGCACCCTTTTTCTTTTTCTGACTTGAAGCCATGGATGCATGTCTAGAATTTTTAGAGCAATCAGAAGCAACGTGGATGACATTCAGGGTGAGTTTTATTCAGGAATGACTTTTCCTTTTTTTTTCTTCCTTTGTGCCTGAGCTTAAAGCAAGAAATGATGATTATAACATGCTGTAGCAGATGGGGACATGTTTTAGAGTGGGGCTGCACTGGGAAGGAGGTGTTTGGGGATGAGATGGAGGGGTAATGACTAACATGGCAAATAACATCTATTTTCCTCTCTCCCTGGGAACTGCCTTGAGCATGTGTGTGGCTATAAACAGAGCAAAGACAGAGCAGAGCAGAAAGCAGCAAGCGAGCTGGGAAGCTGTATCGTTACTTGTTTTGAAAAAAACAAAAAAGGTTCTCTGTTATGTTGCTGACTGACTACCATGCCGAGGGCATGAGCCCAAATTAAAAGCTCATGTGCACTCTTACTTCGGGTCTGCTGTGTTCTCTAAGCAGCGTACTGCCGAGGATGCTACACATGCTTTTCCTCATCACCGATGATAACTACAAATCTTCAAATCATTGTGTTGCTTTATTACTTTAGTACTTTACCATTACTGTACTATTATTACCAGTCTTAAATATATTACTGTCAATGCGGACATGTCTGTCCATATTCTGACTGGATAAGCCACAGATACTCACCAGGCTCAGGCATGGTCCAGGCTTCACAGGCAAATGGAACGCTGGGCTCAGATGGCAGACCGACACCAGCCATATTGCCAGCTTGTACCTTAAACTCATAGAAGATTCCAGCGGTCAGATTCTCCACCTGTGTATAGAGTCAACAAAAGTGTCTTCACAGAGATGCATCACACACAGTGTATTGGTGTATTGCACACAGGTATTGGATATCGGTCCTATGCCATGCTTATTTTCTCATACTTCTCAAAAAAAAAAAAAAAAAAGCTTTGATACCGACATCCGATAACGTGTGTTGTTGCACTAATGAACAAGCAACAGGAAATGACAGCGATCTAGACGTATTTCACAATTAATGATAGCAATCAAAGCAAAGAAGTGAAAATATCAAGAGGAGGAACTGCAGCATGTTCCTACAATGACCTGAGCGGGCAAGGTGCCATGAACTGCACACATACAACAGTATTTGTGCAAGTGTGGAGCAGTGAAGCGAGTGTGCAGAAAAACTGTCATATGTGAGAGCACATCAGTTCTGTGAGCACTGAGCTACCTTTAATCTACACTTTATTTGCAAGTCACGGCACCTTGCACTCATTTTTAATGACTATGCTTGATGATGCTTCGGTCAGCCGCCCTTGCCCTCGCCCAACTTACTTATGTTATCTGGAATAAATACGAACAAACAACATAATGAATAGAATCAACCGAATTTCTATAACTATGTAAATTCCAAACTCTCCAGAATTGATCTCATAATATAAAACTATAATATAGTATTATCTTAGTGAAATCTAAACTAACCATTTGTAAAGCTACAAAATTGTAACTGTGCTTAAATTGTGATTAAGGACTAAGAGGAATTGATTTGACTGGATATTAGCTAACCACACAATGAAAATTATCTATGATTAAGACTACATCTTCCACACAGTATGCATCAACCCTGTCTTATTTTTGTGCTTGCCTTAAGATCCCAAAAATACAGCTCTGAATGTGTGAATACAGTTTATATATGTAAGAACGGCTTACCTTATAAACCCTGCTAGTGGCAGGTCTTGAGCTGACCTCCTTCCACAACACGGAGTCTGCTTCACGTTTGTCCAGGTAGTAGGATGTGATCCTGCTTCCACCTGTGTGTTTAGGGCGTTTCCAGGCCAGGGTCATGGAGGTTCCATCACAGCTGAGCAGAGTGATGCCGTACGGGGCAGATGGAACAGCTGAAAAGCACAGAAACCTAGTTAAGCAATGGGACGCGCATCTGTTTCGTGACTGGACTGCTGGATCACAACCTGAACCAGAACTACGTGCTTAATTATACAGTTTTAATTCAATCAATATTTCTGTGCTTAGATAGCATTCATGGTTCAAGCACCGATGTGATTCACATCCACATCTTAAACTGTGTGTGAATTATGCCAGTGGAGAGACTGTAGATAAGAATAAAAAGTAGGAAAGTGGGGTTATTAAAGGGAGAAAAAATGACCAAAGTAGTGGAGAGTGAGTTTAGTTGTGCTGTTGAGGAAAGCATATAAAACTCACATACCATAATCCACTCCTCTCTCTGTGTGAAACAACAGAAGAATTTATCTCTAATTCATCTCTTATCCCCATTAAAATAATTACAAACAATAGCATAGTTTGTGTTGAGAGTAGTACTGTATTTTTTTAAAAATTATATTTAAGTAGAAATCTGTGTCAATACATACATACAGTATATAAATATCAAACTGACACCAATAATCCAATAGTCCACATGACAACATTTGCTTTACTTTTTAAGATAAAAGTAGAATATGATCCAAACAAATCTAGCTACATTCGTACCGAGTGCAGCATCAATGAAGAGTGGAGCGGACTCCTGAGACTCTTCACTCAGACCATAGGCATTCACTGCCTGGACACGGAATATATACGTATCGCCAGGAGTCAGGCCATGGACCACAAACCTGTCCAGATACATATTTAAGCTTAGTTTACCCTTCATCTATTAAAGAAGCAAGACGTGTCAGAAAAAAACAAATCCGTGTGTGCTTAAAAATATTACCTGGTGTGCTTGTAGGGCCTGTGATTGCAGGGGGTCCAGACCTTGGAGCCAATCACAGAGCAATCCACATAATAACCCATGAGGTTTTTGCCCTGTTTGGGGGGATCCCACTGCACAAAGGCAGACGTTTTGGTGTTTCTGGAAGTGATGACCTGACCCGGAGCTGAGGGAACTCCTGCAAAAAACCCAAATAAATGCAAAAAAATGAGAAAAATACAAACAAAATAATGAAAAAAAAAAAAAAAACCAGAGCAAAGCAATGCTAAATAAACATTTGCTTTGATATTGGGATGTCTGGGAAGATGACTTGATCATTTGTGTTCTAATTTGTCCCATGTTACTTGACTTTCATTCTTTCCAAAGAAAACAGTGATATTAGACATATTGAAATGCAAAGCAATATTATAAGGCAAACCTTTTCACAGGGTGACTGCAGAAACCTTTAGAGGTGGCTGTGATATTGTGACTGAATATTTGTGTGATGTTCTCAATTTGTAAAAGACTGACATGCTTTGTGTTTGTGTGAAGCAGCAACGTACAAGAGGACAATTTAAGCCAGTTTTAGACTGTGCGAATTTTAGAGGTTTTTGAGAAGATTGCATGTGATGCTGTACAAGATGATCCCAAAAAAAATCTTGCCCGAATTCTAACGATAAACCTGTGATAAAATTACATCAACGATCAGCGCAATCAGAAATAGGGTCGCATGAACAGAAACATTCTTCAGAGTGAGCTTTAGGTAATAAGCCTATTGTTTCTGTTCATTAGCATATTTTGCGTTTGCCACTTTAGTATTTGTAGCTGTCCCATGGGTTTTGCGCAATCCTATGCCATTCTCCTATGGGTAGCTTTTAGATGTGCGTATTAGCAGTGGTCACACTCTGAGATTTTAATAAAAAACTTCTGGCACTGACAGAACTTTGTCGTCAGCTGTCGCAGTGGAGCTTAATCAGCTGCAGATGAGCATGTCACGTCAAGTTCTAAGACTGCCAATCTCAACTCACGACCAAACTTACGATGTGTGATTTTCATCTGTGACATTACAATCAGCCCAAAAATCATACAGTGTAAAACTGGCTTTAGCTGGGAGTGACATGGCTACATGGTTATAGTCATAATACAACTATAGTGAGCGTCGGTCCTCTTCACAGCCAAACAAATATGTGGCGATTATATATTCATAACCAAAACATAGTGACTCATACATACCAATGTTTGGAATGCAGCCTGAAAAATATGTCATTAGACAAGTTTATCAAAGAAGCTTTTGAAGTATCTTAAAGAAATGTCATCTGAAAGACTTGCAGTGGTTAGAATATCAAAGAAAATAGTTTAAACATGGCTGGGTTTTTCACCTGGATAATTTGTATCACGGTCATGTTGCAAGGGTATAGTATAAACCCTCCAAATATTACAGCCTTCTCCCCCCCTTAAATTTACTTTAATTTCAAAAGTTTATTATGTCTAGTCAGGACGGCATTTTTGATTAAGGAAAAGCAGCTTACCATAAGGATCTGCCTTCTGAATGAGAGCTGAGGGCTCTGATGGCTCGCTCGGGCCGTACTTGTTGACTGTGATAACACGGAAACGGTATGCTTTGTTGTCCTCCAGATCGTAAAGAGGGCAACGTGGGGAGCGGATTTGTACGCCCGTGTTGACTCTCTGCCACAAGTTACTGTCACCCACCGACTGAGGGACAAGTACAAAGTCAGCCAGGGCAAAGAGCAGGTCAGGAAAGAAAATGATTCCTGCAGGCTGTTTCGGTGGTTTATAAGGCTAAGAAACTAGTATGCTATTAATATGTAATAACTGCTGACTCATTTACACCAAAAATGAATATATATAGAACAGCTGTAAGTTCCTTTTGAAGTCAAATATTTGTTCATTTACTCAAAGCATAATACTAGGATCATATTATTTATTAATGAGTTGAAAGAAGTAGCCTATTGAGGCTCTTTGCGTTAGAACACTTCTTGGAGTTGCTGATTAGTGCTTTATGGGAATCAAGTTCTGCTAATTCATTTACATACCCCATTTATAACAGACGGAAAATCTAAATAGCCACACACACATACACACACACACACCTTCTCAATGAGGTACCACACAGTTGCCCGTCCTCGGGGAATAGGTGGCTTCCAGCTCAGAACAATATATGTTTGATTTATTTCAGTAGCATGCACGTCAGTCGGGGGTTCCGGCAACGTAACATACACTAAATAAGAACAGATCAGGGACTGATTTGGAAATATAACTTCATACATTTTACTACATTTTTTTGCAATAATTCTTATTGGACAAGGTAAATATTTGGTTTAGATTACTACCCAATTGTATTGGGGAAAAAAACAGTTAAATGTATGTATAAAAGTGTGAAGTGAAGTAAAGAAGAGCTAGAGATTTTAGGCATTGTTGCATACATCACCTTATTTGTGTCATTTAAATGAATACAAAGGTATTCAAAATATCATAAATAGATTTTACTAATTAGGTAATTAAAGCAAAAGCCACCAAGCATTTACCTTGTCATAAACTGACATTTAAGAATCTAAAGTTCACCAAACAGATATTAGCTAGATGATTGCACGCAATTTTAGGAAAACATTTCATGTGAGGTTGAAATTTTCTGTGAGTTGACATACGATTTAAGGGGAATGTTAATCACAGTTAAATCTGAGGTTTAGTTTTTAAATTAATAATTAATTGTGAATCAATGAATTGAAATAATTTAAGTTCTTACTGCAAAACCATCAGACCAGCCAAAACCTACTGATATATGAAAAAGAACTACTGTAACACAGTAGACTGATCAAGTCTATTAATCAAAGGCAATAAGATTAATAGAAAAAGATTTGATAAAAAAATAAAAAATAAAAAAACATTTTCTTCAAATGCTTCTTTGATAAACAGGATATTATTAGGTATAAATAACCTTATCTCTAGTGGTTCATATGGTGGTCATGGACTCAGTGAAATAACACATGCAATTTTAACACCATATTGTATGTGAACTTGACAGTAAGAATGTATTTCATCATCATGGTGTCAAATTAATTACTTTACGTAAAGTGGGATTAATAAAAGAATATAGAATTTTTACCACTGATCTTCAGTGATTAAAGTCATAGTTACAATAGGTACTGACTGCTCTTTATCCTGTATGGATGAGATTTTCTATGTTAAGATGACTTATTTAAAACAACGTGATACAGTGGACTCAGTATGGATGGATGTGCATGCAGTTCAGTCAATGAAAAAGATTAAACGATACAATATTAGTGTTTTTTATGGTATAAAAAATATTACATTAGTGTTTGTTTGAAATTAGTTAGTTGATTTCACTAGCATATCATAAGGTACCTCCTTGCAGCTCCTCCTGTCGAATTGCAATATCATACTTCCCCTCGATTTTAATCACTGTTGTGACAGTAAAGATAACTTGTAATATTTCCATAGTTTCATCTGTCCAGGAGGCTAATTTCTATATATTTGAATTTAATCACATAAACACAAAAATAATACAGCTTATAGTGTGATAGTATCGTGCGACACATAAATGTAAAATGCAATTGTGTGTTTTTAACCCATCATCAAATGAGGATTCAGTGTATACCAACGAATCGTACCTCTGTTAATCAGAGACAATTCTGTGGGAAACTGGAGTCATGGACTTTATGTCTGCAGGCCACACACTCCTTTGCTCCAGTCCTTCCCTAACACACTGATTTGATTGTGGGCAGATCAAAACCCTGCTGGATCGTTGAGTAAGTCATGCCCTACCTTCCACGTCACTTTCCACATCAGCAGCGGTCACTCCAGAGGACATCCTGGAGGGCAGGCTGATGCCTGCGCTGTTCACAGCCCGGACTCGGAAGTGATAGGAATCCCCCTCAGTGAGCCCATGCACAGGAAGCTTGCACACCTTAACGGGGGTGCTGTTGCACTGGACCCAGTCCTTAGTTCCAGACTTGCGTCTAGTGAGGATGGAAGGAAATGCCATAAAAAAAAAAAATTTTTTTTTTACAAATCATACTAATAGCAGTATCTTATAGTAACTTGCCACCAATGAAAACACAATGTGCCTACCTGTCCACAAAGTAACCAGTGATGTGTGGCTCATTAGTGATGTTGGGAGGCTTCCAGGAGACGAGGACATAATCCTTATTGGCATCAGAGACTGTGACGTCCATGGGAGCTCCTGGGGCTCCAGCTACTGAAGGCTTAGCATCTGTACACAAATAGAAAAAAAAACTATAGAAAAAATATTTTCTTCAAATGTTCTTTGATAAGTAGGATATTATTAGGTATAAATAACCGTGTCTCTCACGGTTCATGTAGTGGTCATGGACTCAGTGAAGCAATGCATGAAATTTTACCAAAAATACATAAACATATAGTTAATGGGGACACAACAGAGCATACTGGATATTAACAATGATGGTAGGCTAGCAATATACTAAATAAATGGTTGTGACTTTCCCAAGTTTCCCAGTTGCTGTTTATAAAGTTACAAGTATTTATAGACCTATAATAACCTTCTAATTCAAAGGCACTTTACAAAAACTGTGTTTCTTTTTATTTTCTTTGTTTCAAGCTTCTGTTTACATTTTTCTTGCCCAGAAATAGGTTAAAGCATTTCAAGCCAAGTTAAAGCATAAACAGCTCCTTTAAAAGGTTCTGATGACTAATTAACTCCCACCTCAAATCATGCTTGTGTAGCTGTATGATTTACTAAAATAATGACTGACTTCACATTATAACATGCTCCCTTCCTGCCTGAAATACGAGTGCTACTAGTGCTACCTAGAAATCAAATCAACAAAATGACTGTTTTACATATAATAAACTAAAAACAATTACAAAATTTGTTCAAACGTTTTGCTTATCTTCTATATATATATATATATACCACATTCATTGTCTATATACGCCATGAATGATAATGCTTAAAAAGTGCATGTCTGTAACAAACCCTTGACAAACAGGTAGGCGCTGTGCTCAGTGGTTCCAGTCTTGGTCCAGATGCGCAAAGTATAGAGACCCTCATCATCCTTGTTCAGGTGAGGAAGAGTCAGCTTGGCAGTCCCACCACCAACATACATCTCAGCCCATCTAGATGGTGTCAGTAGAGTATCTAGATGTGCATAGACACACCCACTTAGGTGAGGGAGACCCTCACTATAGATTTGAGGATATTTATCTTTAAAAAAAAAACCACACAGATTTGATTAAGTTCAACATGAATCAGTGCAAAGAGCCAGCCACTTACCATCTCTGTACCACATAACCTCTGGTGGCAGATTAGGAAGGTCAGGCACCACCACCATGTTTGCCACCAGAGTCAATGATTCGCCCTCTGTGCCAAATGTCACTCCAAAACTATCAAGCAGGGTCACTTCTAGCTTGCTACGCTGGATATCAGAAGGCAAGGGTGCTACAGGGGATTAAACATAAAATACATTTAGTTAGATTCCAGCTTTACCATGTGCAGTGCTGGGCAAACAACTTGAACACAGTTGGTCTGCAAAACTGTAGCCACCAGAGATGTCACTGATAAAAGATGTCACTGTAAAAATCTTTAGTCATAAGCATTAGTTAATAATCATGTCCTTAGCTATAGGCATGTTATCACACATAAGTAAAACACTGCTTTTTTATTTCTGGGAAAAGCATTGCAGTACACATTGTACAGGGTACAGCCTTACTCCTGTTTAATGCCACAAACTATATGCATAATGTGTACCAAAGTTCATTTGCTAGCTATTGGGTACATATTGGGTGGCTTATAAAAAGTAAATGCTATTATGCCAACATGCTTGTTGCACCGCTGCATTTACCGCACATGTTAATTTTGTCATATATATTACACGGAAAGTTTTTGTAACTTAACATTATGTTGAAGGATCATTTTTTAATTGCATTTTTTTTAAGTGCATTTCCCATATGTACAACAAACATATAGATGACAAGCCATCAGATGTTTACCAGGTTTGGTGTCTGTTAGAGTAAAACCTAGCATCAGCTGTAAACAAAGCATATTTTCCATGACTTATCTAGACCTTATGATGGGACACAAGATGACAGAGGATGTTATTTGTAGCTAATGATCTCAAGAAGGCTCTTCCAATCTGGGTGTTAGCCAGAGCCTCTCACCTTGGCCTGGTAGATAAGAGCTCTCTGCAGCCCCAGATGGTCCTGCATGAAATAATAACAAATCAGTTGGCAAAAGAAATGCAGACACAAGAAAAGTGACACAAGGACAAGAGGTTAAAAAGGGCAAAGAGGAGAAAATCTTACTTCTCACACAGACTGTGGCCTTAGAGATGGCCTTTCCCTGGGAGTTGGTAGCTACAGCGCTGTACACAGCAGAATCGGCTATTGTGCATCTAAAAGGAAAATGTTGAATGCCAATTAAATGAAGCAACAATTTACAAACAAATGTCTAGCATAGGATGTATCGACCAATATTGAACGAAAGACCCAGTCTTTCATTGTCAGTCTATTTAAAAATACTGTACACACATTTAGTAAGATACTTAAGTAGGGGTGTAACGATACACTCTGGTCACGATTTGATTTGATTCACGCTCCTGGCTTTATGATTTGAATTCAATTCAAATTCTCAGAATATTTTGAACAAAATTTAAATGAAGAAAAATTATGACTGAAAAGACTCCTTTTTTATTTCTGAATCATAATCAAAAATTGCTACAAAAAAGAGCTTTAACACTGTAAACAAAATGTACTACAGGTTCACAATATCTTAAAAATAAATCAATCAATTTATAAATTCTCCCAAAAATTTTGATTGAACAAACAAAGCATCTGAGCTGGGGACTACTGACTGAACAATAATGAGCTCTGCAGCACAAACAGAGCTCCAAAGTCGGCTAAAACGCCCCATTACTACTACTGAAGAGCTCTTTTTAACCATTACAACATGGCTGTGTAACCGTATAATGATTAATGCGTGTTGGTCACTGCAATCTGGAGCTATTCAGGTTTTGGACTTCACAAGTGCAGATGGTCTCGCAGGCTCACGTTGTATAGCGCTATTAAAACTAGACATTGTCACAAAGCAGCTTCACAGAAATCCAGATGTAGATTTATATTTAGAGTCATAAGGAAACCCATCTCCTTTTTGGGTAACCCCAGACAGTGAGATTATAAATCATTACTCTTCCAAAAATGTCAAGGTTAGATTATCCACTGAAAACAGGGAAAGACTTAGCCACAAACTGTTTTTGGGAAATGCAATCACTGGGACTATCCACAGCAATAAAACACAGTGTAAAGCTGACAGTCTATAATATTCTCTAAAATGCCAAACTGTCTATTTAATTTGTTCTACAGGCAGCTGATAATACACAGCACCTCTATTCAACAACCTTGCAAAGAACAAAATCAAATAGTTGGAAGAAATTCTTTCCATTATCCATATGTCTTTTAAATAATCTCCTACAGTGTTCATGTACTGTTGCCTAGGTGCAAGGGTACAACACGGTACAGAACATGATCCCCCACAGCTAGAGCACACTGGACTAGGAGAGAGATCTCAAAAATGCAGTGCTAGTCTTGAAGGAGAGGCCAGGGTGTGAGAATAGAAAGAAGAAATGTGACCTTCAGGCTGCGCTCCCTATTTTAAAGTCTCTCAGCTGCCACGGCACCAAAAACGAACAGTTTCCTTGATCACCAGGCAAATCTTTCTCCATTTTCAAATCACTTCTGTTGTTTTGAAAAGACTGAGACAAATAGCTCTTTAGAAAAATAGCTATTTAAAATTGAAAGAGCATTGGCTTGACTGGTGACACGGGCAGAGAGAGTCTCACTACTGTAACTTTGGAGTGGAGGGGACTCAGATGTCAGGCATTCCGGCATTAAATGACACACGGCTCAGCAGTAAGGAACGAACAGCTGAGGTGTCTTGTAGATGAGGGAAGGTCCTATCTGAGACCAAATAGGAAACTTTCGCTGTGACAGGGAGGCCATTCACTCTCTCTGGGTAAAGCAGAGTGAGAGTGCTATGCAAAGAGTTTTGATAGCTTTTAATGAAGGTCCAGTCTTTTCTTGGGTTCAATTCTACATATGTGATTGCCAAATTTTTTGTAATTGCCTTTTGATTAGCCAGGCTTTTGGAGTTTCTCAAGCTCTTGAATGGTTTTTAAATAGAAACCTATTTCTAGACATTTTTTACTCATTTTAAGCTTTAAATTTTCTTATTCTACTGGCAGATAGTTAGGGTTCTTTCGAGAAATAAATGCTTAAAATTAGCAAAATTAACTGCCAATAGAAGAAGTCAATTTTAAGCTTGAAATCAGTACACACACACACATACACACACACACACACATATATATTTGGTTTACTATAATCCTATAACAGGAAATGCTAGATACATTTGACTATATCTAAGATATTTTTATTTGATAAGACAAGATAAGACAAGATGATTGTTGGGATAAGTTCATACCTGCTAATAATCAGACTGTGAACTCCATATTTCTTTTCGATTCTGTATTTTCCAGGGGCACTCAGACGGTCAATGGGAGCATTATTCTTATACCTGCAAATGTACAAGACAGTCTGAGTGAGGACCACATGGATGGTACATGCTAATTAGCATTTTAAAATAGTGCATAAAAGTAAAATAACTTTTTTGTTAGAGAATTATTGACATTGGATAACTAGAATTGTGTTCCTCAAGAGTTAACTATCTAAAGGGGTTCTAATGGAAGCATTTTCTGAAACTCAGTAGTAGGTTTCTACATTGAATCTTTAAAAGTTTCTGAAGAAAGACATCTAGAAAGACACTAGATAGCTTTTTTTTATTACTAAGAATCTAAAACCCGATTGAAATAAAAAGCCCAAAAACGTGTTGCCTGTTCAAGAAACTGTACTTAATAATAAAGTGCAAACCATTGGACAATGGGGGTGGGGGTGCCAGAGACAGTGCAGAAGAGCTTGACTGGAGTCTTCTCCCACACGGTATGAGATCTCAGACCCAGCAGGAAGTCTGGGACTTTAGGAATCTCAGTGGGAAGCTCTTTCCTGATGTATTTCATTGCTCTCACCTGTGATAGAAGGATGAACAGCCTATAAAAATGACTGCCATTGATATAACAAAAGCCTGGATGGACATTTCCCATTAAAATGTTGTTTTTAAGAGACACAGAACTGCTACTCTGGTAAAGTAAAGACACTTAATTCTATGGCCAGTACATCCTGAAGATTTCTGATCACTGCAATATGTGCATTCTTTAGCAATATAATATAATATAATAAACCTTAAATTCTGACAGAAAGGTCACCTCACCTCATTTGTGATCTCAATATTCACCACTTGCTCGTGAGTGGCCACCCTCATACTGTGCAGCTCTTCCTGCAGGGTAGTCAGATTTCTCTCAAGATGAGAGGACACACGCTGATATTCCTCCATTCCTTCAGGTTCCCTATAACACAAATACACACACTTTGACATATATGCACAGCTGGTAAGCTGGTATGAACAGTAGATGCTGGATTCACAGATGGTACATTTTACTGTCATTTTATCCATATACACAAATGCAGAGGAACAAATGATTGTTTCTACAAGAATTTGATCTATCATATAACAATACAGGGGCACATAAAGTGTAAATGTGTAACAGTGCAAAGAGACACAGAGGGCAAGGACAATAAGTGATATACTGAAGTACAATGCAATAAATCCACAGGACAGCACAGGACAATACATCCACTGGACAATGCCCTACATAATACGAATCAGCAATACAGGACAACAAAAGTATTGGGTGAATGAACTAATTGGGACTAGGTGCAAGAGCTGAACACAAATTATATATTCAGTATTTATGCTGAACACATACTACAGTATATACAACACTTGGATACATTTGTGTAAGTGTTCAAAAATGTACAAACACACTGAGAGAAAATTCATTCATATAGAGAATAAGTTACAGTGCAGTCAGGATATCATTTATACCTACAGTTAATGTGGGTACTGGTTCAGGTTCAGGTGTTTTATGACACTCTTAGCTTCTTAAAATAGCCTCCTGAATAGTAATGGCTACATCTGCCAACAGTCTCACCTCTCTCTGAAGGCTGGCACCGTATAGGCTGGTTCCGCCATAACCTCAGTGGCCTCGACCTGCTCCTTCTTCGTTGACTTAGTGCTTGATTTCCTGTCCAAATACCAATGAACAGAATCAGTAGAAAATTCACATTTTATAGCACAATGTAATAACAGCTATAAGCAGGTCTTTAAAGCAGCTTTTTATTATGATTGCCATTGTGCCGTTATGTGCTTATGAAGCAAAGTTTGTTTTGTTTTGGTAATAGACAGTAATGTATTCCTGAACAGATGTTGGGATTACAAAACCAACAAGACACTAGGCCTTCTGTCTTGGAATATGAAGTCTATAATGTCTCTCCTTGACACAAAAAAATGACCAGTTAACCTATATAACCAAACCCCAAATTCAATCCTTTTTAGTCTGAGGCCATACAAAGATATACAAAAAGAAATTTGGTTTCCTAAAATGGTAATACTTTTGAATGCACATATACTCTATATGGCTGAATGTGTGTGGACACCTGAGCATCACACCCATATGTGCCCATTCCAAACATGGAGTTGGTCCCCCCTTTGCTGCCACTCTTCTGGGAAGGCTTTCCCCTAGATTTTGGAGCATGATTGTGGGAATTGTGCTCATTCAGCCACAAGAGCATTAGTGAGATCTGGCACTGATGCTGGTGAGGAGGTCTGGGGTGCAGTCGGTGTTCCAGTTCATCCCAAAGGTGTTCAGTGGGGTTGAGGTCAGGGCTCTGTGCAGGACACTCGAGTTCTTCCACTCCAACCTTAACACACCATGTCTTCATGGAGCTTGCTTTGTGCACAGGGGCATTGTCATGCTGGAACAGGTTTGAGCTTTTCAGTTTTAGGGAAATGCTATTTTATTGCTACAGCATACAAAGACAAATTGACAAATGTGTGCTTCCAACATTGGCACAACACTTTGGGGAAGAACCACATATGGGTGTGATAGTCTGGTGTCCTCAAACTTTTGGCCATATAGTGTATATTGAGCCATAATTAATAATTATATAATATTGTTTACAATTTATATTTTCATTTATATTAAGAAATCACAAATTTGTTCTATTCTGTTAGGAGCATTTTGATATTCTATTCTTCTTTTATTCTCTTACTGGGAAGTGATGCACATGCGTTTTGCAAAGCCACCCCATTGACTTATGCATAAAGTTGGTCAAGACAAATCTGAAACTCTTAGGAAACACCTTAGGAGCAGTAGGTGCTGTAATTAATTATTATTCTTTTCACTAATTTTAAGGAGTTTACAGACTTTTCAAGCGCATAGAGCATTATACTGTATATTCCATAGCATCTTTCTTTCATCAAGAACCAGCAACTCTAGGGTCGTTTGCCAAGTCACTAGGCTTCTTACAAGAGTGCAAAGGGAAGCAGCATTAGTTAAAGCCACTGCTGTAAGCCTACTAAGCCATCTAGGTGCAAGTGTGCACAATCGCACACTCAGCAGCGGTCAGTCCAATCCAGATGATGTCCCATACCTCGATGAGATCTGCTGGACAACATGCTTTGAGCTGGAATACTGATGTCCAACCTGTGTCTGTGTTTTCTGATAAAACGGCATGGCCCTCGTAGGCATGTCAGGAAAACTTCAAACAAAGACCCAACAATCATACCATAGGCTACTGAACATTAGCTCAATACATTTTGTTAAAGGTGTACAGTTAAGATATACCGACAGTATGCGGTTCATGCATGACACATGTACATAATCTACTAAAAATTGTTATACTTGTTACAAGTTACTAAATCTAGTACTAGTTTCTAGCTTCTAGTTAGGAAGCTAGTACTAGTTTCTAGATTCTAGTTAGGAATTACACAAATGTTGCCTTTTTGAACAGAAATTGTTCTATTTCAAAAACATTATTCAAACTATTCTAACTCAAATTTATAATAATGTTAATGGTGTAATGGAATGGCAATATGACAATATGGCAAAAATATTATATCACGACACTTGAAGACGTTTTCACGAGGCAAAATATATATGATGATATTTTGCTAACACTGTCCTAGCAAAACAGCAGGGCCATGTTTAAAAGGAACAAACAAAAAACTATAATGTCAACTATAATTTTATTTAACGTCTCCAAAATAATGTATGTTACATGAAACAGAAAGGAAAATGAAACATTAGGTACAAAAATACATTTTAACATCCAGTCAACTACAAATCACGGTGATTATCAATCAGTCTGTGCTGTAAAAGTACTAGCGATATGGGAAATACTCATCATGATATAGATATGACATCGTCCTATCACCCAACCTTAGTACAGCCCAATATCACAGTTTCCAGTACATCATGATATTAAATTATGTTGTTAATGTATTTTCTTAGATCAGAGCAGCCTTCTGTAGTTTATTGAAACTATGTAGAAAATGTTTTTATGGGAAGAGCCACACTTGGAAATAGTGCGTAGCCTCACTATCCATAACACTAACAGTCCAATATAAACATTCGTACCACAACACCATTGATTTATCGATTCTGATTGGTCAGAAGGTGTTTTTTTTTTTTTTTTAACATTGGCTCTGACAATAATGTTGGCTGCAAGGCATAATAGCTAATTCACTGGGACTTGTATGGCAGACACTCAACATAAACTCACAAAAAAATGTCTGTAATTGTTTATATGGTGAAGCTTTCTGTGAGGAGACTTTTATTTAGCATTTTTGGAGCATTCTGTAGTCTTCAGCTGTTTGTAGCAGTACTGCTCAGTAACATGCGTTTTTTTTTTTCTTACTAAGCTCAAGAGAGAGAAAACAATGGGTGGATTTTTAGAGCTGCTATAACATAAGTAATAACAGGAACTAACTTGTTTCATGGATGTTCCACAAAAGTAAATGTAATTATAAACAGATAAAAAGTATGTCGTTTTGTTCTTTAATAAATAAAAAATGGTTGCCACTGGCAAATTGCTGTGGTATAAGAGAAATACAAAATATTTTGAGACATGATATTATAGGAAATTACACAACAGTTAGTTCTAGTCCACTAATCTGATTGGTTGAGCGGAGTTCTAAGAGTGGCTATGTTTCCTATAACCACACTGGGACGTTTCACTGTGTGTATCACTCCGCTCGTCTGTGTTCACCATGTAAAATTCCAAGTCCTAGTTTGAAACCGTTACTACAGTAGAGTTAGCAACATCATCAGCGAACACGGCAAACAATACTTTTCAGAAATATAACTTTTGACTTAAAATATGAAAGCTTGTCAGATGAAGATGAAAAGGAAGAAGGGAAGCCAATTTCCCCAAAAGCGCCTTTAACAGGAATGTACAAATCAGTGTGAGCTAGTTAGCTAGTTCACGTGCTGTAAAGTGAGTGTAGCTTATTCGGGATCTATTTCCACTAGCGGAGCAAAAATAAACAGAACATTTGTCCATATTTTGTCCGAAATGTCACTTACTTGATATTAAATTCGTGTTTATAGAACTGTTGAATAAAACAGAACTGCTCTATAAACAGGCCCTGCGGACTCGTGCCTGTGGCAAACCACACTCTTCCTCGTGCGATACTGCTTAAGTAATTAATTTCAGAGTGGTCACAGTCCTTTGCTTCAAGCTCCATTGTGTTTTAATCCTTACTTTAGATTTCCTTATCAGTATATTGTCACACCTCTACAGTAATCTACACACTAAAGAAAGAGCAGAGAAAAAGAAAACCACCCTCAGCATTAATAAAATGATTTCCAACACTTTTGCTTTGGGCATGATTGCATTTTGCATCACGCTATTAAACACAACAACCGTCTCAGCAGTCTGAAAACAACACCTCTGTACAAAGTGCTAACTTTCTGATCTCAGAATCAGCTCTGAAAAAAAAACACATGATATAAGCAAAAGTTTAGTCTATGCTTATAAAGTTAAAGAACTTAAGAACAAAGTTTCTCTCTCTCTCTCTCTCTATATACAGTCAGGTCCATAAATATTGGGACAGTGACACAGTTTTGGTAATTTTGCCTCTGTACACCACCACAGTGGATTTGAAATGAAGCAGTCAAGATGTGACTGAAGCGTAGACTTTCAGCTTTAATTCAAGGGGTTTAACAAAAATATTGCATTAAACGTTTACGAATTACAGCCATTTTTTACAGAGTTCCTCCATTTTCACAGGCTCAAAAGTAATGGGACAATTGACTGATAAGCAGTTTCATGGCCAGCTGTGGCCTGTTTCCTCCTTATATCATGATAAATTAAGGAGATAAAATGTCTGGAGGTGATTCCAAGTGTTGAATTTGCATTTGGTAGCTGTTCATGGGAACTCTCAATAT
>CM040464.1:21572572-21631799 GCA_022758105.1 Pangasianodon gigas
AACTCTGTAAAAAATGGCTGTAATTCCTAAACGGTTAATGCAATATTTTTGTTAAACCCCTTGAATTAAAGCTGAAAGTCTACGCTTCAGTCACATCTTGACTGCTTCATTTCAAATCCACTGTGGTGGTGTACAGAGGCACAATTACCAAAACTGTGTCACTGTCCCAATATTTATGGACCTGACTGTATATATATATGCACAATTTTCTCCTTATCTGAGATGTAGTCAAACAACTAAAGTACTTGGTTTTTGAAGTTTGCTCCACACACCTGGCTGGCTCAAAAAACATCATTTGGTTTAGTATTAAAAATATTCAATTTTTTAATTTTTAATATTAAATCTAAATAAACATTAACATTATGAATTTGGTTCTGTTGTACCTCTTACCTAATTCAGATGCTGTCACAAAGTTAAACAAACTATGAAAGTAGAAAGCAGTTCTGACTTGGCTGCAAATATTGTTTGTAGCTAAACAAGTTATATTTATCTGTTTTATAGATAACTGTGTGTGTGTGTGTGTGTGTGTGTGTGTGTGTGTCATATACAGTGCCAGAGACCACTTCAGTAAGACTGGCATACTGAAAGGTGTGTGTGTGTTTGTGTGTGTGTGTCACATACAGTGTCAGAGACCACTTCAGTAAGACTGGCATACTGAGGTGTGTCTGTGTGTGTGTGTGTGTATTATACAGTGCCAGAGGCCACTTCAGTAAGACTGGCATACTGAGGTGTGTGTGTGTGCGTGTGTGTGTGTGTGTGTGTGTAAGTTAGGTATACAGCTTGCACTGTGCTAAACTGATAGCTGTACACTTTCCTCAGTTACTTTGCAGCTTTAGTGTAAAGCTAAACAAGCAAACTTTTCTTTCCTGACTGATTATATTTGGTGTAAGTGGGAAAACTGTGTTTACTTTTGGTCAAAAATATTCCTTTAACAGGAAAATACTAAATAATAGGTTGTAAGCTAACTTCATGGAAAAGTAAACATTTTAAACAAGGATGTTAAAGCTTGTAACTAACTAACAAAACAGACATTTAGTGAACATAAACATTACAGACTGATACTAGAGACAAAACATTATCAATTGTACTATTTAACCGTGAAACTTGACTGAAACTGATGTCAGAACAGGTGTGAGAGGGTTATGAAGTATTTAGAGTGACAGAATAATAAGAAGAAAGAAGGAAAAAGGTCGACTCACCCCTGGAGAAGTGGACGGTCAGGAAGTGAGCGTCAGGTCGGCCTGAGAGCTCTGGCAGAGTCTTGCTGACCCTAACAAAAATAATGTCCCTCTCTCAGACGAAGAGAGCCTTGCTTCTCTCTTCTCTCTTCCACCCCATGTATGGTGACACTTCAGACTATATATAGCGTTTACCTCCATTTTCAAAACTCATTTCGCCCTCTGAGCAGCCGTTAGCAAAAGGATGAGAGGGATGTGTGCGAACAGGATAACACTGGAAGATGGCTGATGTTCACTTAGGGGTTTATATTAGCCTGAGAGAGAGAGAGAGAGAGAGAGAGAGAGAGAGAGAGAGAGAGACTGGTGGACACACAGGTATACAGGTTGGAAAAGAATTTGCGAATGAGAAAACGAAATTGTAAGCTGTTATACTGAAAATATTTCCACCTTTTCGACCAAAATAGCTTAGTTTTTGTTGACTTATTGATATCAGGCTGACATGACGGTTAGTAGCTATAGGCTACATTCTAACAGCATCTAGCAAACAGAATGTAGCTTACACATAATTGCTTGTATAAACCTTTTTGTTTAATTCCTGCCCTTTTTTTTTTTTTTTTTTTTTACTACGTCTTGCCATGGTTGGAGTCCTTTTTAGGGTCCTTTTCATGCACCCTCCCTCCTGCACCAGTTGCCAATTACTATTTTTAACCCAAGACTGAAGTTTCAGAACCGGTGCCTGGTATCCTCACCACTTACTGGTGATGTTCAGCTGGCGAACGATTCGGCTCTTTGAACCGACTCTTTTAGTTGACTCGTACAAAGAGTTGACCCTCTTTGTGTAACTCTTCCAGTGTAATTTAATCGCAATGCTCAAATAGAAACCTCTCAGCATCTGAGCTGTTTGTTAGTGTGAATGACCAGGGAGTTGCAGTGCGAGGGGAGGCGATCAGTTATGAGGATAAATGGAAATGAATCTTCTTAATGAATCACACACATCAGGTACAATAACATGAACTGATGCTGAATGTATTAGTCAATTCACATTTGTAGTGCCTTTGCAGTTATTTATATAATGCAAAGTAAGGTACAGTAAGAGTTTAGGAAAGTTTAAGCTCATTGTTATGTAAGGAAGAACTATCAATGATCATTTTGCCAATAAGAGTCGATTCTTCTTTGCAAGCTGAACCGAATCATCTGATTCACTGGAAAGGTCTGGTATACCCATCACTAGCAGTCACAGAGTAAAACTAATCACAGTGAAATTCATTAAACTTAATTTGTGAAACTTGTTCAGTTCGAGATATTTGTCTTATTCAGTTATTTTATTAAATTCTTTATGCACACAAGGAATTTAATTTGTGGTCATAAGCTTTCATTAATTGTTGCATTAGCATCACAGATTTACTGCCAAACTAAAGAAGCAACATTGGGATATTTTCATTTTAAACCTAAATTAAAGGAGCTAAACTGGACAGTTTGGGCATCAGGTCACATGAATTGGGCAATTTTGCCCTCTAGAGGTTGAAAACTGCACCATAATTAATCTGTCCTGCTCACAGACACACAAATAGATGAAAACACCAAGGATTTACATCAGTCTGGTAAAACACTGCATATTCCACCAATCCTATACATACAACAACAACAACAAAAAAAAAAACCTTCAAACATCAGACCATGGAGAGAGCATTTTATTGAGTGAGTCTGATTAACAAAATGAGCACTGCAAAGTTTAACAGTTTGACATTCGCTTTAGTTAATATTTTGAATCAGGGCATATGAAAACCTGAGCAGGATCACATTGAAACAGATTTGTAATTTCAGAAGCCTCTTTGGTTTCATAGATCTAAAAGGAAATCATAATATACGAAAAGCCTAAAAGATATTTACAGATCATATACAACATCCATCCCTGTGCTGTCTGAGTGCCGTTTCTGCATATTCTCAAAAATTCTTTACAAAACACCCTCATGTTGTGCTTGAATTCATAAGCAGTCAGCAAGAAAACAAATTTAAAGTGCATTACATATCAGTAGTTTGAGTGCAAAGAATAATAGAGGTAAACTCTGTTAGGCCACATATCATATAAAGGCATCCAATACATTCGTCTTATTACACAGTGTAATGAGACATTCAGGGAGTTCAGGTGCTGTAAATACTCTTTATAGAAGTTTGAAATAATACCTGTGTTATGTGTTACATGCAACTGTGTTTGGATGGTATGTTACAATGTGCACAATATATACATGTGGTTATGTAAACTGTGCTTTGTAATGAAGTATTTAGATGCGCATAGTGAAGTTGGACCTAATCATATGTGGGCTAAATGCGTATAAGAAGTCATCAGAGATTTGACCAATTAAAAACTTGATTTAGTCTCTACATAGAATAGCTTGCCAAATTTACTGAGTCACTGAGTTAAACAGGGATTAAAGCAGACCCAGTACAAAACAATCAGAATGTGTCAGAACTGGTGGCGCAGTAGTTTGATATTTTACAGAGCACGTGTAAAGTATTTGTAGAAAGAACGCTCAACTTGATTAGATGTTCAAGTGAAGAGAAACAAAATGCACAAAAGAAGAAAGGCATTAAAGCTTTAAAATGATCCCAGTTTGACATTTTCACAATGTGCACTTAATGCCTGCTCAGAAGAACTGGAAAAAACCTGGACAGGCCTAAAATTCAATCCAAGGATGCCACAGAACGCCAAAAACAAACAAAAAGGATACTGCAGCATGTCCAATATTTGGCAGTTTTCTCATTAAAATATACAAAATTCATTAAGGAAATTTAAATAAAAACAAACTGCCAAGTTTATGCATATCTACAAAATCATTTGACATTCCTTTAGTATATTAATTACAAACCCTGCAGCTGTTGTGCTGATCAGTATCAACAGTAAAATAATAAATGAACTCATTTTGTTTGAAACAGATGTTCGAATGTGTTGAGTCCTAACACTGAAAGGCACAGGAACCTGCTTTGGCTTCATTGCTGTTTACCAACTGCATGCAGTGCAACATTCAGTCAGTCTCTGCGATCATACTGGCGCTGTCTGCTTCGTCATAGTTCCTCCGGTAGCGTACTGTAGAGAAGTAGCGGTGCCGGGTCTTTTTATACAGGACAAAGACCATGACAGCCACGACACAAAGCAGCACGATGATGAAAAAAAACAAGGCCACAGGAGTACCATGCGATTCTGAGAGGAGTGAGAGGAGAAAAGAGATTCCACATTAAACCAGGGCACAAAATGTGATGGATATAACTGGAAATCTTTTTAAAATGTCTTAGTAGTAACAGTTTAAGATGACTTATGCTTACAATTTCAATCTTCCTGACCTATGACTAATACACAGTGCGTTAGGAAGAAAACACGATGGGGCAGTTATAGGAAAATAAACAACAGTGAGGTGGTGTGATATAGCCCGATGTGAAGCAGAGTTACTATTCACACCATGAAGTTTTATTCCTCTTACAATTTGCCAATGCAAACATTTTATTTATCACATTTATCTGAATTGAGTTTATCTGAAATCTTACAGCTTCACCTCTGACTGTTACAAAGTACTAACACTTACCAAAAATGCTAAATAAACATCTCCTCACTGAAAAAATCACCATATCAAAAAATAGGATAAAAAAATGTGTGTAATTGTTAAGTACCCACTATACAAGTCCAGATGTAACTTGCTACTATAGAAACTATAATGTATTAGAAATAGTGCATAACTATAAACCTGTTACTTGCAGTCAAACTATTGTTTGATTGTTTGAAAAGATAATGTATTACAACAAGCGCATTAGTATAAACCTTGTGACTTGCCTTGCTGTCAAACTACCGTCACAGCTGCTGTTATAGAAAATTAATCAATACCTTCGGACCAATCAGATTTGAGAATTCAACAGTGCTGTGGTATAAGATACTTTCTATGAATTATATCAGCGCTGTCTACGTTAACGCGAGCATGCGACAGCTGAAGTGGAGAAGCTGTGTGGCCGACTCACTGGCAGGTGCCTTGCAGACGACGCGGCTGTAGCTCCCAGTGCAGTTCGCTGTGCTCCACGTTCCATTCATGGACACCAGGACAGCACAACCAGGGCGGGGCTGAAAGTGGCCCCAGTTGGCGAAGTCTAGCTTGCTACCATCCAGCCAGACAGCATCTGTGAGTTTATCTGTGAATTTAACAGTTAAATGTTGTTTATTCTGACACGACAATGCACTTTTATTCAAAGCAACAACGACTTGTTAAAAATGAAGGATAGATTTCTAATTCAGTAATTTTTGCTACTGGTGCTGTACCTTTGTAGATTGTTCCAAGCCCCAGCCAAACACGGGAGGTGGCGAGAGGGTTATCGGCAACATGCCGTGTGACAAAGTCATTCTCGTCCATACTCTTAATGGTCAAAAGCTGAGAGGAGGGTTCTAGAAATCATACAAGAGTTTACAGTTAGACATGGTAAAAATGTCAAATTTCAGACAGAACTGAACAGTATTTTTCCATTTGAAATAGGTAAGATTTCCACAATTATATATACATAACATATTTGTATATGTATTAACATATACTGTGTCATTAAACTTGCTGAGGTATATGGTTTGTACAGTGGACAGTGGGAGAAAACTGGAGCACCCAGAGGAAACCCACGCGAACATGGAGAGAACATGCAAAACTCCAGACAGACATCAACCCAAGCAAACCAGAAACCAGGGCCCCGGAGCTGTGAAGCTGCGATGCTACCCACTGCACCATCGTGCAACCCAAGAATGCAGTTTGTGGAAGTTAATTCAATTTTAATTCACATTTGGGCTGTCGGAAATAACTTTCCTGTTCAAACATTTATATATCACATGTTTGAAGACAAATACAGTTTTAATGTACATTCCTATGTTCTGGATTGATTGCCTAAAGTAATTCTTAAAATAAATAAATAAATAAATAAATAAAAAGGTTTCCTAAATTTTCAGTTGCATCTATAGTCTAATTAAATATTTTAAATCATAAGAAAGCATGTGCCCTTAAAGTAATAGTACATGTAATTAGCTTTCCATCAGGCACTTATTGGAGTCTTTTTCTGTAATATAACTCATTATAAAGATTAAAGGTCCATAAATCATAATAAGTCATTAAAGATCTGGAAATCTGAAATGACATTCCATCTGGCACATAGTGCATACATGGTGTATGAAGGTGATGTAATACCTATGCAGTTAATCTTAGTGAATAGGAAGCCATTTGTAATTGAGTCAAACTATATGTTGGTGGAAGGACATGAAGCCATACAGTCAATAAAATGTTCCTCAACATTTTTTACCCCCTGCAAGTAGACATGTTCTGCTTCTGCAAAGGAAAGGCTTTGTGTTGCACTATTGCTTTCATTAAAATTCAAAAGCATATGAGTGCTAAATAAAATGCCAAATACAACGTTTAAAGGACTTTAACAACACTGATTCACAATAAATCCCAATAAAGAGGAGTTCAACCAGTCAAAATGATCAGACCACGCCGAGTTCATCAATAAACGATCAGCATTTTGGGCTGATATTTACTCAGGCGTGAAAGGAGAAAAACATTACCGAGTCACATGGAGATGAAAATCACTGAGTAGTATGTGTAAAGGATTAAATCAGCCAAGTTCCCCAAGTAAAACGAATGCCTTTTGAAACAGGCTTTAAGATGCAAATACATACCCAGTTCCTTACAAACATTTTGTGCATGATGATTGGAGAAGACCGAGTAGTTGTACAGGGTCATGACAATGGCGTAACAGTTGTCTTTATACTGGATCCATGAAACCTCTCCATTACTCTCAGGACAGTTAACACTGGATTTAGCAGCGATCTGATACTCTGACAAAAACATAAAAAAAAAAAATACATGGGCGTTATACACTCATCTGCCACTTTAATAGGAACACCTGTTCACCAGCTTATTCATGCAATCAGAAACAGCACAATTTCTAGAGTTTACATAGAATGGTGAAAAAGAAACAAATAAACAAAAAAAACATCCAGTGAGTGGCACTTTTGTGGGTGAAAACACCTTGTTGATGAGAGAGGTCAGAGGAGGATGGCCAGAATGGTTAGAATGGACATGGTAACTCAAATAATCACAACGGTTTACAACAGTGGTGAGCTGAAAAGCATCTCAGAATGCACACCACGTCAAAGACCACATCACGTTCCCCTACTGTCAGCCAAGAACTGGAATTTGAGGCTACAGTGGCCATAGGCTTACCAAAAATGGCAATGTTTTTGTTTTTCGCACCATTCTGTGTAAACTCTAGAGAACATTGTACATGAAAATCCCAGGAGATCAGCAGTTTCTGAATTTCTCCATTCTGATGTTTGAGGTGAACATTAACTGAAGCTCTTGACTTACGTATCTGTATGATTTTATGCATTGTGCCGATTGGCTGATTGGATCATTCCATGAATGTGTTCCTAATAAAATTTGTTACTCTAAATAGCTTAATTCAAGGTTAATACAATAATGTTTAAGAGAACTGCCAAACATTTGTCACACTAAATTTCTATAGTGAATTTACAATCAGGAACAAGTTGTTTACAAGACATTATGTATGTGTATGTGTATTTTACTTTGTTTGCTGTTGTAACAAATGGCACCCTCCATCTCAGCAAGGCAGTTGACTGCAGTCCAGCTGCCTTTAGGGTCCACATACACACATTTTTCCTCCGAAACAGTGTCCGTACTCAGAAACCCTTCAGAGCGGAACTGCAATGCCGTCCCATCTGACCACTCGTAAGGCCAACCACTGAACTACAGGAATATCCAAGACTACTGTTAACACCATCATATTCATCAAACCACATCTTACGTTGCATGACAAATGCTACAACCATTTACTGAAAATGAAAAGCAAACAAGCCTAGACCTGTTTACTTACATCTAGCCTGGAAAGACCAGTCCAGAGAGGAAATCCATCTCGTTTAGAAATCAGTGCCATGTCTCTGTTGGTTGTTTCATTGTGAATGCTAACAAGATGGCCACCATCACTGCTGCATTCCTTCAAGGCCTGATACCAGTTCAGTTTCTTAGCAACCAAGCGGAAGCTATAGCCTGATGGAGTTTTCACATCAGCTGGATCCTTTCGATACTCCTCTTTGTTATCTTTAAGAGAAACAAACAGCCTCTGAAATTGCCTCTGTGGTGCTTTGAATCAGACTGTGTTCACTCTCTTCTTTCAAAGATCAAACCATGACTGGTGTGAACTCGTGTCTTACCATTTTCAATTTTGCAAACCACAATGGTCCTCTGCTTGAAAGGTTTAAAAAGGTTTTGCTGCTCAAACAGGTACCATTCTCCAGACAGACTGAGACCAGCCATAAAGGGCTCTGTGGCTGTCGGTCTTCCCTTATTCCAGTTGGAGTACTGAATGTAGGTATCATCATACCATTTCAGTTTCCCATCTATAAAGCAGAAGCACAACAAATTATTTATAAAAGTCATGTGGGAGTTACAAGAACCTGCTTATAAAAGCAGAAAACACTATTATTTTTTATTATATTATAATTATCTAGATTGACAAGTACCTTTCTTGTCTCTGTACATCCCGAGCCACACAAATGAAGCCAGGTCTTTAAATGGCTGAAGCTGTGTCCTAATGAATTCATTCTCCTCTTCATCCCGAATGGTCAGAATATCACCCTTTCCAACTGATTTCAGGAGAAAAAAAACAAAAACAAAAAAACACTTATGTAATATAAATGAAACAAACAGCCCCTTTCTTCACTTTGCTATATCGTGCGATTTTATTGTATTGTAATCGAATTTTTATGTTTTTGACCGTCTACAAAAAAAAAAAAAAAAAACTAAATAAATGTCTTGATAAAGACATAAATGTAGAAATACTACTTTCAATAATTTTGACATCAATTGTAATTTTAAGTTAAATTATGTGATTAATTAATTAATTTGCCAGGGTTTCTCTTTTGACGGCTACCAACCGGGGAGAGCCTGACATGACACGTGTTTCCTCCAAGACATGCAAAGTCAGCCAGCAACGTTTTCTTTTTTTTTTTTTTTTTTTTTGCTCAAGGTGCACCACAGGGCAGCGTAACACACTCAGAGGAAAGAGCTATCTGCCTTGTTTAGCATACACGAGCTCATAGACGCCCACACTTGGTTAGTGTCATTGTGACTGACAAGGAGAAAGTAATTCCATCCCTCCCGCCCAGACAGCATGACCAATTTTGCTCCTTCGGCTCCTGGCCTCGGATGGCTGTGGCATCATCAGGATTCGAACTCGTGATCTCTGGACAAACACTTTTCTGTTGTGCCACTTGGGAGCTAGAGTTGCTCTTTAATTGTACGAATTAAAAACAATCATAGCTGACAGTATGCTTAACAAAGAGAGAATGTTTTTTTTTCTTACATGTTTATAAAAGCACAAGGCTTCTCCAGACCAGAGTGTGGATATGCTGATTTATTACTTACTTGGTCAGTTAGTGAATGTCATCAAAATTCTGAGACTGCTGATTTGGAAACATAAACATTCATTCAGTATAGCCCATACCGAGAAGCTGGCATGTCTGCCGCTCGTTGTCCTTGTCATGCTCCTGCCATCTCACTGCCTGGAGCAGAAACGTGTAGCAGTTGTTTCTGAATGGGATCCAGTTGGGTCCATTGCTCTCATGTGGACACTTTTTAGTGTCATAAGAAGGTACGATGTTGTTATCTAATTAAGAAAAGACTCAATGTAAATTATAATGCTTGATATTAATTAATAATTTGATTTCTATAATGAATCAATCCCTGACTTAAACTGACTTCACTAGCAAAGGCCAGTCATTCAGCACATTTTAAATTACTCCAATTACAAGTGAGTAAATGTAAGTTTATGAACAGGCATTTTAAATGTTCGGACCTTGTGGCCTGCGACAGATAGCCCCTTTTAGCTTCTCCCCACATTCTGTGGCCTTCCAGAAGCCATCAGTGTCCAGATAAACACACTCCCCTACAGTGTCCTCTTGGCCCCAGCGGCTAAACACAGTGTGACTGTGATCTGTCCAGTGGTACTGCTCATCCTAGGAAAAAAATAACAAGAGGAACAAACTTGAAACATAATACCTTTGCCATTTCTAGTGTTTTGCGTTGTCACTTTGAATTTACTTTGTGACAATGAAGTGTGGTGCTTGCTCGTGTGTGTATGCACAAGTAGGAGACTTTTACATTTTCACTGAACAGTCCGATCCAGAGCGGATGCTGAGCTTTGCTGACGTGTACAGTGAGCACAGCTTGCTGGTATGTATCAGCCACGCTGGCCAGGTCCATGCCATTCTTCTTACATAACTCCAGAGCCTCGTACCAGGTCACATTCTCCTTTAAAACCACCTTAAATGTGTTATTGTTGGCTTGGAACTCACTCTCAGTCACCCCAGATTCCTCCTGCTTATCTGGAAAAATCAGACCAAAAAAAAAAAAAAAATAAATCATCTCTGCTAACTAAATCGTAATATCTTAAAAGGGCAAAAAAGTACAGATGGACTACCTGCATAATGCTGGCAGATAGCAACACTCTGCTCTTCAGCGCAGGAAGTGTAGTCCCAAGTGCCCAGCATGTCTGAATGGGGATCATTAAACATATAGGCACACAGCTCCAAGCCATCCTGCTCAAACAACTATACAAAAACAGATGAATGTAAGAATGTTTTTCTAAGGATAAAACTTGGAATACAGTGAGGTTATTAATTATGTAATAGCTACTGGTATTGTATCTAACATATGAAACAGTGAAACACTTGCATTGATGTACATAAGACGCAGCTGGCCATGGATCAGTGGGTTAAAGTTGTGGTACTTCATTGGTGTGTTGTCCACCCACTGATTGTCTTTCAAACCAATCCAAAGCTTTTTTGGTTTCCCTGGCAGCAGGGTGGTGATGAAGTCTGAAGACAGAATCAAGCATAAACACTGGTGCTGCTAGTCTGAACAAGTGATGGCGAGGAAAAAAACTGATGGCAGGAGTAACTTGTGGAAAAACCATGTTGGCGGGATTTACCATAGCGTCTTAAATTTAACTCCAAATTAAGCCAGTTAATATAACAAAAACAAACCTGCACCAATTTTGTACCACATACATGGTTATAATTTGCACCATGGCCTGGTACATGTCACAATGATGAGTTGCTATTCAAAACAAATAGTGAACAGCTTGGCTTCATGCAGGAAGTGCACTCACCCTGTTCAGCTTGGTCTCGGATAGACAGGAGACTTCCCCTCAGGGACTGACACACCTCATTAGCGGCTTTAAAACTCAGGAACTGAGGCTTGGTCACTGTGTAACACTGTAAAACACAAACATGAAGTATGAAGCAGTGACTGGGACTGGTGGAAGGCCTCCATGATACAGAGCAGATCACTGGCAAACCTTGTCCCTGAAGGCAAGTGTGCCATCCTCGCATGGTTTGCCGGGGGGGTGGGGCTCTCGTGGTCCAATCTCTGAGGATGTGACGTTTAATGTCTCACATACAAACGGCTGTTTGGCATCACATCTTATCCGGAAATCTGTACATTTAATGTAATTTCGTGTTACAGGTGGATATTTTAATTAAAGAGGGAAGGTTACACTAATGAAATGACCATGAATGAAAAGACGAAAGAGTGTCATATTTTCTGGTGTACCTGGTACGTAGGATCCAGGGCTAAATGAAGTACATCTGCCCAAGAGCACAGAGTGATAGATATGCAGACGAGCGAGCCTGAAAACACAGTGATTAGTACTGGGTGAGTGGTTCTGCATATTGCTTTTGGCTAAATTAGTCTGCAACTGGATTCAATAACTAGATTCATACTACAACTGGATTCATACTACTCACCTTAAGGGAACAAGAGGACCAGGTTCACGAAGGTCCACCCACCAATTCTCCATACCCGCATGCTTCAAAGAAAAACAGTTGACACTAAATCCACTGGATGCTTTAGAGATTTCATTCTCTGTGTGGGGCAAGAGGTTGAAGAGGTGAGTAGTCCTACCCTATAGAGGTGTTCACGCAGATGTCTGGCAGTGTTGAATGACAGAGGTGTGGCTAGTTTGCTTTTGTTGCTGCTGCAGTACATGCTAGCCTCTTCGTAGGACAACCTCGGTTGGTTTACAAACCAGAACTCTTGTCCATCCATAAACACTGAGGTGTTATGGTGTCCGTCTGCAGGGCAGAGAAAAAAAAAATATATATATATATATATATATATATATATACATACACACACACACATCACACTAAACAGCTTCCTCAGAAAACAGTGCAAGACATCCATACATATAAATATATAAATATCCACGGTAAGAGAGAAAATGTTAAACTCCACCTGGATTATACCATTCAGGATTCTTTGGGGTTTGACCTGGAACACATAACAAAACAGTTAATCAACTCCAAACAAGCCACTTGTGTGTTTATCTCATGACCTGATTCTGAACAGTTTTAAACAAGCACCACTAGATAGACCAAAATACT
Source organism: Pangasianodon gigas (assembly GCA_022758105.1). Classification (NCBI taxonomy): domain Eukaryota; kingdom Metazoa; phylum Chordata; class Actinopteri; order Siluriformes; family Pangasiidae; genus Pangasianodon; species Pangasianodon gigas. The sequence goes on from CM040464.1 coordinate 21,585,227, forward strand.
TATGACAAATATACTATAAAATTCACTGTAAGCGTTTCCATGTTTGTGCATGGCTTACCTCGTGGGATCTGACACACCCATTCCAGCTTAGCATCACAGTGAAAGGCTCTGGGGTAAAACTGATTAGGACCTTCCGCCGTCAGCAAAACGAACAGCAGTATGTATCTTTTTTTCAGCGACTGGTTACAAAACACAAAGACAGAGCACGTGCAATAATCAAGGACTGGACAATGACTGTGCTTCATACCCAGCACTGTTGAATTCTCTAATCTGATTGGTCCAAAGGTGCTTCATTTTCTAAAAGCAATGCTCTGACAGTAATACTAGCTCTAATTGAAATCACAGGTTTATATTAATGTGCTCCATGTTCTCTAGTAACAACTGTTTGGTAGACACTCCACATAAATGGAGTGGGAAAAGGTGTTTAGATGTTTATTTAGCAGTTTCGAAAGTCTCCAGCGTAAGCACTATGTAACAGTCAGAGGTAACAGTCAAGTTTTCTGACACTGGAACATCTTCAGGACAGAGGGCTTTTCGGTTTCTTTATAACATGACAAGCTGCAAGTTTTGACTTACTAAAAAAAAAAAAAGAGAGAGAGAAAAAAAAAAAAGAGAGGCTGGCAGCGCTGTTGTCGTATGTGACAACAGGAACTAATTTGTTTTGCGGATGTTCCACAACATTAAATAAAGTAACTATAAATGGATAAAAGGCACAACATGATGTCATGACATTTAAAATTTTTAATCATTGGGAAGTTGCTGTGGTATAAGAGGAATAAAACACTTTGGGACATGCTGTTATAGGAAAATAATAAACTTCAGAGTGGTAACAGTAACTCCCCTTCACAGTGGACCATATTACGCCATCCCGTTGCTGATTATTTTTCTACAACAGCATGCCCTGTTGCGTTTTATTCCTTACCTAATACATACCAACTAGAAGCACATAACTGCAAAACTGTGTTTACCACACCATGGCTCTGCTCAATATTACTGATATTCTGGTGTACTGTAGTTCTTGAGATCTACATGAGCTCACCTTAAAGGCAGTGCAGTCTCTGTTATACTCATCATCTTCATGGAACTCTTCCGGAAATATCTTCATGGACACCTGTAACAGAGTAATAGAGACATGTCAGAAATTGTCTGTATAGAAAGCACTAGTGACTACTAGTTAAAGTAGAGTCTTGCTAACTGTAAATTGTAAACTATTCAGACACTTTTCGAGTGGTTATTGATGTTATTAGTAACTCACAGGCTGCCCGTCACTCCACTCCCATCGGTTGTCGTTGTTTGGATTTCGCCGATTTAAGCCAACCCAGAAGTAGCGATCATCACTGCACAACGTAAAAATAAACATCTAGCCTGTCAGTGTGTTCAGGGTTCCTTCCAGAAAGCGAGTGAGTTAATCAGACAATATAACTGACATTCACAAAATTTGTGGTTTTACACTTACATACAGCATGTGCTGTTTTTTATTTTGTGTATTGCCCTTTGTTTTTTTTTCCCTCCAATGTTAGCTACTAGATGCTAAAATATATGAGTTTTTAAAGACAACGTGCTGTAAATTTAAATTTTTTAAAAAATGCTATAAATTAACAAAAGTAAGCGAAATGTCAAGGATTATGTAAACAAAATTCTATTTTTATTGTCAATTTTGCTGCCAAACTTAATACTTTTTACATTATTGTTATAATTTAGCATTTCTACACATTTTCATTGTTATGTTTTATTAGAAATAAGCTATTGTACAGTTTTAATCAACCATGACTTGAAATATGAATATTAACCTGTCATTCATACAGACACTTGTGTCCTGAGTATAGGCAGTTCATATGATTTCCCAACTAAAACGCCTTCTATAAACAGCAGAACTTTATCTAGCTCTGTGCCAGCTCCTCAGGGGTGAGATTTGGCAGGGAGGATCCACCACTGGACCACTTTTATGGGCCTTTTTTTTTTTTCTGATGGCTCTGAAGCTTTTTTATGCGCTGATCTGACATAGAGCATTCATTTCTATTTTCATTCACTGGTTTAGTAAATATAACTATCTGTACTGAATGTCAGATTATTACAGATATGTACACTGTGATCAAAAAGTTGATTAATTCTTCGAGACTCTTTCATGAAGTTTGAATTTTAAATAACACCAGAGGGTTTGCTGCTACAGGCTAAAATATTGAGCCAACATTCAGTAAAGTGGAATTTTTAAGCTGTGAGTTTAATATTTCTGTTCATTATTTCTCAATATTCTGTCTGTCAAACACAAACCATGTGTTGCCAATGACGAGAGAGTTTTATTGTGAATTCCCTGATGCACATTCCTTAGGCATAAGAAGTGCAATAACCATGCAATAAATTTTAAAGTCTGCTGACAGCATGTAAAATTGTGTCAAGCACAAAGTTTGTAACAGCAGTTATGCAATTTCTATCGGAACAGTTGCATAACCGACTCTTTATCATTCTCAAAACATCTGGAATATTTCGCCATCGCTGAAAGACAATGCTCTACCTCTGACTGTAACAATTTTGTCAACTACTTACTCACCGAGACACCATTCATGCTCTCTTAAATTTTCATGAGATATGGAAGCCTGATGAAATGGCTTTAGTATTAAATTTACTTTTATAGTCATTAATATACACAGGATAACTCATAAAAGTAAAGCAAATAAGTTTAGAAACATTTTTGCAAATTTATTAAAAATGAGAAACTGAAATATCTCATTTAGGAAGTATTCAGACCCTTTATTCGGTAACTTTGCAGAAGCACCTTTGGCAGCTTCAAGTCTTCTTGGATAAGTCTCTACAAGCTTTGTGCATCTGGATTTGAACAGTTTCTGCCATTCTTTCTGGCAGATCCTCTCAAGTTCAATCAGACTGGATGGGGAGCATCTGTGAAAGTCTGGGCTTTGGCTGGGCCACTCAAGGTCATACTGAGACTTGTGCTTCGGGTCATTGTTGTGCTGAAAGGTGAACCTTCATCCTAGTCTGAGGTTAATCTGGAGCAGGTTTTCTTCAAGAAGCTCTCTGTATTTGGCTTCATTCACCCTTCCCTCAATTCCGACCAGTCTCCCTGTCCCTGCCACTGAGAAGCAAGTATTGACACTTCGAGATAATCAAAGTGAACCGGATTCACCTCAGATCAGTTTGGAATGCCTGAGCCAAGGCTCTGAATACTTTAATCAGATATTTCAGTTTTTGATTTTTAACAAATTTGCAAAAAATGTCTAAAAACATGTTTTCACTTTGTTATTATGAAATATTCTGAATAATGGCCAAAATAATGAATAATGGCCAAAAAAGTAAGTCCAATCAGTTTTAAACTGAATCCATAACACAATAAAGTGTGCAAAAAGCTAAGAGGTCTGAATACTCTCTGAACCCATATGATTTCCTAATCTGAGAGACTTGATGAATATAAGCCCATGTGTCTGTATTTGTATGACTGAATGTGTTTGAGTATGTAGTACCTAACAGAGTCTCTCATAATCTCATGGAGTAAACGCATCTCCTCCTGCTCAGTGAAACTGGGCAGATGAGCTCCCAGTGCTTCACAAAACTGCTCAGCCTCTTCCCACGTGCGTTTACGACTCACTCTCTCTTCGTTAAACACCTACATGTGCACACACATGGACAAACAGCATGACATAACTGACATGTGATTCTGACAAAGGCACAGACACACACACACACACAAACCTTGTAACAATACTTCATTCCCTGTCGGGTAACCCATCCTGGAGAGCAGGTGGCATTGAGGTTAGAGTCAGCTGGTGAAGTCGGGACAGGAGTTTCAGAAGCAATGAGACTCTTGCAGATACTACCAGCTTTAAACTCAGTGCAGTTCTCCACAGACCATTGACCTACTGGGCTCGTGGACATCGCTGCACACCCTCCTACTTTACCTATAATGTGCGCGCGCACACACACACACACACACACACACACACACACACACATCAGCAGAGCTGGCAATCCCTATAGGTCATCTTCTGAAATACGCAACGTAGCCATAAATAGTGTATAGTAGCTTTTAGTTTTTAGCATACAGTTTAAACATGTAGGTTAAGGGTTTCTATAGCTATCTTTTGAAGTTTGGTCAAAAAAGAGCTGCTGAACTATGCCCCTGTGTGTGTGTGCGTGCCTGCGTGTGCGTGCGTGCGTGACCATGCGCTGAGCAAAGCAGAAAGCGATGCGCAAGCTGGAAAGCTTGCAAGTGTCATTCTGAAAAGTTACTGACTGACTGCTCAGCCTAAATGAAAAGCTCATGTGCAATCTTACCCTGGGGTTCTGAGTGGCCTACTGTTGACATGGTTTCAGAGGCATATGTAGTTTTTACATAAACGGGTTGGGAATAGTTGGAGGGAAGGGCTTTATCAATGTTTTCATGGCTATTCACATCACAGTCAGCAGAAGGCTCTAAGAAACACAAAAAGCTCATTTAACTTGTACTACATTAAGTTTGCTCAACCTGGTTCTCCCCATTTCCAGTTGGTATATGTGACTCTGCTTGCTTTTCCATCCTGGCTGAACCACTGGTATTCTCCTGTGCCTTTAGCATCCTGAAGCCCAGTCCAGAAATACTGACGCTTACTGCTTACATGCTCCTTCAGCAGACTGTTAATGAAAGCCTGCTCAAACCTAAACAAGAAAGAGAATGTGTGTGTGTGTGTGTGAGAGAGAGATACAGGCAGACATTTATTAAACGTTTTAAGAGTTGTCTATTGTTTCATATTTAGCTGAACATTTACCTGTCATTAATGATGAGTTTACAGCTGTTCTTATAAGAGACTTCCCGAGTGTCAACTTTATAACATGCATCTTTATACCTCCTCCAATCCTATATAAGAAGATAGAGAAATGAGCATTATTATTTTCTTCCTTCATACTTCTAAGATCCGCAAAAATCAGTTTCAGTTCCGCTGACGTGCAAACAGGAAAACGATATCTTACCCCGTCTTGTGGGCAGCTATTTTCTGTTGCGTTCTCATTTACCTTGCCGGCTTTCTTACACAGGAAGGACTTCAATGCACTGCAAGAATCTACAGACCATGCATGTATCTGGGGGCGCAGAATATTAAAAAGTGTTGGTGAGAGCTAGATTTTTTCCTGGTATGCACACTTTTAACCTCCACCTTATACTCTCACACCTTTTAGTCAACTATGAAGTGTGAACTTAGGAATGCAGATTGAGCCAAATCCTGTACTAACATAAGGACATTTTATTGGTGACATGCTATTGCATTATATGGTTCTGATCAAATTCTAGAGCTGAATGGATCTGAGCTGAATAACAGCAAACCAGCAAAGCCACCTAGGTCTGGATTAATAACATATGTAGAAATATAATATTTGAATCATAATGGGTTGTAAATTCCATCAGCAGATCTTATTAGTTTTATCTATACACTGTAAAGAAGTAAAGAAGTAAAAAATATCTTGAATGTGGACAAATGTATCTCGTAGTATTTATTATGAGATTACTATAAACCAAATGTTATATATTATAGTCTGTTTTTAGATGCTTTTACACATTAAGCAAACCTTAAACTAATTTTGTGTCTGTCTAGAAATAAATACTTAAAATTAGAAAAAAAATACAAGATAAAGTTGATTACATTCAAGATATTTTGACTTGCTAAGATGTCATTTTTGCAGTGTATGAAAAATATTAATTGAACTTTGAAAAAGGTTTGATGCATGATACATTTTTTAGCTCCACTAATTACTATTAATAACCACATTTAATTGCCCTGGGCTGGTACACAGATTCATTCTTCACATGGATTAGAAGCAATATTAACAGCTCCATTTTAAGCTGAAAGCATGATGGCATAACAACATTGATGGCTTTTCTTGGAAAAAAAAAAAATTGTGGCTTGTATCACACACACATTAATATTTAGGGTGAGCATGTTTCACTTGTACACCACTACTTTAATGGGTCATCTCACTCAATACTTGGCTCCTGTTCATACACATTTAATTCAGCTGTGGCTTGCTGCTCTTTGGCAGAGATGCTCTGCTCTGCTCAATTATTTTCCTTTGGTGGAGTCCCAGCTTGTTTCATTTGCATATTCACACACTGTCGACTTTTTTAGGAATACCTGTACATCTACACATCGATGCAGTTATCTAAATCAGCCAATCATGTGGCAGAAGAGCAATGCAGAAAAAAATCATGCAGGTACAGGTCAAGAGCTTCAGTTAATGTACACATCAAACATCAGAATGAAGAAAAATCGTGATCTCAGTGACTTTAACCGTGGAATGGTTGTTGGCATCAGAAGGGCTGGTTTGAGTATTTCAGAAACTGCTGATCTCCTGGGACTTTCACATACAATAGTCCCTAGATTTCACACAGATTGGTGTGAAAACCAAAAAACATCCTGTTAGTGGAGGGTCTGCAGGCTGAAACACCTTGCTGATGAGAGGAGAATGACCAGACTGGTCTGAGATGAAAGGACGGATATAGCAACTCAAATAATCACTCTTTACAACTGTGGTGAGCAGAAAAGCATCGAAGAACGCACAAAACATCAAACCTTGAGGTGGATGGGCTACAACAGTAGATGACCACAGTGGGTTCCACAGGAATATGAGGCTATCATGAGTACAGACTCACTGAAACTGGACAGTTGAAGACTAGAAAAAAAAATAAAAAATCACCTGGTCTTTTTCCAGACTTCAACTGTCCAGTTTCAAAATGATTTTTTACATTGCTCTGCTGCCACATGATTGGCTGATTCGATAACTGCATTAATGTGCAAGTGTACCTAATAAAGTTGACGGTGTGTGTATATCTTAGCACAGCGGTTCTCACACTTGTTCCAGCCAGGGAGCCTTTAATGCATGGAAAAAATCCACAGAACTCCTCACTACAGATTTATTCCATGAACATAATTTAACTATTCAAATATTAGATGTACAATAATATTTTGGCTATTTATTGGAGCCAGAGTTTTTTTTTTATTCCTGAACTTTCCAATCACAGAATACTTTTTATTAACATTATCATTCCATTCAAACCCTTATTTATATGTCAACTTGTTTTTGAGTTAATGAAGTTAAAATTCAAGCGGCTAATAACTATAAGAACTCAATAATAAATGTAATTATTCTTGAGTCAGCTTGCACAGTTGTGAGAAAGTGTCAACAGTGAATTGGTGTGTGACTGCCTGTGGGTTAGGAGTGTTTTGCTTTTTGCGTGCTGTGACATCAATAAGACCTGCTCACTGCGGATTAGCTCTAAGTCTGGAAACTATTCAACAGATGGTTTTGCTTTCCGGATGCAGTCTTTAGATTAAAAAAAAAATACATTACTGCTTATCTGTCTCACTATTAACATACTGATGTGCAGCATTTTTACCCCAGTTTCATGGCAAAAATGAGTGTGTGCTGCAAAATGAAGACACAGTCCTCTATGCCTGTACAAAGTGAGACACCGCTTGCCCCATCTCATACAGCACTAGTCTCAGTGGTGGAGTAAGTGGTAAATGGGGTCAAATTTGACTTTTTTCTCATAAGATGGTTTAGCAGGAGCAAAGCGATTTTCTCACAGTCTACTAACCGTGTAGTGGTACAGCAAGGCATGTTGAATAGTAATTTATCTGTAATCGATGTTATGCTCTCCTAAGCGTCATTCAAAGTTATATGTATGTATATATGTATGTATGTATGTAGTTAATATATAATTAAAGAACTGTATTATTGCAAAATATCATCCTTGATGTAAATTAATGTGACATATCCATTAACACTAGAGCCACATACCAAATCAGAGAGGACCACACATCCTGTGGTGTTGGGCTGCAGCATTGGTGGTTGATTACGTGCCCAGTACGTAAATGACGCAACCGATCCATCTTCCCACTTAAAGTGTTCTGTGTTGCTCTCAGCCTTCAGACCTATCCACGGGTTCAGAGTCTCTGAGAAATACAAACACATTCCTTCTCAGTTTCCTTCCTGCACCAGTGTTTTACTGACATTTGCAGAATATCATGATTTGTGTCTATATTGGTTGCACAGGTTTCGTGGGTGTTTTATAGTCCCTAAAACTCCAGTCTATGGCTGTGTAATCTGCTACTGTTGTAAACACATTTCACTGCTGTCTCTGCTGCCACATTTAGTATGTACGCAACGTTCATAGTGCACAGAAGAACTTGGCATCGCTGACCATAACTAAACTAAACAACTGTCTAGTTTTGGCTAAGCAGCACTACACACTGCTGTGCTAATTACATTTTTTTTTTTTGGTTCAGCAGCCGCTTTCTCTCATAGCCTCTTTCAGCTTATAACGAGAATGTGATAAATACTGAAAGTTTAACAGATTTTATGGAAAAGTCGTTCTCAGATAAGGGATTTTTTTGGTGCTTACCACAGCTGTGGTTAAATAAACCATGTGTCTCTGGTGCTGGATTTTCCAAAGGAAGCAAAGCCGTTAACTTTTGCTCTGATAACAAAGCAGGTTTATAAACTAATTGTTCCTATTTATCGTCACATTATTATTATTGAGTTATTCTGCTAAAATATAGAACCTGTAGCTTGTGGATACGTCAGTAGAGGATGATCTTATGTTATGCCTACTTCCTGTAAAATGCATGGTGAGCATATGCATGTCCTCCAGACTGTGGATGCTGGCCAGCTGAGCTCCGTTCTTTACACACACTTGCTGCGCCTCTGCATACATCTTCCTTTCCCCCATCTGGGTTCCATAAAGATTATAGCAATAACCCTGCCATGGGAACCATCCGCTCTCACACTGGGTGGCCTTGTACACCTGTTTATCTGTAGAGAGACATACGAACACAAAGATCTTAAGTAAATATAGACTATTTTGACACTATGGTTGCATCGCTTTAATATCCCACCTGTAGTCTCTGTCTGGCTGGTATTCTCTTTCTTCTCACAGATATATGGCAGCTTCTTCTCACATGACTCCCCACCAAAGCGCAAATTAGGGTGTATCACCCCACACTCTGGTGACATCCAATTGTGCTGGTCTGAAAACACAACAGTTTATTAATCCATCCATACAGAAAAGTCTTTGATAGGCTTCTTTTACAGAAGCTGTCATCATAGCTAATGAAAGTTCAATACCATGCACAGTCTTTAGAAACCACACACACAATGAAAATGACTCAGGCAGACAGATGTTTGTCCCACCACATCTAGAAAATATATGGGCATAAATGGATAAAGGTCCTATTGAAGCAGCAGATTTGTTCAAACACACGCATTCACATCAACAGTGACCCTGGCGACAACAGAAGTCTATTGTCTTTAGGGTGGAGACTAACACACTTGCTCTACACAAAGGTGGTGGAACTGACCCATCTCTAGCCAGAACAATGGCACACACTATACAACATTTTCAAACAAATCTGAATGCCTGCTGTGATACAAAGGACTACAGGCCATGTTTCACAGCTTAAACCTACACTGTGTGTTAAAAGTGATAACAAGTTCAGTTGTTTTGTAAGACTTCGTAATAAAAACTTTCATTACCTACTTCCCATGGGAAATAAACTAAAGGTGATGCATCTGACCACTGCCACCCCTGCGCCCAGTCCAGTTGGTTCAGCCCGATCCACAGCTGCTCCGGTAAATCTTTTGTTACTTTAGGTGCAGAAATACATTAGAGTTATTTCAGTGTTTAAGTGGCAATTATAATTAACTAACATTAATAAAGGAATCATTTTAGAAATGGCATGCTTGAGTAAATTTGTACTATGACAATGTTTCAGAGTTACAGAATCAGAAAACCAATACTGTAGCTACAACAGAATAAAGTCTAGATTAGGGGTTCCCAAACTACGTGTAGGGTCAACTGATTTACAAATGGGGTCGCAAGAGAAATCTCCTCTTCTGTTTCATTCAATTACTTTACAAATTAATGTAAGAAATATCGAAGACAGATTTTGTGTGCTAATATTTTCAAATGGTGCTGGTGAGTCATGTTAGTGTAGTCTTTTTCACTATCCTGACACACTGCACTATCGTAGTTCAGTAATAAATGTTCCCGTCCATCTACTACTAAGCAAAACAAACTACGTTGTGCCTCAAATTTCATACTTATGCACTAGTCTAGACTGTTATTGTGTACTAATACTAACCGGTTCTCCGATTGCAGTTAGTGCTTGAAGTTTAAAAACCTCTTATGCCTACCGAAAGGTTTGTTTTGTGTACCAGCCTTCTGGATTTTCTAGATTATTAATTACTTTTGAATGTAAGGCCAGAGCTTTGGAATTGAGACACAGCCCATGACAACAACCATGACAACAGCAGAAAGTTTTAAGAGTGACAGAGCTCGTCAGTGTGTTTAACATCGCTGTGCATAAAATAAAAATACAATTGGGACAGGCATGTTTGGCTCTTTACATGCTGTCTAGTGGATGTCACTTTTAAATCTGCCAGATGTACAAAAGATACAGCGAGTGTGTGAATAATGATGCTGCTTGTGTTGCCATTGCTTCTGCACATGCACGCAAAATCACGTGTCAAGTATAAACCAGGCTGCCTCGCGTCGGGCACAGCACCGTGGCGTGGATTATTTTTCTATAACACAACACAACCCACTAGAATGGTAAGTCAGTGCAAGGAATAGTCCTTTGGTTTTCAATCACTTATGTATATATAGTCATATTTGTATGTAACTGACATAATAAAATGTTCAACTGTTACAGTAGTCCTATATTAAAAATCTGAAATGGAGTTGTTGATAATTCATAATGTCCATTTGCCCAAAAGGTTTGGGAACCCCTGGTCTACATGTTCAAACAGAAAGCAAGTAGTCATGGATGCCATGGGTGTCATTATTACCTATGCAATATCATTTGAAATATTATAGCATTGTCTGATACTTAATAAATCTATTACGAACCATTTCTGACCACATCCCAATAATTCACTCTGTAAAAGTAGGCACAGCAGCTAACATTTCATACTCCTCGCTGCATTCCACTGCACTGTGAAGGATAAATGGTTTGTTTGTATATAATCATATTTACAGTTCTGCAGTTCTCGAGGACTGGATACACTGAGCAAGTCTCCACCCTGACTACGGCAGGCATCCCTCGCCTCGTGCCACGGAACCATCGCTGTGGAAACCACCTGGTAACAGCGACCATCGAAGGGGCCGTCCCATAATGTACCACATCCCTTCTCTGAGACAGACATCATAGGTTGGGAGAGACCGGATGAAAGAGATAGCCATAGAAAGAGAGAGAAATGAGAGAGAGAAAGAGAGATAGAGAGAGATCTTGTACTTTCTCTTACCCAACAATTCAAAAAGCATTTTCTCATTCCATAATGTACATTATACACAGAGCAGAGCTAACTGTTTTATTAATATGGGCTATGCTAATTTGGACTGTTGCTGTTACTTGATATCTAATCTTTCAAAATCTATTGCACTGTCACAGGTTTCAAGTAAGAGATAACGTCAAGGGTCAGGGTTATGCCGGATCTCGAGTCTATCCCGGAAACACTGGGCACAAGGCAGTAATACACACTGCATGTGTTGTCAGGATTAAATCTCGGACCCTAGACCTGTGAGGCAGCAACCCTACCCGCTGCGTTATCAAGTAGCTCACCAAGTTTGTTATTTTCAGATGTCGGTACACGTCCAACATGCTCACATAATACAAGGAGCACCGATTTAGTACTGTGACTAAGTTTTATGGCAGGAGCTCCTTTAGAGGTCTCCTGATAAAAGGAATTAGCGGATACTTACCAGCCAATCAGAAATGAGTAACAGTGAGCATTGTAGAAATAATAATATTCCTGGTTACAAGCATGCTTTCAAATAATTATTATTACAAAAAAAATTTATTTCATCATTAACTATTCAAAAAAGAAGGAAGGATGTAAGCTCACCATATTTTAGACAGTTTCCCCACTTTTGATCATTATCATAGTTCTCAGTTGTGGAACACCAGGTGAGAGAGTCGGTGGCATTGGCATGAAGGCAGCTGTTGTGCCAGGTTTTGTTGTATAGGAAGGGGAACGTGCAGGGTGCACCATAAGAGTTACCACCGCTGGTGTGAATCGCTAGAAACACAGATAAACAAGGGTTGATTGCAAAACAGAGAGGGTGTATGTGTGTGTGTATGCTGATGGTGAGGAAAGTCCCCAAACTGGTTCAAATGCAATATAAACCTGCTTCTTCGAACCAGCTTGATTACACTGTAATCGTCCAATAAACACCAACAACAGGCTATGTTTAAAAGCAAACATTCACTGCCAGACAACCACTCATTCCCGGAACTGAGCAAAGCTGCCACAACCATACAATAAATATGAGCAGAACAAAATAGAGTGTCATCATTTAAAGTCATCCAGGACTGGACTAAGTTCTGGGTGTGGTTGTTAATTTGTCTTTGGCTAACTTTGAAAGAAGCGAAAGCGAAAGTCGATCTATGCCTAGGATTATGCCCACGGCATTTGTCCCACACTGTGATCTGTTGACGGGAAAGATAACATGAACAGAATTCCCCAAAAACTCCACAGAAACTGAGGTACATTGTGTACTTACATACAACAACTGCAATATCCAGCTATCTGATGAATCATACCGTACCTTATGCACATACTCATCTCTAAAACAACCAGGACTTACAACTTACAGGCTTAACAGAAGAATTAGCAGAACAACGATAAAACAGGAACAACCATTAAATAAAAATAATCTGGGCTGAGTGGCTTTCTATGAGGAAAGTTACAAAATTCTTCACGCAAGCAAAGTTTATTGTATGTTTATATGCATTTGTATGTACAGTGCCCTCCAGAATTATTAGCATTCTTCATAAAAAAAAATTGCAAAAATTATAATTTGATAATTTAGATTTTCTATTCAAACAAAAGAATTTTTAAAAAGCTTTTATCTCTAACAAAAATTTACTCTTTAGAAATACTTTTTTTTAAATAGCAGTATTTTCTCTCAATGCAAATTGTCATTCTTGAAAAACGGTTTTATTTTAAATATTTTTCATTTGCTCTCAGTTCCCCAGACTCTGTTGTTGCTTTATCCATGTCCTGTTTCCCGGTGGTATAAATACAAGGTTACATACATGTAAAAATCCCACTGGCATCTATTACTTTGGGAAAAAACACACGACTTTCAACACAAGAGAGACATGTGGTTGTTCACCTGTGCAAAGCAGGGTGTAAAGTAACAGATCTGAAAAATACATAAGCAGTTAAAAATAAAATTAGCATGCTTAGGGCCATAACAAAAGAATTCACATGTCTCAAACAGGTGGACACATGAGCACACTGTCCCTACACACACACACACACACACACACACACACACACACACACACAGAGCGAGAAGGATGGTGAAGCAGGTAAAAGTGAGCCCAAAGTTCACAGTTTCAGAAATGAACAGTTTAGCTGATAGTTGTGGTTGCATTACATGCCACTTTCAAAACAACAAGCTGTGAAGCTCAAAGTGTCGTAAGAAAGACGCCCTTCCTGGGAGCATCTTATATAACACAGCATCTAAACTTCTTCATTAAAACTACTACTGACATTGTGTGTTGTGGTTAGATGAAATCAAAATCAAGCATTATGGTCATTATGGTCATACCATCAGCTTGTATGGTGACAAAAGGTGGCACCTGATAGCCACTGTAAAACATGGTGGTGGATAACTGATGCTTTGGGGCTGTTTTGTGGCTGGTGTTTCAGGGGCTCATGTGAGGAGTGACAGCATCATGAATTATGCTAAGCACCAGGATATTTCAGACTAAAACCTGGTTCCCTCTGCCAGGAGGCTCAGACTTGGCCATAGATAGACCTTCGAGCTTTGATCTTATTAGATAGAACAAGATGAGCCAAACATACCACCAAGTCAACACAAAAATGCTCCAAGGAACACAAAAACAAGGTTTTTCAATGACCATAGCAATCTCCACATTTAAACCTGACTGAAAACCTATGGTCTGATTTGAAGAGACATTTAAATGTTCTGCATGACTAAGGTTCCTTTACAAGTGTCTCCATCCTCGTTATACATTACAGGAAGAGAATCCATGCTGTTATTTTCTCCAGGACAGGTGTCACAAAAATAGTAACTGTATGGGTGCCAATAATTTTGAAATCAGTGTTTTGTAGGAAAAAAAATGCACTACTCAAAAAACCTTTGTGTTTGGAAAAAAAAAACAATATAACTATACAATGTCCCTGTGTGTTTGAGCTCAAAATAACACTTAACACTTGATTGTGTTTTTCTTTTTATATATTAATTCTTTACTCATTTTCATGAAGGGTGCCAATAATTCTGGAGGGCATGATATGTACATGTTGGCGTCTCTTACTTTGGTATGGCCTTTCACAGATGCTCTCCGTAGTGCCTCCCCTTCTCCAGGAATCGGACGCGTCCCGTTTGGCTGTCACAGCCCCGCTGGCGGAGACGCCCAGCCTCATCTGAAAGGTGGTGATAATATATCCCTCATAACAGCGCCATTGCAAAGTGACGTTGTCGGAACAGCTGGTGAGAGACAGCGTTTTGGACAGAATGTCCAGTCCCAGGCAGGCAGATAAACCCATGTGGAAGAGCCGATGTCCTGAGCCCCACTTCCACGACTGGGCTGTTGTTGATGAACAGTTTCCCAGAGTCAGAGATCCGTCCTGAGCCAGGAAACATTTGCCTGTGCCTTCATGCTGGATACTGAAGGTGTTATTATCTGTGGCACGACAGAGAGAGATTTCACTGTAGCAAAACAGATATTCAGCAGCAAAAAAATCAAGCCATATTGTTACAATTTTAGAGAGCTGATTCAAAGAAATACATTCTCCTGATTTTTTTTTTTTTTACTCATTCACTTTCAGTAACTGCTTTATCCTGGTCAGGGTCACAGTGGATTTTGGGAACACTGTATGTGAGACGAGAATACACCCTGGATGGGGTCAGTCCATCACACACACACACACACACACACACACACACACACACACATTCACATGCTCATTAACATGTAGGGGCAATTTAGAGTCAGTCATCTTGGGGAGGTGGGACGAAACCAGAAAACACAGAGGAAACCCACACGGACACAGGGATTACATGTGAAACACGATATAGAACTGGAGACCCTGAGCTGTGAGGTGACAACGCTACCCGCATGATTTCTTTATACCATACTGAAGCAAGGAAATATTCCTTCTGAAAAGCTGTGACCTCAGAGACGGAAACTTCCCATATGCAACCACACCTCCTATGTCTCTTCGAGCTTAGTTTAGCTTCCACAGCTTAAGATCTTCAGATGAACCTGTAATTTGGATTTAATCAGGAATAATCTAATTCTACAGGCTGTTCAGGGTTGCATACTTCTGACTGAAGTGTTTCGCAGTCAGCGCACGAGTATAAGATTGCGTTCTCTTGGCAATAGTCTTCTTGTAAACACTTTCATTTTGAAAATAAAGGTGCACTTTTGGTTTGCAGAAAGCAGGAGGGAGTACAGGCCTTGTAGCTTTTGGGTGGAGACCAAGCACTATTGTGAAAACAGTTCCAGGACAAGGAGGCAGGCTTTTTAAGGATTAGCTTTCCCTTTTCTGAGGATTAGGGCTCTTGAAATATGTGTACACATGTGTATAAATTATATGAAAGTAAAATGTCAGTGACTCTTTTTACTTTGAAATAATCTCTTCGATTCATGCAGTAGAGCAGTTAAAGGACTGTAGGGTACTCAACATACTAAACATACTAAATAGTATGCACAGAGTACAGAGAGGACTGTAGGTTACTAAACATACTAAATAGTATGCACAGAGTACAGAGAGGACTGTAGGGTACTAAACATACTAAACATACTAAATAGTATGCACAGAGTACAGAGAGGACTGTAGGGTACTAAACATACTAAACATACTAAATAGTATGCACGGAGTACAGAGAGGACTGTAGGGTACTAAACATACTAAATAGTATGCCCAGAGTACAGAGAGGACTGTAGGTTACTAAACATACTAAACATACTAAATAGTATGCCCAGAGTACAGAGAGGTCTGTAGATTACTAAACATACTAAACATACTAAATAGTATGCATAGAGTAGAGAGCAATGTTACTGTTTAGTGATAATTTGGCTGATGTGTTTCTCTGAACATAAAAACAACTGAAAATACAGAATATATCTGAACTAAAAAAAAGTTCTACGTATGTGTGTGTGTGTATATATATATATATATATATATATATATATATATATATATATATATATATATATATATATACACACACACACAACCAGTGTTACTGTGAGTCTGGAAAGAAGTTTAGTATTACAGCCTATATGTTATAGCTAAAGCTAATGTAATAGATTTGAATACACTTCCTATTTACGCAGCTAACCAACCAGTCAGCTGTCTATTTAAAGACACATGAAGCTATTGTTTGTTTGAAGCAAACTTTCAGATGCTAATGAACCCCAGGCTTCTGCGACTTCAGACTACTACAGAAGAGAGCCATGAAGAAAGTTAGCATGTGATGTGATGTGCTGTGAGGATATTCTGCGTGGCCTCGCGCAGGAATGCAGTCTTACCAGCGGTCCCAGCCAGTGCGCAACTTCCCAAACGAACCGTGCTTTCTCCACAAAGTAGCCACAAAACCGCACAAAGCACTCCCTGCCCAACCCAGTCCATGGTTACACGGCAAAAGCCTGCTGCTTTAAGTCATTCGTTACTTTTCTAACACTGACAAGTTCACTCCGTTACTCTATCCCACTGAGCAACTCGCCAAGCTTCCCCTCCCAATGACTTGCAGCTATGCAACACTCTGTTTAGTGTTATTACCCTCCGAAATGGAGCGTCGCGATTGGCCAACTGTCAGTTACGTCACCGCTCAAGAAACCACGCCCAAACATAAAAAGGCTTAGTGGATCTTCTCCAGAGTATTATCTCAAACAGAGTGACTTATTTATAGTCTTTCTGGAAATTGAAGACTTCTAAATGTTATTCTTGTGTTTAAATTCATGCTTAATTTGCTATTGTTAAACAAAGTTACCAGTACTCCCAACTAGCATGTGGATGATCATTTATCAGGAGAAGTAAAAGGAGAAGTTTATTCGAAGATCTGCATGACAAAAAGATCTGCAGCCAACATTGTGGTTTGGCCATGTTCTTCAAAAACTATTTGTGTAGTCTACAAAGAAATGTAGGCAGAAGTTACATGGAGCACATTTCCTTTATTTCAACTTACTGGGAATCAAAACTGCATTGTAAGGAAAAAAAAAAGTTACATATGCTGTCTAGGAGTTGGATCTCACAGCTAAAAACTGAATGTACAAACTGAATGTTCCTCTGTCACACAAGTTATTCAACAAATAAAAGCAGATTAAAAACAAATAAAAGTACATTAAGAATAAGAACAAATAAAAGTACATGAAGAATAAGAGGGAAGGGCCCTAGTGGCAGCTTCATACAGCTGTTCAAAACTATTTTTTACTTCATTACAAACAAAACAAACATGACAGTAAAACTGTAAACCATGATTCAATACTGTACAGCTATTTTATCCCATGTGGCACAAAAAAAGTCACATCACATCAAGCAGAAAAGGAATATTAACCCCGTTAACCCTTTCAATGAGCACAGTGCATATACAAAGTGGAAGCATGACTGTCTTGTGATCTATTCCAAGGCTGGCTTCTAGAGAAGACCACACAATATACTAAGTAGTTCCATATAAATGTTTTTTACACAGGAACCTTTATCTGACACAGAACCGAAGATGCTGACCGGAAAATACCAAAACAACAAAACCGACTATAGGAAGACCAGGCATCATTGAGCCACTCTTTCTGTTTAAAGATACAAATTGATCTTTTACAGTTTACTTAGAATATCCAAAATATAAACAATCAGCTGGAAAAAAGGGAGCAAAAATTACAGTGAACTCTATCCAAAGACATGTGAGCCTTCTATAGGTATAGGTTAATATGTTATTCTGAATTAGCTGGTTTTACTGGCTGACTCTTTATTGTACAGTTGTTTTGTGATTTGGAGTTCATCAGTGTTTAGGGATTACTCCTGGATTTGGAAAGTCTCAGCGGCCTTTATTCCACTAATAATGCTGAAACAGAGCATGGGGTGTTGAAATGAGATAAAGTGCTCGTCAAAGAACAAACATACTACAACAATTCTACAATAATTTGTTCCGATAAAACAGGATTCACAATTCAAAAGAATAACACTCACTAAAACCATGTTCAAATACTGATAACAAAAGGCTGTGCTGTCTTTCCAAAATAAACAAGTCTGCTTTGCTGCTGCTTTGGTGTGCTGCAGCTAATTTTAAAGCTATTAAAGACCATTATTCCTGAAGGATTCATTGTTTATTGTTCTAATCCAGGCTAGAATAAACTTCCTGCTGAACAAGGCCTTCAGGATCAGTCTTCTGAGGATGATCTTCACATGAACACGTGTCAAAGTTGCATAAATAACATTTACCAGCAGAAATTTCACCAGCAGACACTGGTGTTCGCTGGCTTATATTAACAGTCTATAGCTGTGTTCACAAAGTCTCCCTGATGCTGTGAAAACAAGAAAATATTACTGTTTAACTCAGGACTATCCTTCCTTATTCCCTATCTTCCACGTTACTGTTTAAAAGCATGACAACATTATGTGCATAGTGCTGCTGCTGTCGATCACAGCAAAGAGAACCATAAACCAAAGAGACTGTTTAGATGCAGGATACAAGTTTGGTCCTGACCACAGTATCCCTGATGGAAATCTCTCTCTCTCTCTCTCTCTCTCTCTCTCACACACACACACACACATACACACTCACACACACACACACACACATTTGTCTTACTATCCATGAGAACATAATTATTAATGCAGCTAATTATTGCTATGCTATACCTAAATCTAACCCTAACCTTAACCCCAGTAAACAAAAAGAAACCTTTTGGCCTTTTTTTAAAAAAAATAAAACTGTCAGATATTCCTATTCTTGTGGATATAAAAACATGTCCCAGAATAACCAACCCACCCCACCAAAACCTCTCTCACACACACACACACACACACACACACTAATCCCCTGCATGTGTCTCTAGGTCCGTCAGGAGTACGTTCCCGTCTGAGTCCATGGCCTGAGAGCTGTAAAAGGCGCTGCCAAGTGATGGAAGCCTCCGGAATCCCAGCGTGTTTCTCTTATACACAAACCACAGCAATCCCGCCATCACCGCAAAGAACAATATGGCCACTAAGACTGCAGCTGGAACAACTCCATGATGCAAACCTGGAAGAGGAAAATGTCATTCATTCATTCGTTCTTTCAAACCATTTTTTTCCCCTATTCATTCATCCCAATTTCCCAGCTACTACAGTTCTCATGGGTCTTACAACAGCTACCAATCTGGGTGTGAAGCCAGTACATCTTTCTGAGCTGCTATGTATGCAACATCTTAAGTCAGCTGAATGCACTCAGGGAGACGCTAAGTGCCTTTTTCCGTATACATGAGCTCACAGATGTTTGCGATTGACTAGCGTCAGTTTGAGAGGAAGATCATCCTTCTCACCCAGAGAGCAGGGCTAATTAAGCTCTCACAGACTCCTGGCCATGGCATTGTAGGAATAAGAAAGCAAAATTATAATTATCCCCTTGCATACACAATATCACATTAATGCACTAAAGCATGAATTTCCTGCCAAAAACCAGAAATCTCTATTCATGCAGTGCATTACTCTATCTTGTAAGTGGGAGTCTATCTTCTTTAGCTGAAATCGTCTTTGGCTGAAATATAGTACAACACAGTGCTGGGAAATCAATAAGATGGCAGCTGAGACTTATGATTGATGAAATTTCCCTTACATAATCAAGTTACTAATACAGCATTTTAAAGAGGAAGGGTGGTGAAGGGTAGCAAGCAGAGGGGCAGGACAACACAGTGAGAATGAGAGAAAGCATTTACCAGTTATCGGCTCCACCTCCACCTCTTGGACTGACTCTGTCACAGAACAAACAATAAAAACAATATGGTGTCAGTCACACACTTTATACACATACCAAAAATCCCTTTAGTAAAAGATGACAATAACTGAAAGATTTTTTTAAAAAGCAGTCTTATGTTCCATAATGTTTCTGAATCTGGCACAGAATCACCAAAAATACCCCAAAATTCTGTATCACTGAGTCAGAGATGCAACTAAATCATCGACACCAATAAAACACGACTAGTCATTTAAAAAGTATGATCTGTATAAGTAAATTTTCCAGTTCTAGATGTATAATTGTCTAAAGTAGACAATAATATTAGGCGGAAATTGGAGTCACTATATTAATAAGATCGATATCCAGATAAGTGAACTACTGTAGGGCACAGTGACGTTTCAAGGCGTACAAATGCAGATGCAGAGGTCTGATGTCATAAAAATTTGTTTGTACCTGAACGAGTTTTGCATATGAAGCCAAGCCTGTTTGTGCAGCTGGCCAGGAGCCACTCAGCGTCTGATATCCGCATCGACACACACGTGTCTGCATGCATCACACTCGCATCCGGAGCCTTCAGGGGCCAGTTTGTGTAGTCCAGTGCAGAGCCATCCAGCCAGGTTAAAGCATCCTCTGAAAAATAAACATTCTCATCACTCTGTACATGCCATTTTTCTCTCTGTTTTATCAACTGAGCTTCAGTAACCATAATGTTATCTATAAAAAATGACACGCTTCAAAAAAAAAAGGGTTAATTCTAGTATCCTGAAGGGTTCTTTCAGTTGTCTCCCTATAAGGGAACCCTTAACAGTTTCATGCAGAATGTTACAAAAAGACGATTTCCCTTTCATAAAAGCTTCCAAATAAAATCTATTTTAGAATGCTAGAATCCCTTAACCATCATAAGAACACTTGCAATGCCATTTTTGGGAATAAAATGGACTCCATGGTAAAGCTAAGATGCATTCCAGCTGAATTTTATGTAAATATGCTATTTTTTTTATAGGTTTATACAGATATCTCTCTTACTGTCTATGTTATAATAAATGCCCAGCCAGACAGTCTCGAAGCCATCATAAAAGTTCTTCATCTGCTCCAGGAAGAAGCGGTTCTCCTCCTCGTCTCGGATCGTCAAAAGGTCAGAAGAATTGTCTGGAGATTACAGAGACAATACAAAGTTAGGAACAGAATTCAAAGACGCTTAGCCACCCACAGAATACCAAAATCTGAACTAAACCTGTGTCTGCTGCAATGAGGAACAGTAAAGGAACTATTTCCTCTATACACACTAGGTGGAGCACTTGTAACATGTGTTCAGTAAGCCTGGGCTGCAGTACCTTTTTTCCTGCAGTGTTCTCTTGCTTCCTCTAGAGGCATTCTTAAGACAACGGGCTCGAAATTGTAGCAGCTTCCACGAAACTTCACCCACGTTTCTGGGCACACCACTTCAGAGGAGAATGCTATACTTTCTGAAAGGGGAAGATAGAATGTCCCAGAAAATGCTCAAGGTGGCCGATAAATTTAATAAGGTAATAAACAGGGATGTAGGCATAGATATGGGTGTATGAGCACGTATGGAAGAGAAGAGAAGAGAAGAGAAGAGAAAGGAAGGAAAGGGAAGGAAAGGGAAGGGAAGGGAGAGGAAGGGGGAAGGGAACTCACTAGGTGCAGGTATGTAGCACAGCGCTCCTGGAAGAGGCATGTTGCAGTCAGCTCTTCTCCAGCCACCACTGATGTCAATGTACACACAATTTCCCAACAGGAAAGAATTGTCCCCGTCATCATCCACTGTGTCCCAGTGTGTGAACATATTATTACTGCCATCAATCCAATTATAATTTATACCGTCCTGTGGAGGGAGACTTGTTCAGTGTTCACACACACACACATACACACACATAGTACATAGCTAGCCATACTGTATAGGTATACTTACGTCCTGACTCACAAGTCCGATCCAGTGTGGGGCTCCCAGTCGGTTGACCAGCACAGTGAGGTAGGCCTGATGAAACGGGTCAGTGATACTCACAAGTTCGGCATTTTTCTCCATACAGGCAGTCAGGGCTTTGTACCAGCTCATGTTGCCATGGACAACATGGTAACTCCGGTTCTTATACTCAGAGAACTCTAGGGAGGCAGGGCCAGGATAGGAGTGGGAGGGACGTTTGGTTTTGTCTGAGATGGGAAAAGAGAGAGAATTAGTTACTGATTTAGTCATGTACAACCTGTGCAATCATGTCAGTTCAGATACATAAATACATGCAGTCATCTGAGCACACCTTGTGGTTTTTGACATACAAAGCCATAGCCACTCTGGGTGCACTTCTCCTTGTACCACTTTCCCGTAAAGTGAAAGTGGTGAGAGTTGGACAGAACAGTGCACGATGGTTCAGTTCCCTCAGTCAACCACTCCTCCTGCTGTAGACACACACAAAAAGTCAAATCACAAGCAAGATCACACACAAATACAAACTCTTTTCTTGAGTTAAGCACATCTCCACCTACACTGACAGAGTGCTCTGGTTCTACAGGTGACCAGTTTGTGTACGTTAGAGGCTTCCCATCGGTCCATTTCATGGTGTCTGCATCCTGTAAGCCAATCCAGACTCCCTCAGACTGGCCGTGAAGCAGCATGGTGATGTAAGCTTCAACAAAAAGAAATAATTACCAGGGTTAATAGGTTAAATAGTTTTGTACTATTTTTGAGTCATTGTGTGGTTCAGGTACAGAGGTGAGCGGGCTCACCTTGTTCAATCTCGTCCTCGATTGTAACCAGCATGCCTTGGAAGCTAGAGCAGATGGACTGAGCATCTGTCCAGCTCTTCCCCTCTTCCGGCTGGGATGGGAGATGCAGCAACAGACACTAGCCGATCAAACCAAAGAGTGAGATAAGAAATCTCAATAGCATATAGTAAGCAACAATTTAGCTGCGTGGGAAAAGCCAAAATTAACTGGTTAGTTAGCTTAACTGAATGAAGCTTAATTAAATATTAGGACAATTCTCACAGGTCTTGTTCTAGTGTTTGCTTTGCCTTTCCTAAATTTTAAAACCTTACTGACTGCACTGTTTCTTCCTACATAACCAAGCGCTCTTTACTGTGTGTTTTACGTCAACTGAAACCTGCTGGTTTTACATGAAGAACTCTGGATACATCCAAGGCAACCTAATGTTACATCTCAAATATGGATCTAATTCAAATATCTTTAACATTGATAATGTATGATAATTATAATGATAATTAATCATAATGATAATGTATAATTTTCTGTCTTTTTGTAAATGGAGCAGTTGAAAAATCAAACTCTCTTGAATTGAGCCCAAGGCTCTGGTACAGCACTATCAGTGATCAGCGTATGTCCATGTTTCACCTTGTGGCCATAGTAGAACCATTTTTCTGGGCAGGCGCCGACAAAGTGAGGCTCCCGTGGGGTCTCCACCACCGATATGGTCCTGCGTTTACACACGTAACCACGAAGATCCACACAACGATTTGCTGACCACGCCCCTACACAGAACGCATATGGTTAGTGAGATTGTGTGTTGAGAGTGTTTGAGAACATTTTGGTGCTGCTCACCTGTCAGAGACATAGAGATGCAGTTTTGTCCAGTTTGTCTGGAAGGCTTTCCATTTTTCCAGTTCTCAAAATCTAGGGCTGTTCCATCAGTCCAACTATAGGACACAGAGACACACATATGATCAGGAGAACATACATACACATGCATTCATGCACACACAATTAAGCACCGTGTTGGACTTGCTCAGGATGAGTATATTTAAAGAAATTCACTCTTGTACCCTGTGGCCGAAAGCCTTGGACACTCTACAGAGTTGGTGGATAGAGATTAGCATAAAAAAACACTGGAGTAGTACTTTAAACACTGTACATTCTGATAGACTTCTTCGCCCACAAATCTGACTAAATATAAATATGCAAAATCACCTGAAACCTTGATGTGCGCTGTTAGCTGACAGACCAATCCACCATTCAGTAGTACTTTGAACAGCCTAAAAAAGATAGAGAAAAAAGAGCGAAAGGGGAAAAATAGAAAACAAAAGTGAGAAATCATCTCTTATTTTGGCCTTCCACAGCCATCACCACTCCAGCCTAGAGTAACCGCTCAGTCTTCACACCACCCTGAAGGTGTCTAGCATTCTGAGCACTTTACATTCTCTAAATCCATATACTACAATGTTTATATCATTCTTTGTATATGGAAAGAGAAATCTATTCCACTCTGGTACTATGTGTGTGCATGTTTACCTACTTTCATCATGCGTTCTTTGACGAATGCCAGTTCCTCTTTGGAGTGTAAGGACAACAAGTCTGCTCCCATCATCTTACAGGCGAACAACACGAACTCCCAAGGGTACACCTGGCTGCCCAAGTAGTACTCGGCTCCACGGTAGAACACCCATGGCTCATTCTCTATACATGTACATATTGTGTTAACTATGCTTACCACCACTATCATTAGCAATAGGGCCTGAATGATATATCATTGGGCAGATAAAATTACCCTATATTAAATTTTCACACAATGCTCTTTTGAAAAATCACAAAACACACTGTCAGCAGAGATCAACTGTATGGCACAATAGTGCTCTTTTGGATGGCTGTGGCATAATCAAGATGCAAACCTGTGATCTTTTGAATATTTAGGCAGTCATGCCACACAAGTTATATATGTATGTATACATATGTATGTTTGATGATGTATATGTATAACACATATGTATTATGCCTATTGCTGATACAGTTGTTTATCTGAGTTTTAAAAAACTATGAACACTATTATCTTCTTATTCACCAATAATATTGGTTTTGTGATTTTTAGCTTTTAAAATCAGTAATGGTACTGATGACAAAAGTTTTATAACAGTCAGCCCTTAATTAGTAGTAAAGTTAATGTGCACTCCTGGTTCACTTACGATTGTTGTACCAATAAGGCTTTGTTAACTCCACACCTGAAAAAAACATGGGAATGTTAGTCATGCAATTACAATGTAAGACAAAATAAAAAATGAATTTGTAATGAAAGCTTAGGCTGAGAGACTCACTAGAAATACTGTGTGTAACACGCATACAAGCATGCACACACACCCGTGTATGGACAAACTGAGACCCACCTCTGGGCACCTTGCAGATCCATTCATGTTTGGCGTCACAGGGTCGGGGTGTGAGAGTGTTGGTTAGATCACTGTACACTGCACAATCATGAGTGCTCACATCCTCATTCTTGTCCTCTATGAATGATTTCACCACCTGTAAGACAACCGTTAGAATGGTACTGAACAGACTGCATCATTTAAACTGAGGCTTTAGCGACTGAACACAAGCAACATGACCATTCGAGGACACAGTTCAATTAACCCATTTAAGAAATCTACTGTAGTTTGCATTTATTAGCATTAAGGAAAAAGGCAAGATAATGTCCATTATATCTAATTCAAATTCTATCTACTTGCAAAGAGAGGCATATACATACAGACACATGCAGAAATCAAGTCAGAAATATATAAACCTTCTTGTAACTGCTGAAGTAACATTAAAATAAGGCTAATGCAAGAATTATACATTGCAGTACCTGCTAGAGGGCAAAAAAGAATATTATAGTCCTGAAAATGAAATCCTTTAAAATTATGCATTTCTCTCTCTAGTCATTCATATACCCATTTCTCAGTCTCTCTCCTTACCGGTGTGCTGTCTGACCACTCCCAGGCTCCAGCAGACTGTGGATCTCTTTTAGTGAAGCCAACCCAGAACCAACGACCCTCTGTACTGGAGGAGAAGAATAGAAAGAGAGGGACAGAAAGAGAGAGTGAGAGGAAGCAAAACTCCTCTAACAAATCACTGTAATGAGTAATAAATCTGATTTTTAAAATGAATTACAAAACAATATATAAACAAACTGAGATGGAGTCTGAACTGCCTAGTGTCAACGTGTGAGCCAACCTATCAAACATCTTAGTCAGGAGCTGTTTGACAAAGGCCTGGTCCTCGTAATAGTGAAAGCTGGCAAGGTCTGCACCAAGAGCCCGGCAGAAAAACTCTGCTTCCGACCATGAGCGACGCATCAAGATCTTCTCATTGTGGAACACCTGAGAAGCCCGATAAACAATCGATTGTTACCATATTTTAGCAAACACAACAACTGCAACATAAACCCAGAAGTGCATCTAGATTTGCAAACTCCAGAAGACTTCATACATATCCCCTAAATGTTCTGGTGAATTGTTCTCTTCTTCAGTGAAAGGCCTATTATTTACTACCTACTGTGAAATACTTAGTAACTACAGAGAGAGTAATAAGAAAGTTACGTAGTTAACCATACTGTATATGGGTCCTAATTATTTACAGGTATCAGATTTCCTTCTGTGTTAGATTTATTGTATGATGGTGTGTTTACTGACAATGGAATACGTCTCACACCTTGTAGCAGTGATGCAGGCCTGGCTGACTCTCCCATCCGTCCTTACAGGGTGCAAAGATGTCTACATGTGGTATGGGAATGAGGACATCTTGGTAACTGCTCACGCTCTGCTCGCACACCGCTAAGGCCTTATAGGAATTGCAGTTCTTCACCTCCCAGTGCCCGAGACGTTGCCCTCCTGTCATCGCCACGCAGCCTCCTCCTGTCACTACTACAAAACGTATTCACATTTAAGTACGTACCACACCACAGTGGCCATGTTTCAGGTCCTTAAACCTTACGGTCAGTTCACTGCTTTGTAATTTTGATTTTACAATCAAACAATAACGCAACTGTTCAATCCATTATACAATGGATAATATATTGTATTATTAAGAAACATACACAGAACATACACCCCTAACATCAAGCTGAGCATAAGGGTTAATGACAGCACTGCTGACTCACAGGGCTGGTGGCGGTTCCAGTTGGTGTAGGTGAGAGGTGTTGTGGAACCGTTCTGCATCAACCAGCAATAATCTCTGGTCCTGTTCTGGTCCTGGAGAGCGGTCCAGTAAAACTGGGACGCAGAACCGTTGTTTGCACTGATCAGGCTGTTCAGAAATGCTTGCTCAAACCTGTGTTAAGATAAAAGATACAATGCATTGGAAAATGATTACTGTGTGCGATGCAGGTAGTGATATTATAAAAGAATGACTACATACCTGTCCTCGATAGTGACCAGAGATGATTTACAGTAATAACCCTTCACTGCATCCTCGAACGTCTGCTCCTGATCGGCAATCTTGTAGCAGGAGTTTCCCTTCCTCTTCCATTCCTTTAATTACAAAGACAGAGCATCAATGCTGGAGCACCACAGAGAGATGTGACACAAAAATGAGTCACTTACAAAGACACAGGAAACAGTTAATAAACACTTTTGCTTACAATATGGTTACAAAGACCTTCTTCAGCAAGGTGATTCTTAAATCATAATAACAGATTGTTGTACTCAAAGAATCACAATACTTTAAAAATCACAACACATATTAAATTGACAAGTTTTTACAAAGATTTGACAAAGATCTCTGTAATATTAAATGATGCGGTCTCTGTTGACTCCCACCAGTAACGCACAACATAGACAGAAGTACCCAAAAATACACTTGCAAAACCTGGGAAACTTTGGAAATATGCTCAAATGTTCATTTTCTCAGAATCTTACTCAGGCACATGGTATGAAGGCCCCTGACTGTGTCCATCTGGTGTGAGCCTGATAGTTATTGAGAAAGGAGCAGTTTTTAGGGCTGGGCTCTGGTTTAGGGGTCAGTAGGAGAGGGCAGATCTCATCAAGCTGCCTGACTTTGTTTTCACAACTGCTCTTCATTTGGCCCTGATTGTACTGACCCTCATCTTACAGGCACAGGGCATACACACACACACACACACACACACACACACACACACACACACTGCTAAGGAACATACTGCCTGTAACATAAACTAGCCTGAAATGATCTGGAGCCATCTGCCACCATTTACTTACTGTCTTTTATACCTCTCAAATGGTAACTTTAGTGTGTGTGTGTGTGTGTGTGTGTGTGTGTGCGCGCACACCATTGGTCAGTGTACAAGCCTGCATGTAAATAGAATGTCTGCCAGTATGTGTGCTAGTGCGTATGTGTATACCTTCAAACACTGTCTTCTTTTGTCTCTGGGCATGTTGCCGCCCATGTGAGTTTGTCGTTCTCCAACAATCCCTGTCACGAGGCCAATTCCTTGCCCAGTAA
The DNA here is from genome assembly GCA_022758105.1 of Pangasianodon gigas. NCBI lineage: Eukaryota > Metazoa > Chordata > Actinopteri > Siluriformes > Pangasiidae > Pangasianodon > Pangasianodon gigas. The sequence continues at coordinate 21,613,374 of CM040464.1, forward strand.
AAGTTCAGGCTGACACATGTCAACTGCTGAATCAGACTATTGTTTCTCTCCTTCACCCTCCTCTGGGATCACTCCCACCCCACTTTTGTTCTCTCCAAACCCTGCTTTGCACTGTGCAGAGACCCACACAGGCACAGTGTCTGTATCACTAACCACACTGTACCAATCTGCAAGTCAGGGAGTGTGTATTCATGCACACACATACACACACAAAAAAAATCTAAAATAGGCATTAACCAGATCAGTCATATGATCAGCAAGCTAGAGAAGAGCAGCCCAAGAAGCAGTAAACACTGTAGACTTAACAGCTTGAAAATGACAGCTTTTTGTGTAATCTGCCATCACATAAAACTCCCAAAGTAATATTTAGCAGCAACAGAAGCCCATGTTTAAAAATGCATTCCAGGAAAATTACATTTTATGACACAATCCTTCTTCTTTAGTGTTTTTATTTGCAGAGTGCGGAGCAGCTTAAGAGGTGCGTTTGTGTCATACGTTCATATATTTAGAACGAAATCCAATCACGGACCGGTTCACATAGACCTGACATTTTCCCATTACACACGGGGCTAATTTTGCATAGGGCTAATCCGTCTACTGGCACATTTTTGGGAGCTGAGAGGAAACCGGAGGTCCTGAATGAAATCCATGAGGACATAAGGAGACAATAACCGAGCTCTGAGGTGGTAATGCGTGTAGTCATTCAGAGATCTTAAAATAAATATGAGAACAGTGATGAATATTGTGGTGCTACAGCTTTAGTGATGTTCTGAGTTATCTATAGTGCACTTAGACTATAGATACAAAGATCTTGGTGCTTTGATAAGTTTCTTTCTCGACTCTATGTTCTTCATAAACATGATGTTTAAGTATGAATATTATTTGCTGTGTATAACAACACAGTGTACTGTGTGTACTGTATGCAGTCATGCAGTCTGTAAAATACAGCTGCTTTCTGTCTACCTCTGGGCAGCCTTCATCCCATTCTCCTGTTGGGTGTAGGGGTACGAGACCAACGATACGACAAACTGCTGGATACATCTTCTCACACTCCTCAAACTCCCAGTTCCCGCTCTGCAATAGACAGACACATGCAAAAAAAAAAGACAAACGGTAAGGCTTTTGTATTTTTCATTGCAATCACATAATTAATTAAAAATAATCAATGGCAATATTGATGATTTTAGCTAAGGTGAGCTCATTGTATTTATATTTATCATTTACATAATATACTCAGATAATGTGAGCAAGTCTTATTTCGATTCAGAGATTTACACATTTGAAAGGATATAGGCTTCAAGTGTCAGAAAAGGTGCTTTGTGATGATTTAAAATGAGAACTTGCAATTAAATTATGTGACCAACCAACTGACTGAATTATTATGATTTCAGTATTAATCAAACTAGTTACAATTATCATTTTAGCCATTACTGTGCAGCCCTGCATACAGTGACTTGCACTAATTTATGATCTCATCAGATCCTGTCTATCTGTGATCTGTGCAATCAATAATAAAGAAAAGCAATGGTGCTCGTGCTGATGTCTGACCTTTACCAGCAGATCTCACCTTCCTGTCTGCAGCAACACACATGCGTTTGCCTTCAAGGCGAGGAGAAGGCTGCTGCCGTTGCCAGGATGTAAGAGTGAGAGGCGAGCCGTCTGACCACTCAACTGTTGGAGAACCAGGTTCCATATATAAACCAATCCACACCTTCAAGTCAGAGGCTAGAACCCAAACAGAAAATAAAGACAAATTATGACAGTATTTTTAAAAGCTCATGTATTTAATAATAACTCTGAATAATATATGTGATATGGATTAAACATTTCAGTTATAAGTAAGCATGCTTGAGCAACACTTTCATTCCTGTTATAGTCATATGTTAAAAGTTATATACTTATAGCTTTATTGTAATATTAACCTGAACAACCGCTGAAATAGTGACTCTATTCATTAGAGAAAAAAGAATACGCAACATTCAGGCTAACCGTTAATAAGGAGTGCTAGCAGTAGCTCCTGCTCAGAGAAGGAGTGGATGCTGGTCAGTTGTGCCCCAAGAGCCTTGCATGTGTTAGAGGAGTTGTCCCAGCTCCCCTTCTCATCCACATAGCGATAACAGAAGCCATTGTGATCAATCCAACCATCTGGACACACAGTCCTCTTATATTGCCAGTTATCTGAATCAGGGAGTACCACATTACAAGTTAAAATGAAAAACCTTTTTGTTTATGCAGTGCAAATATGTGAATATATGTCTTACAGAAATTCAGACTGCAGGTGGGCCACAGCTGTTATGCCCGGTAGAACATTCACGCCCAAATTCTACAGCCAGATCACCATGGAAAAGGATGTAGGATGTATTCTAACTCACTGATATTCAGGATTTATATTCACAGATGACAAAGATCAGGACAGTTTAGAAATTTCCTTAAAAACTGCTATAAATAACAGAAGCTCCATGTGACTACAATATCAAAAAGCATTGAACTTTCACATACAGAAATAAGACTTATCGCCTGTGGTTTGATTCACAGCCAGGGACAAATATACATGTATTTATAAATGGATTTTTGCATGGAGGATGGATAAATTGGTCTGACATGGATCATTGGATGGATGGATGGATGGATAGATTGGTGGATAGACGGATCTGATGTTGATTCCTGGATATATAGATGAATCTGATGTGTATGGATGTATAGCTGGATGGATGGATCAATGTGAATGGAAAAACAGCTGGACGAATTAATATTTGAATAGATGGATGAATAGATGTACTGTATAGATAAATAGATGGAAGGATCTGATGTGGATTACTGGATGTATAGATGAATCTGATGTGTATGGATCTAACGTTGATGGATAGATCTAATGTGGATGAATCGATGGATGGATGGATGGATGGACAGATTGATAAATGGGCCTGAGGTGGATGGTTGGATGGATAAATGGGTGGATGAATGGATGAATGGATGGATAAATACATGGATGAATGGAAGCATCTGATGTGGTTGGTTGGATGGATGGACTGGTGGAAGGAAAAATAAAAGGATAGAGGTCTCTGATGTGGACGGTTGGATGAACTGATGGATGGACAGATGGATCTCATGTGGATTATTGGATATATAGATGTAGCTGATGTGTCTGGATGGATAGATCTGATATAGGTGGATGGACTGATGGATGCATGGATGGATGGATGGATGGATGGATGGATGGATAAATCAGGCTTGTTACCAATAGGCTCGGCTCTCCTGCTGATATTGGGGGTTTTCTTGCAGATGTAAGGCAAAGCGGAATCACAGGACAAGCTCTGCCAGTGCCCTGTCTCCAGAGCTGAGTTAAACACTCCACACAGCTGGTTCTGCCCCACCACGAGTGATGTCATGTCTGGCCACAAAAGGAAAAGTGGAAAGAGGGCAAAGTGAATTATAGCGTGCTCATAGTGATCATTTAGGTCATCCATTAGTTACAGCATTAATTACAGTTAGAGATTGGAAAATAATTAATTTTTAGATGTACTGCTTTTCTGCATTGATCCACAAAATGTCATAATCAGACTTTTACATGAGGCTGTATACATATGTTTTTAATAGAAAAATATCAACAATACCGAATGTCTAGAATAACTTTCAAGGATCCTGCGTGGTGCAACAGAAACGACTTCACCCTATCTTCAGGAGATCATGAGCTCGACTCCTGAGCTATCTGTGGCCAGGAGTCCATGACATCAAAACTGTCCCTGCTCTTCACATTCATTTCTATTTAGATTTAGTAAGATTTTACATTTATTATGCTACCTGTGACCCATATACTATAAAATCCACCATCTTTACACAGAAATAATGCACAGATAATGCAAATAATGCAAAGAAATTCCATATTCCAAATGGCTTCCTATTCACTACATATGCTAACTACATAGGGTATAACATAAAAGCATATTCATAGTGTTTCACAGTGCTCTCAAAATCCATTTGAGATTCAGAGTAATGTAATAATACATTACACTACAGACTTTAAATAGTCTGTTTGCCTTTAATACAAAACAACAACAAAAAAAACCTTAAAACACTTTAAAATATGAAATTCATTCTGACAGCATAAATGCAAATACATTAAGAATATAACTTTTCCTGATGTCTTAAAATTATAGTATTTGTAATGATGTTTTAAAAGATGAAAAAAAAAATACAGTGGTCATGCTAGGAAAAAAATGTCATAATCTAGGATCAAAACTAAAAAATGAACATGGATCAACAATAATAAAGAATTGTTTTGAAATAGAATAATTGCATCCAAAATGAATTCCTGATTCCCTACTACAACATAAATAGTTACAGGAATTTATAGAAAACAAAGTACTATTCTAACCTGAGGTATACTGAAGCAGAGCCAGGGGGGATCCATCTGACCACTGCCACCCCCCATCGTGAGCTAGATGGTTTAGCCCAGTCCAGACTATCACACCCATGTCTGCAAGTCTTTCTGTGGAGAGATATGTTGCAGTCATTTTGGCTGCAGATACATTAATTCATAAACATGTACTGTGTGTGTAGGTGTGTGTGTGCACCTCTGATGTAGTTGTGCTCTGCAGTGTGTGTGATGGACAGGAGACTGGCTCCCTGTGACTGACAGGAGGTGAGTGCTTGGCTCCAGGTGAGGAGAGAGTACAAGTTAAACTGATAACAGGCTTTCAGCTCAACACTGCTCTCCCAGAACGGATCACAGCCAGGCACTGTGCAATACATAAGGCACAGGAAGTGAATCCAATAATAAACATGAATGAATAACTTGTAATATAAATGTGATATGTGAGTCACAATCGTGTAATATTTCTATTTACTGTGTGGTTCTTGTCTGAACAATGTCTTATTCGAATTAAATTAACCATTTCATGCGTACATTATTTATATGCATATGCAGATTCTTTTGATTTTCTCTTTTTTTTTTTTACTTAAAATTGCATGATATACGAATTTTGATTGTCTAAATATCAAATATTAAAAACAATAAAAAAGTCTATAAGACTATGCCTGAAATAATAAAATAAAATAAAATAAATCTTCCAATGTCCAAAACATTCAGGTTAAAAATATACAATGCTGAAGACAAAAAATTTTAGAGAATATACTTTCTGAACATACAAAATGTACACAGTTTAGGACTGTTGCATGACGCAAAGAGGTTAAAAAAAACATCAACTAGTTTTTAAGAAATCTAAGGAAAACAATGGAGTCCTAAAAACATTTTTTTCCCCTTATTTTTTTTAATTTATGAAGAATATTAGTAAAGATTGAGAATGACAAACAGTCTAGACAGCTACAGAAGGTTAATTTATAATTTGATTTGGAGGTAATTTATATTTTATATTTTCCTTAAATATAAAAAAAGAGCCTTAAACTGACTGTCCATGAGTGTGGACACTATGCATACAAGGGTTAAACTAGACACAGTATATACTAATTGTTATTAAAATATAACAAATATATAAATACAGAATGTCTGCAGGTACCCTCGAGGCAGATTATATTATTTTTAACACAAATATAAAGAAAATTGTCTATTAAATACAGAACTACAACCTCTGTATAGAGGTCACACTAACGACTTGTGTAAGAAAACCGTAGTAATGCCATAGTAATGAGCTGGATGTCTCTATATGCTAACACAACAGCAGATAGCAACACCTTGTGAATTTAAGAACATCTATATACATATTGAGGACCTGCAGACACCCTGTAAACAAAATATTCAAGAAATATATACATTGCCTATACTATGACACTAAATTAAGCAAACCAGAAGATCATACAAATCATTGTTTAGGTCATGTTAATATACATGTCGCAAAACTGATGATAATGTGTTATATCTAGATCTGCATACGGAGTGTGTACAGTACCTGCAGTTGGGCAGAATCCCCACTTCTGGTCCTGGTCATAGCTGCTGGTGGTGGCGCACCAGAGGTGCTGATCCTCTCTGCCTTCTGAGGTGCAGTCCCAGTACCACTTACCACTGTACTGGAAAGGCAGGGCACAGGGCAAACCCTGGGCATTCCCCAACAGAGTGTGGATTTCTATAAACACACAAACACACATTTGAAATAGGATTTTGTTAAAAAACAACAACAAAACAACAACAACAACAAAAAGCTCTAACATATTAATGAGCGCTGTAGAGAAGAACATGCATATTAGTTGTATACTACCTGAGCACATTGATCAGTTTGGGATTTTTCTGAGATGAATTCTAACAATTCACACAAACATGAATCACTCTGTCATGCGCTCTGTTACATCCTACCATACTGTAATCTCAATAAGTGGATGTATATTATAACTCCATTGTCATGTCATGATTGTAAAGAGAGAGCTCTAATTAAAAAATATCAACCATTGTTAAGAGAAATGATCTTTTCCTCCTAATAACGCAAATCCTATTGTGTTTTATTTCATTAAAGAAATCTTGGGTGCTACTCTTCCATAAAAACCTTTGATATTGGCAATTGATTCATGAATCGAAACCAAAATTATGCTCATCTTTTAAAGATTTGTATGGCAAGAAGCAAAAGAGCAGTTATAAAATGCTATAAAAATAGTTATGTTCAATGGAACTGCTTAAATATATATATATATATATATATATATATATATATATATATATATATATATATATATATATATATATATATATATATATATATACACACACACACACACACACACATATACATATGTATACAGTATGTTTCCGTTAGATCTTACTTAACCAAAATGAGAAAAACTGTATAACTTGGCATAAATCTGTTTACACCTGGTTGTTTAATGCATTTGTTTATGGATTTGCATTTACACTTGTAGTCAAATGCAGATTAAAACTGGATTGCTGCCTCACCCGTGATATGCAAATCAGATCATTACAGTTGACAAAAAAACTTCCTATGTTGTTTGTCATTTACACTTGTTCCAACTGTAATTTTGCATGACGTTCCTAATTCCCTTAGACTCAGACGAAGGTAGCCAGAGTGGCAGTCAGAGCAAATGCTATTACTGATGAATCTGGGCATATGGAATAATCCTGAAACTCAAAAAGATGCATAAAGTAACAAGGTGTTTATGGGATCTATGCATAATTATGAATGTTCCTTTATGTTCATATTTGCAAATTTAGATTTTTGGCCAACGAAATATATCATGTATCGGTCCTGTGTCCTCTTAACTAATATACTGTTTGAAATAATGTATATGAGCCAGGAGATATGAGCTAAAGCAATCTGAATGCACATCACTATAATAACTTGTTAAGAACTCAATTTGCCTTCGTAGGGGTAAGTACAGGGAGCCTCTCCGAGCTCCCCATAGATCCTCCACTCATGCATGATGGATCTCTTCACTGTCACCCGGGAGCCCACCACCACTAGCTTCTTCTGGGTGGTTCCATACAATGCACGGCCATGACAGCGCCACCACATGGAGTGTAAGAGAATGTCACACTCGAACATGCCCACTTCAGACTGCTGGGTCGTAGAGTTGATGCCCAGGCATTTGCTGGTGCCTAGGTTGAAGAGGCGATGGCGAGACACCCACTTCCACAGCAAGCCGGCGGTTGGGTGACCGCAGCTGGCCAGTGAGATGCCCGAAGAGTTGGCAAAGAGACAGCGCTGCAAAGATACGCTCTCCAGAAGGAATACACCTTTATCTGTGATGAAACACACACATACAGCAAATCTGGTTACTTACAAACAGTGTAACAGAGATGGATGAATGTCTAGTAGCATTAGATATTAGCACTGACATCCCATGGCCACTAGTTGGAGCCTTCAAGGCACCTTGACAAAAAGGAACAGTTTGTGCCTGGTAATACTGTAAACTGTGCTAATGTGCAAATTATTGTGAAAAAAATCAACTATTTGACACAATTCAGAGTCTCTGTGTATCTAATAGACCTGAGGGTGAACTATTCACACAATGGGAAAGGTCTTTCTTTAAGAGTATTCTATGGTCATTTGCATGTAAGCCCATGTTAGATGCTGAGATGAGAAGTTAGTGAAGAATGAGAGCCACTCAAAGGAGACAGGTATTGTACAAGACGGATAATATGCTCTACAGACAGAAAGACAGCACCACTAGATCCTATTTCACATCACCTAATATTTCAGAGTTCTCAAAACCCTCTAAGGGTGAGGGTCTTTTGTACAATGACATGAAAGTGTAACTGAATATCTAATCTAGTGGCAAAAACACAAAGACACTGCTTCAAATGGGAGCCCTGCAAGTAAAGGCCTGGCCAAATGACAAGAGGAAAGTTTCTGATTGAGTGTTTCAGAGAGTTCTTTGGTAGTCTGGGCCGCTGAGACAAGCCCAAAGGCAAAATACTTGTGACTATGTTTACTTCTGACCACTCAATTACATTCTTCACATGGGGGGGGGGGGGGGGGATCAGTGTCTCATACATTCTTAGCAAGCTAACGATTGTAAGTCATTCGATTCATGGTTACTTCCTCGGAGAGCTCCAGTCTGTGTTTTTAAGTCTTGGTATACAGTGACTCATCAAAAGTGAAATCATGCACATTACTGGAAAGGCATAAGCTTAGCAGAACATGTCAAGACCTGTTTTAACCTTCAGAAAGACAGTTGCCTGGTCCCCTTGAGGAAATCTTCAGTAGGAAAAACTGGTCTGAAATGTTTCTTCTGTTGTTACCAAGGTTAAGGTTAGATTTAGGTGCAGCATAGCATTTTAGCTGCACCAATAGAAGGTCCTCAGGTCCTCACAAGGATAGTAAGAGATAGGTGTGTGTGTTTGTGTGTGTGTGTGTGTGTCTAAGCTTGAGATGAGTTCTCAGTACTGATCACCCTGTAACATTCTGATGGATGATGAGTGGCACAAACACACACACACACACCCACACACATACACTTTGCACTGACAGTTCTTATTTGTTATGTGCATTTGTTTTTGCTCTATTACTTTTGAATGGATTGAATGGAACTAGGAGAGAGAGAGAGCATGAGAGAGAGAGAGCGTGAGAGAGAGAGCGATCCGTCCACACCGCAGCTCGTCCTGTTTGCTGTTTGTGCCTCCCATTGAGACCCAGACCACATAAAAAGTGAGAGCAGCTGAAATGCTGGACAAGCTCCAGATGCCCACTGAGTCTTTCAGCTCTGAAGGCCAGTGTCCATCCTCACACACTTCATTTAACTGGCCTTAATTTGATACGACAACTATGAAAATTTTATCTAAGAAACCTTGCTTGAAGAACTGCAAATATTTATTCCTTACTATAAGTAATCCAGCACTAAGTCATCATGCAGCAGACAAAATGACAAATGAGTTAGTTAAAGTTGTTAATGAACTTGTAAACTGGATGAAGTTCCTGGTGTGGGGTCACGTGATCCGCTGCAGCCTATCAGAATGGATCAACATCGCCGTGTTTAAAAACAGGTTAATGATTCTCGCCCATAACAGACCTTTATATGAAGGGTTATCTCTGATAAAGCTCTGTTCAGACAATAGTGCTAGTGTTTCATGGAATCTCCCTGGGCTTTGTTTCTCCTTACACAAGTCCAGGACGGTTTTATTTGTCCAGGCGATACGCGTTGGACATGTTAATGTATTTTGCAGACCACAGCAAAAAAAAAAAAAAAAAAAAAAAGAGTTGAAATGACTAAACAACAGTTTAACACCAGCTACAGTGTAGCCGCCGACGCTAAACACAATCCGTATACAGTAGTTTGGTGGAGTGTGAAGAAGTGTAGACTTACTGTACAGGTCGGAAAGTTGACTTTGCTCCACAACTTCATGTTTTGTGGCAGCAGGACGGCTGGAGCTGGTCACAGCGGCGGCAAGCAGCACCACACACACGGCGAAAGCCTCCACGCTGAACAGCTGCTGAAGAGTTAGGCCAAGTGCTCGCATTTCCACAGCTGGATGAAGAGCTTTTCCCGCGAGCACAAAGAAGAGCTCATTCCTGGCTCTGGACTTCCCACTACAGCTGGGTTTTTTCCCCCCTTTTTTTCGCAATTTTTCCGCAAGTTTTTTGGGTTCTCTACGTCAGCGCCTCCGCAGGCAGCAGGCAGGCAGCAGCAGCAGCAGCAGGTCGCTGAAGGCTCCCCCGCGGGCTCGGACCGGTTCTGGGCGGGTTCCGCTCTGTCACGCGCCCCTGGCTGAGTCCGAGTGTATTCCCGGATGATCCAACACTGAATTACCAAACAATGTTTAAACTCATCTAACCCGGATTAAATGAGTGAAAACACTTTCAAATCACTGAAACTCGAACAAGGCATTTGTCTTTTACTGTTAATGTGGAAAAAAAAAAGCCAAGCCCCAAAATGGCAAAATATTAATCTTTTATTGGTCTTAAGAATAAATCATTGGACAGAAAATGAGCAAGAATGAAACTAATGCACTCCTGAGAGCTCCTGTGCCTCCATTTGCTGGTTTACTTTTGCTGTTTTTTTTTTTTTAGGAAAAGCTAGAGACATGGAAATTACACACACACACACACACAAACATACATATATATATATATATATATATATATATATATATATATATATATATATATATATATATATATATATATGTGTGTGTGTGTGTGTGTATAATCACTTATATAGTCTTCTTGTATGCAAAGGTAAAATCATGATGATTGAAATGTTTGATGTAAAATTCAAAAACACACATGTCTGGTTGTATGAAATTTTACAAAAATATCTTCTGGGATGTTTTTTTTCTTAAAAGATTAGTCATTATTTGGTTATCTGCCACACCTTACGCAGCCCATCAAGGGCCACAAGACTTAAACATTTAAAGAAATCAAAGGGAAAAGCTCCCACACTAACTCCCTTTATCTATTTGTTTAATTCTGGCTAATTTCCTGATCAATATTTTTTTTTTTTGCCCAGGCGTGTATATAAATAACACTGCAAAAGAGCTTTGCCAGCAAAATCCACCTTTATTCGACGTTGAAAATTTAACTTAGGACATTAAAACAGCAAAAGGCTCAGCCTCAGTGTAGTCCATCACATAGGCCACATTTTATAAACCACAACATAATAAACACAGCACACAATATAACAATCTGAAACTGTTGTAAATGAATGCTAAACCGATATGTCCAGTGTTCTGACTTACAGTAGTTAGCATTAGCATATAACAAATACAGTAAGGAAAGCTACAGAAGTATCAACACCCTGGATTAAAATGATACCTTAGAGAGATTGCCTGGATTAAAATGACAGATGATGAGTTACAAAGATGTTTATGTGTGTGAAAAGTAGGTTATTGCATCAACAAAACCTTAATACCAAAATGGTAAATGTAATTAAAACAGTTAATGTAAGTGTAAAAATGGTTTTTCACCTTGTCTGCTTCTGTCTTTTGATTCTGTAGTTTGTAGTATTCCAGAAACTGAGATGAGCCAAAGAGGACAGCTCGTAACACAAACGAGCAATCATGAGATAGTCACCAGCCTATAAAATAATTTTCTGAAAGTATTGCTATCAAGCAATAAATACAGCTGCCAGTAACACATTTTTAAAAGAAAACTAGAAAATGTGCAATTTCAGCTGATTCCACTGAATAATCATTAATAAATTACAGGATTTTTTTCCTAAATGAATATATACATTGTTTTCTACTTCACTCGTTTCTTTTTTTTTTTTAATCAAGGTTCAAAACAATTCTGCATTTGCCGTCTTGATTTTGTTAAATCATTTAGCAGCAAATATATTAACAGTATAAAATATTTCCCACAGCCTGGCTCTGAGAAAATACCACTGCAAAAATATTTTTAAAAAGTCACTCATATGTGCACACACATAGACACACACCATTCCAAGAAAAATACTTTATAGTCAGTATATTAAATCAGTTTGTCCTTTAGTCTTGTCAGCAGATATCATCTCTCTGTCTAACTGTATGTTTATATGCTACATTCTTAAATGTTGATGTTGAGCTCCTGAAAAGAGGATTTGTGCCCTGCAGAGGAAAATATAGCAAATGGTAAAGAATGAAGAACGCAAATGGTTAGAAATAAGAAATACTGTTGGAGTTTTTCAGCATTTTTGTTTCAACATTTCAAAAGTCTCAGGAAAAAAAAAATCCTCAATAACTTACTGATTGCCATTTTGCTTTAGCTCTCTCCGCCTCAAACTTGGCAACCTCTTTTTGGTCGTGGACATATATGAAAAGCTTCCAAACCACCGCCAGTATGATGCCAATAGTGAGTACAGACATACAAACACCCAGAGCGATCAGTGCGATATTTAGAGGCTTGGGACAATCTGCAAGACAATCACACAAGCACATTTATTAAAAAAGACCCATATGAGCATATTTTCATTACTGATCTTTACTGATCATAACTGGCTTATTGTAAATGATATCCTCAGCAGTCTCTCCAAGAGTGTGTATATCTAAGTGTGCTGTTATTTGACAAGTTTATTAATGATGTTCCTTGCTAGTCCTCTTCAACTTATGAAATCATTTGTGGTTTGACAGTTTTATGACTAGTACAAGCACTGACTGCAACACTCGTCTTAGTTTCCTCTGTGTTTCTGAGTGAGTGTGTGCATGTTTGTTTAGTTATGGCTTATTCAGCTCTTCCTACAAATATCATCCACTGGTTTCTGGTCAATCGGTGGGAATTTAGTTTTGCCACATTTGTATCACTGTCGACTTCTTTAAAAGCTGTATGCAGGACTGAATTCTGCCTCTTATTTAAGTCGCCTTGGTTTAAAGCAGCTGCCAAATGGAAATGGTAATGGTAATGATAGGGTGGTTAAATGAGATGAGTGGGCTCTTACCAAGCCTGAGCTTGTACACAGCGCTTCCCTTTTCACCGCCCACTAACGTGAAGGAGATCAGACACTCGTTCTCACTGCGGAGAGCACACATCACCGCATGGCTCTCGTCAAAGTCTAAAACATGAAAAGAAAGCAATTGCGTGTGTGTGTGTGAGTAATGAATTACGAAAGACATACATAAGACACAGAAAGTAGGCCATAGTTTGTTAGGGACAAATTTAGACATTATTAACCTAGGAGGAAGACTTTTCAACTTGTCCCACGTTATTGCTGACTAAAACACATTATGGTATTTTTGGCATATTAAGTTTCCCTGTAACTGACATTATTTAATGCATTAGTTAACACGAACAAACAATGAACTTCAGCATTAATACACCATTAATAACTAACAAAAAAGTAACACTTGGATTAATTGATGTTTTTAAATAATAAAACAAATATGACCAATATGAACCAAAACCTTAATTAACATATTTATGGTAGTTAATTGGCAAACTTCAGAACTGAGGCGAGCTCCAATGTGTATACCTGGAGACCAGAGCTCACCAAAATTCAGCCTATCAGCATTTAGGAACATGCTGTATTTATGTAAGGAATAAACCTGCGACAGACGTCTTGCGATAGGAAAATATTCAATGTTGGGATGGTGTAATTTGCGTCAGGCCATTACCAGCAAGTTGATTATTTTCCAAAGAAGTGTTTTATTTGATTTCGTACCACAGCAATTTTCCAACAATTTTAATTCTTAATTTATTAAGGAACAACACATTGTGCTTTTTAACCATTTAATATTTACATTATAACAGCTAACGTTTACTCCCTCACCAGTCTCTCCTTTTCTCTCTCTTGAAGTTAGTAAGATCAAAAATTGTAACTTGTCATGCTATAAAGAAACCGGAAAGTTCAAAGTCCTCTGTCCTGAAGGCTCCTGTGGCAGAAGACTGACTGTTACAAAGTGCTGACATCTGAGACTCTTTCCACAAATGTTAAATAAACATCTCCTTACAGAAAATGTAACAATATTAACACTTATACATTATTCTTTGTTAAATCATGTTTTTTAATTCCTTTATTATATGATGTGGACGTCCCTGTATATGAGTTGTTACTATAGAAACTATAACCGATTAGAATGCACACATTAATGAAATAAAATAATAAAATAAATTAAAGCCGGCACTATTGTCAGAGCTGCTGTTTTAGAAAATTAATCAACACCTTCTGATCAATCAGATTCAAGAATTCAATGTGGTATCATATTTGCTACTGGATTGAAAAAACATTAGTCAATGCAGGAGTCTTTAGTTAACATTTAAACAAATGTCAATTAATACATGTATTAACTGACACTGTTACTTTCTTAATATTACTTGTAATTATTATTGCTGAGGTTTAACATTTATTAATGTTAACTAATGCAGTATATAAATATTTAAAGGGAAAATGATATGATGTTAAGGGCATCGTGATGCAAAGCGTTACCTTAATTATTATTATTCAGTAACCTCTTATAATTTATTTAAAACCTACAGTGAAAAAATAGGAATGTTTTGTAGTTTTGGGTCTGAGAAATTCTGGATCCACAGGATTAATCAGAAGAACATCCTGTATGTCACTCATGACATTTCATTGACATTTCATTGACATTTCATATCCACAACAGTCTACACAATAAACCCCAAGAAAGAACAAAATCATACAATAATATAATAATCTTAATATAATAATAATAATAATAATAATAATAATAATAATAATAATATCTCGTCATGCATCAGATCATATATCTGTGATGTTACAGAAAAACCCTAACCAATCACTTTTTTCATGGTAAGAAGATACAGTTCTCCACTTTTCAGACTTCCAGTGAGGTCCTCACAGAAGACTGGCAGTGTTTTGTGTCTCTGCATTGTATGTCTCAGTTGGAGACTACTGATGCAGTCTCACACACCTCATTTCCTGCCCCAGACTGAGGGCTCTTATAATGGCCTGTCCTTGTCAAGACACTTGTAATCACTGAGGCCCAACAATAGTGCTGTCTGCACAAAAGCCTGAGTGGCTTGTACATCTTTGTTAAGTGTCAAAAGACGTAATCTATAGCATGTGTGTTTGTTTATGTGTGAGACGCAGAAAGAGGTGTGAACTCACAGGATATGGTGAGACAGAATGTGTAAAGACTCTGAAAACTGCCATACTGTCTACGTGTTTTTAACTCTGTTAGTATCATTCAGCCATTCTGACTTCCATACAGACACAGTGCAGTTTTACTTGGGATTTGTGTTATAAAAAGCTTGTTGCATAGTTGTGCTGGGGGATTGTTGGAAAACTTGGAAAGAATGTGCTATGAAAGTAAGCATTTACATTTTCTTTGAAAGATATGTACACATTTAAAAAACAAAAAATACTGGTTTAGCAGAAGGAATAGATACTAATGTAAACTCAATATATAACTCAATAATGTAAACTCAGTAATATAAAAATGTTAATACTAGGAACTCTCTTAAGCAAAATGTTGTTGAATAGAGAATATTATGAACTTTGGACAAAGTACAAATCTCCATTTTGTTCTAATTATCATATAAATTGTATCAAAAGGTTTGTAAAGTTATCCATAATGTGATGTTATGGGATGTACATTTTTTGTGAACAATTTTTAACAGCGAATGCTGCAATTATATAAATTATGTATATTTAAATAGGGATCACATAGACTACGTAAAATCCCCCCAAATTACATTTAAACTTCAGACATGTCCTACTAAGACAATGTCCCCTCACTACAAAGTAAGAGACAGCAAAGGAGGTGTACACTGACCTGTAGAGTTGGTGACAGTGGTATGAATAGCGTTACACTTATGGACACACTCTTCTGAGGGTTCATCGGTTTTCAAATGACACTCCACACAAGACCTATGAGAGACCCACACACACACACACAGAGTATACACACGTCAGCTCTTCAGAGGATTCAGCTGAAGAGAAAGATTGGTTTTGTGTTTGCTGAAAGACCAAACGTCTGGACACTTTTCTTGTGGCCCCTTTCCCCTTTCTTGTTCTTTTCCCTTTCTAACTTTTTATCCGAACCGCTGGACTTTAAGAAAGGGGAAATGAGACACTAATGACATGTGATACGGTTTCAGCTGCCTTTATATGTGAGAACAACTGGGCAAATGGAAGATGTGAATGAAACATACACACAGATATGCTGTTCATGTTCCAGCACCCATTCGTAAACACACGCTAACCGGCCACTTTAATAGGAACACATGTACAACTGGTTATCAATTATAATGCAAAAGATAGAGGACAAGAGTTTCAGGTCATGTTCACATCAAACTGATGTGTGAGGAATGAGGAAACTGATCACAGTGACCATGACATGGCTGCTGGTGCCAGGCAGACCGGTTTAAGTATATCAGAAGGATATCTTCAGCTGTCCAATTTTGGTGAACCTGTGCCCACTGTGGCCTCACATTCCTGTTTTTGGGTGACATGTGTGGAATCCATTGTGGTCTTCGGCTGTTGTAGCCCATCTGCTACATCCGCTGATGTGTTGTGTGCTTTGAGATGCTTTTCAGCTCACCACAGTTGTAAAGAGTGGATATTTGAGGTATTATCCAGTAAATACAGTGGGTGGTGAGTGTATACAGTATGTACATACACATTCATACACACATAATGACACAAAGACAAATGAACTATTAAAACTATAGGACAATATATTCGGTTTATATTTTGAAACATATTGCAATTTCATAGAGGGATTTTTTTTGTAGTTGAGAATCCATACTTAGGAAAAAGACTACAAACTTCACAAACACAAGATGGTAATAAACTTTTTCATTCTAGGTGTGCGAGAAAGAAAAGGTGTCTGTACCTGGTTGAGCTACAGACGTCTCCACAGGTAGCGCACTTCTCACACTTATCCCCTGAAGCTCCGGGAACAGAACACTCGCACTTCCCGCATACACACTTTCCACGTCCGCTGCAGACAGACCCATCCGCTGACTCACAGGTGTGTGTGCTAGTGCTGCAGTTGCAATACTCGCTTGTCCAGCCCTCATGGCACACACACTCACCACAGTTACACTCTCCATTACCTGAACACAGGAACATACAAACACATACACAGACTTATTACCATATATGATATATATAGAAACATGCTGCTTACTTATATGCTTATATATTCATCAAGGCTGTTGCTTTTATATAGTTTATTATACTGAATTACTAACTAATGCTAGTATTCCTTCAAGATGAAGCTTCTCACTGACTCCTTATACCTGCCACCCGGACTTCTGCTTTTCCAGGATGTCTGATTCATTGATTATGTATTTCTGCAGTCTAATCATGAAACCACTGCCCTTGTTTCGTATTGTATCATGCAATCTGCTGTATGATTCAGCTCTTAAATGTTCATATCATTGTGCCAACAGTTTCTGTTACTTATCTTTACCAAAAATATAAATGTTCATTTTAATACTTAACTGTAACACTCACCCCAATTTACTGAGACCCAAATAATAAGTGCTAATTTGCACGATAAATTGTGTGTGCAAATAGTGGGCCTGTTGCAGGTGATTTAGAAAAAAGAATTGCGTGAAATATGTGACGTGAAAAGTAGGGGGAGGAAACAATAAGGAAATTAGGTTTTTGCCTGTGCTAATTGTTCGTTAGAGGTGTGATGAGAGTCCCGGAAGTGTAACTTAAACTGAATCTAAAATAAAATATAGATTAAAGAAATCAAGAGGCGCATCAAAATGCTGTTCAAAATATAATGTGAATGTAAAATAGAAACAGGAAAAGGGGACAGATTTGCATCAGAAGTGTAAATGATTTGAAGCTAACTTTACATCTGTACTGATATGTCACAATTTAAGAAACTTTCTAATAATTTTACTAAGTCAAAGATTTAATAAAAAAAAATTCTCATTATTAAAACTTAATTATTAAGAAGTAAAGACTTAGTAAATAACATTGCGTGGGCAGAATGAATCAATTTTTATTGACACCTCTCTGTGTTTTGCACCTTTATGTAGAAATACCCTAAATTACATAAATAATATAAACTATCATAATGTCTTGTACTAACTGAACCAATTAATGATTGCTTTTACAACTTATAATATTATATTCAAGGGACAATTAGCATAATAGATAATGGAAATATCAAACTTCACTTTGTGACCAAATTAAATGTATGTTACAAACATACGTATCTTTCAAGTATAACAAATGCATATCTTGCTTGCTATAGATTGTTATTGGGGAACTTTTTTTTGCAACCTGATTGAAATTGAGAATTGAGATTTCATCTGATTTCCTATCTTATCAGAAGGGGTATGACTGGACCAAACTCTAATCCTAACTCTAACCTTCAAAACTCTTTAAAATCCTTACAAATTTGCAGGTACAGTCAGGTCCATAAATATTGGGACAGTGACACAGTTTTGGTAATTTTGCCTCTGTACACCACCACAGTGGATTTGAAATGAAGCAGTCAAGATGTGACTGAAGCGTAGACTTTCAGGTTTAATTCAAGGGGTTTAACAAAAATATTGCATTAACCGTTTAGGAATTACAGCCATTTTTTACAGAGTTCCTCCATTT
>CM040464.1:21639979-21651254 GCA_022758105.1 Pangasianodon gigas
GGGGTAGGGTGGCAAGATGGAAGCCTTTTTTAACCAAAAAAAAAAAAACATCCAAGCCTGGCTAAAGTTTGAAAAAAAAAAAAAAAAAATCCAATCTCCCAAAACCATGTGGAATAATGAGAACGAAGTTGATCTTTTCACGATAATACCAAAAGATATGTTTGGCACATAAAAAAATGACACAGCACATCACCAAAAGAACACCATCCCCGTGGTGAAGCATGGAGGCAGCAGCATCATGCTTTGGGGCTGCTTTTCTTCAGCTGGAACTGGATTTTTAATCAGGATGGAGGGAATCATGAATAGCTCCAAATACAAGGCAATTTTGGTGCAAAACCTTAAGGATTCTGCTAAAACACTTAAGATGATGAGTGATGACGCTTCACCTTTCAGCATGACAACGACCCAAAGCACACCCACAAATCAACAAAGGAATGGCTTCATCAAAACAAGATCAAGATTTTGGAATGGCCCAGCCAGAGTCCAGAACTAAATCCAATCAATAATCTGTAGGGGACCTGAACAGGGCTGTACAGGAGATGCCCAGCCAATCTGAAAGACTTAGAATGCTTTTGCAAGGAAGAATGGCAAACTATTGCTAAGTCAAGATTTACTCTTACCCGAAAAGACTGAATGCCGAATACTGAAATACTGAATCTAAAGGTGCTTCAACTAAGTATTAGTTTACAACCAGGTTATTGTACATTATTTTATTTTTTTTTTTTAATTGTTTTTCCAGTTTAATTTATAGACTGCAATTTCACAATAAAGGTAGAAAAGGTTCTGACATGATTTATCTTGGTTTCATTTTTTTACATCACAAAAACCTGCCATTTTAACAGGGGCGTGTAGACTTTTTATATCCACAGTACAAAGACATTCTATACAATTGTGTGCTTCCAACTTTGTGGCAACAGTCTGTGGAAGGCTATGGGTGTGATGGTCAGGTGTCCACATACTTTTGGCCTTATAGTGTATGTGCTGCACCATGGTCCTGCACTGAAAACCCTCACAAGTTGACTGTACTCAATTGATTGAGTAAACTCATTCCCTCAATTTAATTGAGTAGTGGGGTCTCCCAAAACTTGTATATTTAAGTTAAACTTACACTTAACTTGATGCTCATGTCGACTGTACTTAAATTGTTAAGTTCACTTAACTTGGTGTTCATATAGTGTTCTTAATAAGTTTAGTTCACCTAACCTGGTGTTCAGATAGTGTATTTTATCGTTTACTAACCCTGAACAGAGTCTTCTCTCCTACTTATGATGACCTTTAGAACTTCACTACACCAGTACCAGCAGCAGACAGATGAAGAGGACCGCCTTCTGCAATGATCTACCAATCAGTTTATTAGTTCTCTTGTTGCCAGGCAGAACTCTTTTCATGGCCAATCACAACAAAGAAAGACCAGAGTGAGCTATTTTAATTCCTTCATTTAGTTCATAACACTTGAAATCTTAAGTTTATGTATTTTGTAGGTAAATAAGTTAAACGAACTTAGATTTTTGATTTATGGGTACAAAATGTAACATTTTAAGTAATGTTTCCTTTTTAATGATTACTTGATTGTTTAAGTAAAGACAACGTCAGGGTTTACGGTGTGAAGAAACGAGATTTCGTTCCAGTGTATAGCTATGAGTCATATACAGGAATGACTTTTGACTTGACTTAATCCAAAATGGTTGCACAAAAAGCTATGGTATGACACTTCACAAGGGAGATTATATTTGTTTTTTGTTTTGTTTTTTTCATTTCAACTAAAGTGGTGGCATCCCCCTTAAATATCCCTTAAATCGATCATGTTTCAGCTTGGTTGCCCTTTATGAATAGTTGTAAATAGAGTGTATTGTGTTGAGTTGAGTTGTGTTGATTTGAATTAGGTTGAGCTGATTTGAGTTATGCTGATTTGAGTTGATTTGAGTTGATCTGAGTTGTGGTGAGTTGATTTGATTTGAGTTTATTTGAGTTGATTTGTGTTGGTTTGAGTTGAGTTGATCTGAGTTGTGTTGAGCTGATTTGAGTTGAGTTGATTTGAGTTGTGTTGAGTTGATTTGAGTTGAGTTGATTTGAGTTGTGTTGATTTCAGTTGATTTGAATTTAGTTGATTTATGTTGATTTGAGTTGAGTTGATTTGAGTTGATCTGAGTTGTGTTGAGTTGAGTTGATTTGAGTTGAGTTGAGCTGAGCTGAGGTGTGTGTACCTGTAGAGAGCACCACGCGCACTGCGGCCCCAGCTGCACGCACTCGCCACACGTCCGCACGCCTTCCGCCCCACAGCTGCCTGAACACAAGAGTGGCACAAACACTCGACTGTAGCATTGCAGTTCATTTCTGTCACAAAACTCAACTTTCTCTTCCTAGACTGTCAAATTAACCCTTACAGTGCTCAGGGTACAAATCCTGAAATTCAGCTGGATATAAATATTCTGTGATCATTAACCAAACAACACTTCTGGGCCGAATCCAACACTTCACTGAAATCTTAAAATCAGATAATGACTTTCATTATCTTTCAGATATCACAATCGGGTGTTTACATGGCCACTTGAATAATCTGGAAGTGACCGAAATCAGAGAATAATCGCGTCCATGTAAAGGCACTCTCTGACAGGATTAATTTAACACAGCATTATAATGCAGGACTGTTTTGATTTGTGTGCTCTGGCACGCGCTCTCTGTGATGCCAAAACATTAGCAACACTAGCAATAGGTCTAATAAAGTACATTACACGCTTAGTGGGGGAAGATAGACGGCAATTAAATGAGTAAAAACAACAAAACAACTTTACTCAAATGTAAATTAAGTTAATTAAGCAAGGTAAAGTGTCTTACCTTCTACCGTACTAAGCCAGTAGTGAAGAAACAGGCTCAGTAAAACAATCCCCATTAGTCCTCAAGGTTGCTGTATAGGTAAGAAATGATGATGAGCCGAGTTCATATCGCTTTGTGAGGGGAATAAACAGGCTATACGTGAAGCTAGCCTGGTGTGTGAAGTGTGTGTGAAGTGTGTGGAACACGCAGGTACTTCTGTCTCACCTGGAGGGAAGTGTAAAGTGGGCAGGCGCTGTTACCTGGCCGTGTCTCAACGCGCACTTCCGCCCAGGTGAGAGAGGAAGAGATGAAGAGATGGAACGCTCGAGCGCGAGAAAAACACCGTTTAAATAAAGCTGCGCATTAATTTAATTTTATTTTTTACAGATTATCATGCATTATAAAGATTAAGCATATTAATTAAAATATGTCCTTGTTTATAAAAAAAAAAAATTAAGGCTACATAATATAACAATAATCTGTAATAAGAGTATAATGCATTATGATGATTATGATTGTTGTGGTTGTTGGTGTTAGTAGTGGAGTTGTTGTTGTCGTTGTTGTTGTTCTTCTTCTTACTGTTGTTATTGGTGCTGTTGCTGTTATTATTGTTACTGTTGTTGTTGTTGTGGTTATTATTATTACTGACTTTGTTTTTATTGTTGTTGTTGTTGGTGGTGGTGGGGGTGGTGTGGTACTGCTGTTATTATTATTACTGTTGTTGTTGTTGTTGGTGGTGGTGGGGGTGGTGTGGTACTGCTGTTATTATTATTACTGTTGTTGTTGTTGGTGGTGGTGGTGGTGTGGTACTGCTGTTATTATTATTACTGTTGTTGTTGTTGTTGGTGGTGGTGGTGGTGGTGTGGTACTGCTGTTATTATTATTACTGTTGTTGTTGTTGGTGGTGGTGGTGGAGTGGTACTGCTGTTATTATTATTACTGTTGTTGTTGGTGGTGGTTGTAATGGTGGTGCGGTACTGCTGTTATTATTATTATTATTATTATTATTATTATTATTATTATTACTGTTGTTGTTGGTGGTGGTGGTGGTGGGGTGGTGGTATTGCTGTTATTATTATTACTGTTGTTGTTGTTGTTGGTGGTGGTTGTAATGGTGGTGCGGTACTGCTGTTATTATTATTATTATTATTATTATTATTATTATTATTACTGTTGTTGTTGTTGGTGGTGGTGGTGGGGTGGTATTGCTGTTATTATTATTACTGTTGTTGTTGTTGGTGGTGGTTGTAATGGTGGTGCGGTACTGCTGTTATTATTATTGTTATTATTATTATTATTATTATTACTGTTGTTGTTGTTGGTGGTGGTGGTGGTGTGGTATTGCTGTTATTATTATTACTGTTGTTATTATTATTATTATTATTACTGTTGTTGTTGTTGTTGCTGGTGGTGGTGGAGGGGTGGTATTGCTGTTATTATTATTACTGTTGTTATTAATTAGCCATTTATTGTGTCTGTTGAATATTGTTATTAAATCTTTAAAAATATTTAGCCTATAAAGTAATCTGTCATTTTTTAAAAACAAACAAAAAAAAACCCAACTCAAATAAATAAACATTCGTCCGTTTTTATAGTAGCCTGTTCCTCACATTGTTATTAAATTAACATCAAGTGCATCAACATCATAACAACAGATAACAGATAACAACATCATTAACAACAACAACAACAACAACAACAACAATAATAATAATAATAATAATAATAATAATTTAAGATTGTTATGTAAACTTATATGATACATTACTGTTACTATCTCACCAAAGAACTTTTCTTATTTTTAAAGTCTATGGGACATTCAGCTGTAATCTCTGTAACAAGCAAGTAGGCTGGGAATTTACGTGTGTGAATCCTACATGCATTCTCACTTCTTTAACTTCAACAGCGCGAGACCTCAGAATTGACTGTGGGTTCTGCACAATGTTATAATTATGTTATATGCCACAGATACACACACACACAAACACACACACACATACACACATATATATATATATGTATGAGATCTTTTAGACCAAAATATTGCTTGAAAGTATAAAAAATATATAAAGCTGAAAAGATGGTTTTGTTTTGAGGTTAGTGAGGGTCTAAACTTTTTTTTCTCAAGTCCTTAAAATGTCTCAAAATCACAGAATTGACAGATATATGTCAGATTATTTCCAAGGTCTCAAACTATCTATTGGACTGCCAACATTTAAAAAAAACAAAAAAAACCTAAAATGCTTCCAGTCTGGCTTAAAGCTATCTGTCATCTCACTGATATTTACTTTTTTTTTCATCTCAAAATGAACCTCATCTCAAAATCACTGTAGCCCATTTGTTTACTATCTTTATTGCGCTACGTATCTCAACTAGTAGGCCCTATATCAAAGAGTGATGTGTAAAGGCTGATGTATTATGTAATATGTTTAGGTTCACCTGTAGTGCTGCTATCAGTTAAGTTTAATTGATGCTGCAAACAGATGTTTTGCACACAGGTGTAGCCCAGATGATCCTTCAGGCAATGACCTTAAAAATCCTACCATAAAGCCCTACCAATCTCAGAACTACTTATCTATTATCAGTCGATTTTTATTAGAAATTAATTCTCTATATTCATGAATACAGAGTAGTCCAGTTTTTGATTACATCTAGCCAGTTCACTTCTGTTTGTAATTGTCATGAAGCTTGTTTACCATTTCCACACATCTGTAAAAATGTTAATTTGTATTGAGAGCGGGCTGTCCTGTTGTCTGACTGACCTAATGACCTTTAACACTAAAAATGGGCAAAACAATAGTGCCACATTTGCAACTCAATAGTTTTTAAATCTTTAGAAATGTATTACAAGAATGTTTAAATTGAAATGTAGAAATGTATTACAAGAATGTTAGATTTTTACAAATAGAAACCTCATCAAACAGCCAAACTGTTTGATGTTACAGTATTCTCAGAAAAGCATATTGGGATATAATTTATCCCAAACTATGCAACATTTCCAACATCTGCTGTTGTGATACATGGAGGGGCTTTTCTCTAGCTGAGTAAGGCAAATTCCATTGTGTGGATGCGAACAGGTGTGTGTGACTCTGAGCCACACCTGACCGAGCAGCCATGAGTCAGTGTGCTTGTCTGAGACTAAGCGTCAGTCAAATAAAGATAAAACAACATTAATGTTTAACACGGCGAGTTGCTAGAATTTGATAGCAGGTCACTGTTGTCATAATTCAAAAGAACGACAAAAACTTTAATGATTAACATTATAAGCAGGAAACACAACCGAGGCGCAAAGACTGCCGGAGTGATGCAAACAGATTGACCGACTGATCTCACACATTATTTTACATATCGAGTGTGTCTAAGACTAAGACAACAAAAATACGTAACAGGAAAAGAAATATAATGTGTGAATCATAACGCTACCAGATTGCTCATATAATGAGCCCCTTTAATTTCTCCTCTCTTCCTCCATCTCTTCTTTTCCTTTCATCTCCCCACCTCTCCTCTCATTTTTATCCTTCCTTTCTTCTCTCCTTCATTCTCCTCTCCATACCTCACTCCTTTCTTCCCGAAACCTCTCCATGCTGTATGAACTAATTTCAAAATTGAATGAATGTGTCCATGTCATGACATGGACCTCTAATTCTATCAAATGTAGTAATTATTTATACAAAATAATTAAGTGTCATGATCCCTCTAATGGTTACGTACCTCTAGGAGCCTCTTCGGCTACCATAGTGTCCAGGCTGCCAACTGGATCCCTGATTATGCACTGAAAACAGCGAAACCTGAATCGACAAATGAGAAGTCGTCACGTGCAGTGTGTGAAAGTCCTTCCAGAAAACACTATGTGTTGGAGTAACAGTAAACTTGGAGTATCAGAGCAGCTTTATGGAGCATGACGCCTCTCTCTTTCTCTCTCTCTCTCTCTCTGTCTCTCTCCCCCTACTCACAAGCATGAGCACACACACACACACACACACACATACACACACACACAATCCACAGTCTTAAATGACAGCAGCAACTGTCTATCTGCATGCACTCACACATTCAAAAGCTACTTTCATTATAGAGAGAGAGGGAGGTCGTTGGCATGACAGGCCGTGCGTGTGTGTGTGTGTGTGCAAGCATGTCTTTCTCAGGGAACGTAGGCTGGTGGTTTAGGCTGTCTGTGTTAAAGCGGAACTGATTCTAATGGAACGTAGCTGTCAGGTGTTTTTTCAGACCAATGTCTGGTCTCTCATGCTTAAAAATGCGTGTGTGTGCGTGAGTGCGTGCGCATGTGTGTGCGTGTATGGTTTCAGTTGTGAGCTGTCTGCTCAACTGTGCTGTGCTGATTCCTTTGACATTGCTGTTCAGGACTGACAGCGCCAGTGGATGAAATTTAAAATAAGGAGCCAGAAGAGGAGAGGAAGAGACAGAGAGAAAGACAAGGATGAAACAGAAGTAGAGAAAGAGGAAAAAAGGACAAAGCTAATGAGAGCAAAGGATTAGTTAGGATACTGTGATGGTCTGACATGACACCCACACACCAAACCACACACACGCAATCAGGTGCTCTATCTGACAACAAGGTACGTAGGTGGCTGGTTTAACCACTTTCATATTCAACAAGGTTTCAGGATGAAGCTTTGGAAATCCTTCAAATACCACAAATGTGAGATAAAATTAGTCCAATTTTCAGCCACATTTTATCAGACATGTTACGCATTAGGTGTTAGGTAAATCTATAACATGATCTTGTAATGTGTAGGTTTAACTCATGCTTCTCATTTGCCTCTCATACATATACCATGAAGAAATATATCTCACATAACCTAACCTTCACCCTCCCACGGGGGAATATACCATGTGTCCCGTCAGCTGTGAGGCTTTAGAGGAAGAAGTGGTGCGATGTGACTTCAGAGATATGAGATACCTAAGAGACTTAATGTGTGTTATAGTTACGGAGATGGACTGTAAATCCTGATGAATTATGTTTAGTCAAATCAGTTAAGGAAGCTGATTACCTTGAACCATTTAAGTTTAAAAACTGACTGCTTTGAGTACAGCTAATTTATAAAGATTTGAGTTTACTTAACTTATTATTTGTTACACTTACTTATACCCATTAAGTTTAAAGAACTAAAGTCAATTTTTACGTGCTTTTTTGTTTATAAAGCTACTGTATGTTATAAATAAGACAGCTCACGCACTCTGCATCACTACAATGCCAAAAATAAAACAGTAATCATTAATGGTCAGGCATTAACAGTAAGTGTTGCTATTCAGTCACTTATCCAGACTGAAAAAAGAATTCATAGATCAATGTATTTTAATTTAAGGGCGGAATTTACACTTAATTAAAATATGTAAGTTCGACAAAACGCAAAAACTCATTAATGTGTACATTTACAAACAGTACATTATTGTAGTAACATGGGCATTATATCAATATGCAAAAGCTACATAATCATTCATAATCACTTTAAAGTGTAAAGAAGAGACTTTATGAAACCTGACCTTTACAACTTTGAACTGAATTCCTCTGGTTCACTATTTGTTATCTAACTGAAATAAAGGTAAGTGAAAGAAGGACTTTTTTGCATCAGGTGTTGAAAGAAGAAGGTTTAGTCTAGGTTTAAGCTAATATTATTTGAGTAATTAAAACATTAGAGCAGAGTTAGGCTAATTTTAAAAGCTTGCAGATTGAGTTTTCACACAATATCCAGTTATCATAACTGAACTCAGATAAGTAAACATGACATTTAAACACATTTGAATAGTGATTACTCATTTCATGTCATTTCCCCTGTTAGGTTTTACAGTGTGGACATCAGTTTTTAAAACCGTCAGCTTTATTCCACAAACAAAACGAGGAACATGATGCTTTGTGTTTTTGTCCAAACCAGAGTAGTTGACTCTGCTCGAATGATTTCTTGAAAATGCTTCAAATTTTCACTCTGTTAGTAATTTGAGCATAAAATCAGTCATATAAACCTCAGAACTGCTATTTTTTTTCGAACCTTTTAAAATAAGCTGTCTCTAAATTCATGAGTACTACATACAACGCCAAGTTTGTTCCTTGTAAGGATGTTCTATCTATCTATCTATCTATCTGTCTATCTGTTTTTTTGTCCAAACTGATTCTCCACAGTGTGTTTGTTCTCTATTCATTTGAGAACTCAGAATAACAAATGCCTGAGATACACTCACTGAGCACCTCATCATTCATGAAATTTTCTGATCATCCAGTTGTGTGGCAGCAGTGCAGTGCATAAAATCATGCAGATACAGGGCCAGCAGCTTTGGGTAATGTTCACATCAACCATCAGAATGGGGAAAAAAATGTGATCTCAGTGATTTTGACCGTAGCTTGATTGTTTGTGCCAGAGAGGCTGGTTTGAGTATTTCTATAACTGCTGATCTCCTGGGATTTTCACACACAACAGTCTCTAGAGTTTACTCAGAATTGTGCAATAAAGAAAAAACATCCTGTGAGCGGCAGTTCTGTGGACGGAAACACTTTGTTGATAAGAGAGGTCAATGGAGATTAGCCAGACAGGTTCGAGATGACAGAAAGGGTACAGTAACTCAGATAACCACTTTGTACAATTGTGGTGAGCAGAAAAGCACAACATGTC
The DNA here is from genome assembly GCA_022758105.1 of Pangasianodon gigas. Taxonomy (NCBI): domain Eukaryota; kingdom Metazoa; phylum Chordata; class Actinopteri; order Siluriformes; family Pangasiidae; genus Pangasianodon; species Pangasianodon gigas. The sequence goes on from CM040464.1 coordinate 21,649,420, forward strand.
GAACCGTGAGGCGGATGGGCAACAACAGCAGAAGACCACATTGGATTCCACTTCTATGAGCCAAGAACAGAAAACTGATGCTGCAGTGGGCACAGGCTCAGCAAAACTGGATTGTTGAAGACTGGAAAAATGTAGCCTGGTTTTTGATGAGTCACACAGATGGTAGAGTCTCAATTTGGTGCCAACAGCATGAGTCCATGGACCCAACCTGCCTTGTGTCAGCAGTCCAGGCTGGTGGAGGTGGTGTAATGGTGTGGGGAATGTTTTCTTGGCACACTTTGGGCCCGTTAATACCAATCAATCATTGCCTGAATGCCACAGCCTATTTGAGTATTGTTGCTGACTATGTGCATCCCTTCATGGTCACAATTTCCCCATCTTCTAACGGCTACTTCCAGCATGATAATGCACCATGTCACAAAGCAAAAGTCGCCTCAAACCGGTTTCATGAACATGACAATGAGTTCACTGTTCTTCAGTGGCCTTCCCAGTCACAGGATCTGAATCCAGTAGAGCACCTTTGGGATGTGTTATAACAGGACATTCGTAGCATGAAAGTGCACCTGAAAAATCTGCCAGAATCACATGATGCAATCATGACAACATAGACCAGAATCTCAATGAAATGTTTCCAACAAGAACTGAGGCTGTTTTGAGAGCAAAAGGAGGCCCTACCCAGTATTAGTATAGTGTTCCTAATAAAGTGCTTAGTGAGTGTAAATGCTCACTCATTATGATGTCAAGATTCCAAGCCATGTTAAACAATTTAATAAATTGTATTGGGAATTATCCTTTCACGGGGCGCAAAATGGCTTAGAAGGGGCTGTGAGCTGAGCAGACTTCATTACAATCACAGTGTTGTCAGGTCAGTTGTGCCACACACTACTTTCAAGCCGCCACCAAAGGAGACTCTGTTTTAAACTTCATTTTAATAATGACCCATTACAGTGTAGTATACCACAGTGCACTTGTAGTATACCACAGTGCACAGTGCAATTTGCTCAGAATGTGTTAATTAGTTTCCTATAACAGCAGGCCTGACATACTTCAAGCTGCAAAGTTTATAGAATGTTCTCTTTCTAATATATCATTTCTATAGTACTAACTTACACAGAAAGTCACTACATACCGTAAATGATGATAATAATGAACAGAATTTAAAAAAAAAACTTGTGTAATTGTTGATGATGAAACTTTTCGTAAGGAATCTCCACTGTCAGCTCTTTGTAACAGTCAGTTACCATTCTGTCATCTGTCAAATTTTCCATCACAACAGAAGACTTTCCGGTTTCTTGGAGACATGACAAGCCACATTTCTTTTGTCTTATTAATTTCAAGAAAAAGAAAATAAAAGCAGTACATTATATCTTTTCTGGATTATATAAAGTTTGATATCTTAATGTAATCACAATCCTAATCATTTCCACATCTTTATAAAACACACTTTCTGTTAGTCAGAGTACTGCCTAGAACGACACCCACACACCTAAACCTAAACCAAGACACACACCTACACACACCTACGCACACCTACACACACCTACACACACACACAGGTTCATGTAGGCAAATACAGTGGATATAAAAAGTCTACACACCTCTGTAGCTTTTGTGACATATGTCACATTGAAGGTGGAAAATGAAAAAATCTGACTTATCTTGATCTTACTCTGATTTATCTTGGTTTCATTTTCACAAAAAACTACAGTTTGAACAGGGGTGTGTAGACTATTTATATCCACTGTATATATTTTTCAAACTGTTCAAAGCCTAGATTTAGTGCGAAAATAAGAAAGGAAAGATTGGTCACCAAACATACCTAGGTTTATTTACCA
>CM040464.1:21651354-21668266 GCA_022758105.1 Pangasianodon gigas
TATATATATATATATATATATATATATATATATATATATATATATATATATATTCAGATACCAGTACCCTGTCATATCTGTGTGTGACAAATGAGTAATAGAGACACATGTGAGCACAAGCCCACATTTCTGAACTAGGAAATTACTAAGACCCCTGAGGACACCTCCTCAATTCACACACACACACACACACACACACACACACACACACACACACACACACATACATATATATACACACACACATACTGTATATACACACATGGTGCCTGCCAGTCTCTGGCATCAGCCCTTCTTAAGCTCGTGGATTTGTAGCTAAACCCCTGCAGGCTGCTATTACAAAGGCGGCATCAGGAGGACTCCATTGCGCCGAAGAGACAAGGATCCACTCGCTGGAGAGACGATCTTACACAGTGTACACTCCTTAAAATCAAACTACAGATCAGGTATCAACTTTGTCCTTACAGCCTGAGGGTCAACAATTGTTCATTGTATAACATCAGTGACTCATATTAACCAATAAAAGAGCACCATCTGCTGGTAAATGTCTGGTTTCCTATAGTGATTATGAGCTTTGAGAGTAACTGCGAGGAAGAAATATATTAAAATGTGTCCTGCACAGCAGTAGGTGCTCGTGGCCATATGCTTAGAGAAGATGGAGAGTGCTTTGAGAAGATGATGGCAGCTGTGATGGATTAATAAACCCGCATTACCCGTGCTCATTTCTCTCTCTCTGACAGCAGGCTGCAGCACGCTGATGAGTTTAGGAGCTTTCTTATTCTAGCACGAGGCATTCCGGAGTTGTTCACACGGTGCTCTAATCCCAACCAAGGAATGTGAGAATTTATTTCCTGTAGTATATGCTCTTCCCATGAATACACTCACACAAATACTAAAAAACAAACAACCAAACAAACATTTCACCTAGAGTTGGCACCGAACCGATACGCAGGAATAAATTTGATCTGATCTTGTGATGAACAGAAAAGATTGGAATTGGGTTTGGAAAAGATGTTTGAATTTTTGGAACTGTAAATGGTTAAATATAATATAATATTTAAAGAGACTCACTTGTGAGGATTGATCTGTATTATATTTCTACTTTATTATACTTGTAATGTAAGCGATATTTCTGTGAAAGCTGCACTTTATCAGCGGTAGATCCACGGTTTATCAGATATTGGCTGATACTCGAGGTTTCAGTATCAGTATCGGGTTTTGGAAAAGGAAACGTGGTATGGTGCCATCTCTGATTTCACCATATGCACAATGTCTCACAGGCAAAACAGCGAAAAGCAGAAGGTCCAGGGCAGGTTTGAGCTCTGTCTTTAATTCAAAAGTTTTTCACAGAGGAAATCATCATAGAAATAAAACATAAAAAGCGTTTAAATAAAAAAAATAATCGACAGGTTGAAGAATAGAAACAAAACACAGGAGCAGGTTTTGTTGTTGTTATTGTTGGACGTACAAGTTACCACTGACAAAAGTGTGGCATGTGTACAATTAAGCAATATAAAAAAGTGTCACCATTTCTGTGAAACCTGTGTATCATTTCCTTGCTTCATATTTTTTCCCTTTACTCTCTCAACGTTGACATGAAGGATTGTGGCAGGAGAAACTGAAAAATGTCCCTCATTCAAATATTATATATATATATATATATATATATATATATATATATATATATATATATATATATATAAAAATGTTACTTTGGTTGCTTGAATTAAGCCTCAGTAAACTGAACGAGACTGCAACGATCCAGTAGAGCTGTTTGGAAATAGAACATAATTCATCTTATCATGAAACATATTTTTTTGAAGCAGTCACGCAGGCTTTTCTCACCGCCACAGCTTTTTCTGAACAAAGAGGCCCACATCAAAACATCAAAATACAAAAAGAACAAACAAAAGACACGAATAAAACCACAAATGTTTCCGTTGAAGAAGTGGACGAACAGATGTGTTAAATGTGAAGTCCCGTATGATCCCAGCTCCAGAGCTGGTGTTTTTCCTCCTGATTGGGCAGGATAGACCTGCAAACCCGACCAATCAGACGACAGATACAACTCTGAGGTAGATCGACGGCCAAGCTGACCTGGACATCAAAAGAAAACAGCCGCAAAAAAACGACACACGTGACTCTGTTTAACTATCTACGTTAAAGACCAAAGCCTCTTTTGAATCTGCATCATTAGCCTTTGATTAGTTTAGCGTTTCGTGTATTTCTCCTTATTCTCAGATACTTCATGTCTGAGTGTACAAGTAAATACAAACTTGATCAAAACCGAGTTGGCAAAAAAGGCACAATTTCCAAATATCCATACATCTAGCTTACACCTGCACCTTAGCGTTAGTCCATACTGATGGGAAAATTTTGATGGTCTTTGGTGGAAAGTATCTTAATTGCCTTGATTTATATATTTTTATTGCCTTAATTCTTTCCTTTGCAGGACTCGATTATAATTTAACATCTAAGAGCTTATCCTTCGTTGGTTCCGAAGGTATGTGTTTGTTCCTTTCTCTACAAACACTATGTATCTGCTCTCACATGCTCTGTTTTTAACAGAATACATTTTTTATTTTATTCTAAAGTCACTGCATCTTATATTAGTTTCTGATTGACAGCTGCAGCCCTTAATATTGCCATGAACTAGAGGGGTAACTGCGTAATAAAAATCGCAAACAAAAAGAAAAATCCGGGATTCACCTCCCAATGATTGATTTCGTTATAAAAAGGATCTCATTTTTTTTTAACTCTTGTTCTGTACAACTCTTACTTTCTATCTAAAGAAACATTGCACTTCTGCCTCTCAGTACAAGAAATTTCTACACACTGTGTTCAAACATAAAAGAAAAAAACTGCCATTGAAAAAAAAGCATCATAATCTGCTCTCTGAAAAACGACTAATAACGGTGTATCTCCCCAACGTCGAGCGCTTCCCCTATAATCTATATTCCATTCTCCACCCCATCAAGCCCCGCCCCCAAATTCCATAACCCTCCCTCCACCCCACCCACCAAACCACCCCTCCCAAACTAACAACAGCTTCAACTACAACTACCACATCAAGTTTGACTGAAAAAAGGCAAGAAGACTTCAGAGGACAGCAGAATTTGTCTTTCCAGTGAAAGACACACACTTTACACGATCTGCATTCAGAGAACAACCTAAAGTAAAGCATGTGAATTATCCGCTTTGACAGACAGGAGAGAAGAGCAACAACAGCCGTCGAGCGTTATAATCTAAAACCCCGCTCTACAGTATTTACAAGGCAAATTTCTGTTACTACGGAACAAGAAGGCAAAGTGCGGAAGACAAAAGCAAAAAGAAACCTCCTCATTGCTACTACCACAGCAAATTTTCTTTTCTTGTGTGTGAGTGTGTGAAACGGTCAGTAAAAACACACTAAAAACCATACTAAAAAGTCCTCTCATGCATCTAAAGGTACTAGCACACTGCATTTTTTTTTTGGAGTCCAGTGTTCACAGACTTTGGTCTGTGCCGAAGTCCTTGGTAAAAAATAAGCGTTCGTCTGGTTTCCTTTCGTTAGCAAAATAAAACGTCTACTTCTCTCCCATGCCTTCTGTCTGTCTGTGATGAGTTGCATTGTTTTGGTTGCTGATGCACCTGCTGCGGGTCTTTGAGGTTGTTGAAGTTGATTAAACCGTGGACTTTGTGTTTTTTGGAACCTGTGCAAAAAAAGGTGTCTTTTCCTCTCTGATGTCACTTCCTCTCCAAGGAAGATAAGCCTGTAGTCATAGCAGCCCTCTTTTGACTCCGCCTCCAACTGCTCACCTGGAAAACAGGCGGTGTAGACATGTTTCACGAAGCATGGTCAGCTTTCTGTTACTTTAAAAGAAGAAAATTCTGTCAACTGACCCTCAACAAATCCCAAATCTATAAGCAAAATTTTGTATAATTACAAAATACACAGACTGAGATACATTTGGTGCATTTCATCTTAAGGGCATTATGGAAATTACCCTTTTATTGCTTGTTCGGTTGGAATGGGTAGGTGGAGGGATCACTGGAGGTCACATCCTGGGGCTGCACATTGGGATCCTAAAAGGCAAACAAAGCTCGTAAATCATAAGATAACACATTGATGAATAACACGTACTACAAATACACAGGATGTATTATAGTGAGGGAGTCATGTCGTGTGTTACGCATCGACAGATGGCTTATGACAAGACATGCTCATGCCTGGCAGCATGCCAGCTATATGAAAACAACCAGACCTAAACATCTTCTGGATACAATGCACTGTTTTTACCACAGCACTCTTGTATTCTCGATCTGACTGACCAGGAGGTGTTGATTAATTTTCTGTAACAGCACGACTCTGACGGTTGCTGTAGTTCAAATCACAGATTTATATTAATGCGCTTTTTCTGATATCGTTTCTATAGTAACAGCTAATTCACAGGGGCTTGTATGGAGGATATTCCTCGTAATCTAAGCATAGTAATAAACACTAAAAAAAATTGTTGTTGTTTAACAAAGAAACACAAATAATCGCTGATATGGTGAAGCTTTCTGTTAGGAGACGTTTATATAGCCTTTATGGAAGGAGTCTCCAGTGTGAGCGCTTTCAGGAAAGAAGACTTTGCGCTTTACGGCTTCTTGATAACAAGACAAGCTGCATTTTTTTGGCTTATTAACTTCAAGAAGGAGAAGAAAAGAGAGGCTGGTGAGGAAACCACTGTTTATAGCTGCAATAACACTACAGCGTAAGTAATGCGTGGAATTTACTTGTCTCGTGGACACTCTACACAATTAAATGTAACTATAAACAGTTAAAAAGCATGATGTGTCTTTCATTATGAATGAATTTAAAATCGCAACCGTTTACAAATTGCCGTATAAGAGGAATAAAACATTCTGGGATGTACTGTTATTGGAAAATAATCAACACTATTTTATTTTATTCCTTACAATGTAGCTTAAGTGATAGAATAAGACGCACCTCAGTGGCAATGGCAGCAGGTTGGATATGAGCATACTGAGGGATATACGCTCCTTGCATAGGTGTATTTGCCGGAATAAACTGGAAAAAAACCCACAAAAGATGATTAATTAACTGTAAAATACATCTCTTAATTAGTATTAGCTGATGTTGTTTGTGTGGAACTTACAGTGGCGGTGCCGCCTAAGGAGAGGTGGCCCATCTGCTGGGTCAGAGGAGCCAACATGGAGGACGGCTGCAGAGACATGGGGTGCTCCATAGAGGGCGACAGGACAGCTCCCTGAAGAGAGACAATAAACGGCGAGTCAGATCTGTTTGCTGAACTCAAAATGGAGCGAAAAGAAAATGAAAGCAGGGAAACAGAGCGAGAGAGAGAGAGAGAGAGAGAGTGACACAGAAAGAGATCACTGGGTCAGGATCATCTGCTGAATAAAAACAGATTACTCTCTCCCTTTCTGTACTCATTTCTGGAGCTGAACATCATCATTGTGCACACACACACACACACACACAACATTTTGAACTGGCCCGTGTTTGAGAGCGTAGCCTTTACATTATCAGAGTTTACAGATAATGTGGCAAAGAAGAAATTGATCTATTGACATCATTTTTAATGATGATCATCAAATTAAAGTGAGATGCTTGGCTGAGGGAGGAGTTTCATAATGCTTAAAAATAACTGTAAAGGGTTTAAATTTACATTCAAAGCACTTCTGGCTTGGAGAAAAGTTGTTTCTTCAATCTGATACAAGATTGCAATGTTCATTACTATTACCCAGAGGTTTCACATCTTTTTTAACAGTGGTCAAGAAAATAATGTGATGTTGTTGTCATGCCATCTGAGTGACGCTGCCCCCAAGCCAACGATTCTTTGCTCCAGACAAGCAGCATGTTAGTGCTAGAACCCGACCCATTTCGAACCCGACCCAGAGAACTGACTCTTGTGTGGTGCAAGAGAAAGAAGTTAACTACTGTTTTTCTCTCTTACCGGATGCTGCATAATGTACGGCTGATGTGTCATCCAGGAGGGACTCTGAACCTGTAAGTGCGCACGCACACACACACACACACACACACACAGTTGAGAGCAGGTGCTGTATGAACGCTAACAACTCAGCACAAAAGACTCTTAACTAAATTGACACAGCTGCTGTGTCTTCCTCATCACAGGAGAACACGGTTGTAACACAATGGCTACTGTGCCTATTTATAATCATACACTCATGGTGCAACCACTCAATCGTGAAAAAAAAACACGAGCCATTATTAACCAGGCTTGCAAACACCATTAAAAATGGAGCACAGAGAAAGAGAAAGAGAGGAGAGTGCGAGAGAGAGAGAGAGAGAGAGACAGCGGTCATACCGGGTAAGTGGAGACAGGTGAGATGTAGGGAGACACGGCTGTCTGGGTCATTATCCTGTTCCCCATGCTGTAGGGAGGGGCGTAGTACCTGGATGTGTTACAAATTGACAGAATCGATACCCAGCAATTACACAATCCATTTCCAATTTTGCACAAAAAGCAGAAGCATATTTACCATCCATACACAAGACTGTTGCATAGTAGAAATTTATTACTAGCAGGATTGAGTGAAAATAAAGTATTTAATGGCTACGATCATTTCATTTCAAGATATACCAGCTAACCTCTGGTCTATAGGTCTGGAAGTGGTAGCTCAGTGGTTCAGATGTTGGACGTTAAGCTGTCCTGATTGGAAGGTTGAGAGTTCAAATCTCAGCATTGCCAAGCTGCCACTGCTGGGCCCTTGAGTAAGGCCCTTAACCCTCAACTGCTCAGTTGTATGAATGAGATAATTGTAAGTCACTCTGGATAAGGGTGTCTGCCAAATGCCATAAATGTAATGTAAAAAATGTAATAGTGTGCACTATAGTACTGGATATATCATTCATGTTCTAAGCTAAAACGGTAGCCTAGTTTGATATATTTGCGGAAGAACCCATTGACTTTTACCGAAAAGTACTTCCCCTTCAGACTGTCAAATAGTATTCATTGTGTTATGAATAACAAGGAGATGAAAAATTGGAGAAAACATTACAGTAACTTGAGAATGCGTCTTTGTGAGTGTCAGAACGGATGTCAGTGTTTGAATAGTTTAGAATTTTAAGATCCCAAACGTATTTCCTGCACTTCCTGTAGGAAAAGGTGTCTGATAAAGTACATGTGACTTATGGCATACAAATGGCATTCTGTTGGGCATGTAGTGGGCACTGTGAAGGTTCTACAGTACACTGCCATTATGCTGTACCCTGTGTAGTGAACATATAAGATTTTTCTTGTGTAGAAGCATCCCTGACTGGGTTTTTCAGTAGCAACGAGACCACCCAATCCTGTCTGACTGTGTTTGCAGAGCAGAGAAGACGTATCAGGAGCCTGATCAGTCTAATCATACAGTACTGTGCAAAAGTCTTAGGCACATGCAAAGAAATGCTGTACAGCAAACATGCCTTCAAAAATAATGAAACTAAATGTATCTACATTAAAAAAAATACTATAAATAGCTGTAAACAGTAATAAATGAAACAAAGTCAATATTTGGTGTGATGATCCTTCGCTTTAAAAAAAATAGTAGTCTCAGGTACAATGTGTGCAGTTTTATAAGGAAATGAGCTGTAAGTTAAATTTTAATTTTGTGCTGGAAAACTAATGTTTGGAAATCTAAAATGTTTTTGTACTGAATCAATAATGTAGAAGTCATAAAATAAAAATCTATAACAAAGTTTGTACTAAAAAAAAAATAGGGTGCCTAAGACTTTGGCACAGTACTGTATGTCGTGAAAATTGGTAAAAGAGGTACAATTCTTTATTACATACAGTATCAATCTTATTCAAATAGTTTTGGTAGTGGTAGAGGTTAACTTGGTAAATTAATAAATAATAATAATAAATTAATTAATAAATTATCTTGATGCAGAACGTGACATACAGATCATTCGAGTGGAAGTTTGATACGTATGCTTGTGCCAGGACGTTGATATTTAACATATAGAAAGTGCTGCAGATAAGTTGCATGCGAACGTTTTTTTTCTGTGAGACTGGTATCAATTAATCACAAGCGTCTGCGTTTAAGCACAAAAAAATGCGGGATAGAAAATACGGACCGAAAAGGAAACATTGTTTTTTCTTTTCTGTCAAGTGTAAAAACATAAAAGTAAGAGAAAACTTAAAAATGAAAACTAAAAAAAGACTAATATACTAATTTATAAATGTGAAGATGGCAAGCATTCTAATAATCATCTAACAGAAGTCCAGTAGAAGTACACTTTTATACTACAAACTAAATTTCAGTGTGATATACTGTGGTTACATCAAACTGTCAGACAGTGGCACTGCACAATACTGTTCCTCACTTGAGACAATATTTGCAAGAAAATGGGTTTAAGTCCAACAACAGAATCACCTGTAATGAAGACACGCCTCTGTCTGAGGCAGACCCTAGCCAGTATATGCAACTCTGCAGTTATGTTTAGTATTAACTCGCTCTGCATGCTTAACTCAACTAGAAATAGGAAGCCATTTTAAAAGTAACAGGGATTTTAACTCGAGAAAGAATTCTCTACCTTCACCTGGTAGCTTTAATGACACAATCTGGCAATTCTTACCCATTTTGGAGTGCAGCAGCATTGGGGTCATAGGTCAGTGTTATCCCACTCTGAAAGAAAAAAAGTGATGCTTTTGATTATGAGAACCACAATGATGTTTTTTTATGTTTTTCTATTTCATCATACGTAGCCATGAGGGGAAAATTCCCAGATTCCAGAAGTCTCGGCCACGGATAGCTACAGTATCATTAGGATTCAAAATCATAATCATAATGTTAGTGAATCCTCAGACAGCAGCACAATTTGGAAAATCTTTTTTTTTTTGTTTTTTTTTTACTAACAGGTCTAACTACTGGTCTAATACACACACACACACACACACACACACACAATAAAGCACAGGAGATGGACTTACTAGTCTCACCTCGGCGTCCCGTGTCCAGTTTCGTCCGTTGGGGACATATTTATTCTGACTCAGTCTCTTCTTCTGGCCTCCATCAGCAAATTTACAGAGCAGCGGCTCTGATGCGCCTGGAAACACATTACAAACTTATAGCTAGCTTGAGATTTCTAACACTTGGTAACATTAGATGATACACATCACATCTACAGTGACAAAGAAAGACAGAAGAGGATTTTTAATTTAATTACCCAGCATTCCAGATGTGGACTTAATGAACTTCCCATTAAAGTGAGAGATCACAGCATCACACTTCTCTGTAGACTCCATCCTGAGACAGACACGCAGAGGTGAAGGAGAGAGAAAAAAGAAGTATTAACACAGTATTCAGACAAGAAATGTTTGCCATGGACCAGGTTTCCACGCATTCATGGCTGAAAGTGAACACACTAATTCACAATGGTCCAGATGCTGCATTGATAGATGGTACACTAAAAAAATTTATATATATATATATATATATATATATACATATACACACATATACACACTGACCTGGCGAAGCCAACACCTCGGCTAACACCGTGTGCGTCTCTGAGGATGCGAGTGGAGATGACCTGTCCGAAGGGTTTGAGGAGGTTCTCCAGCTCCTGCTCATCCATGGACACTGGCAGGTTGGACAGATACAGGTTGGTTGGGTCCTGTTCCTGTTGCTGTAACACAAACAACAGAGTAACATCATTTCCATTATAAAGCTAGAGTTCTACAGAGCTTCTAGCTCCAAAGTGCCACTTTGCTGCCGTTATGTGCATGTATGAAGTCACTCAGTCATGCTTTAAACCCATCAATGATCCCTTGCTTTGATGCGAAATCCCTGTTGTCTTTAAAGGATCAGTGTTTCTCAATTCTTTAACACAGAGAGATGTTGTTTATGGGCCATTTTCATGCACAAATTAAATTGCAGGATTAAAACGTTTAATATTTTGAATCTTGAATCAGCAGGATCAAGAGCATACAATAACTCAACTACTCTTTACTACTGTGGTGAGCAGAAAAGCATCTCAGAACGCACAATGCACTGAACATTGAGGCAGGTAAAACAAATAAAACAAAATGGGCACTACTGCACATCTTAAGAGGTTACAAATCCCCCAAAAGATAAGAATGGCGCTATCTAATACATGTTATATATCAGATTTATATTATTCGAAGACAATTTGACCAGCATGGCTTAGAGGCCCTCAGAGAATCACTGTATACTTTTATTTTGCTCAATCCACATCTTCTTCACTGAGGGAAAAATGGTGTGCTCTGCATTCCAAGAACAACACGTCAGGCATAATTTGAGCTACAATTTGCCCGAGGCAAATCTGACATTCTTTCTCCATGAAGCAATTTGGTTTATAAGGGCGCCCTGGATTTATTATCCACAATAACCCTCTAGTTAGTAAAGGGTCGTAGCCATGGTGATGAGCTAGGATTAACATATGGCCTTTGGCTGACTCTGGAAGCCTCCTCATTTGGAGAGAAGTAGCATGCCAGAATAAAAAAAAAAAACAGAAAAAGCATGTGAGATGTATTGAATCAAACACACAAACGAGCACATGAGCAAAAGAATGTAGCAGTGAAAGTGGCTGATCAATACACTACAACATAATAAAAGCTGGAAGAGGAGAACTGATGAATAATTGAACATGAACGCAGAAGCAGTGGGAGGAGGTCAATGCAGTAAAAGTAAGGCTTTTGCAGCTGGATTATCGAGCACACTCACACACACACACCCACTCACACACTTAAAATGGGTGACAGTGAGTGAGATCAGCAAAGCTTGAGCCAGAAAGAGATGGAGAGGTGAAGGAGACACACCATCACATTGAACTCTTAGGTTTAATAAAAGATGCTCTATTATAAATGTAAGTCAGATAGTGTGTGAGGACACTAAGGCCTGGTTTATACTTCTGCATTAAAGCACATTCAGGTATATTTTTGCAAAGAGGCAGTTTATGGGTAAGAGTGGCACACAGAGGCAGACTCATGACTCACATGCTGTCCTCCAGAAAGCAGTGCTGTGCGTCAACCAGCCAAGTGAATGCTGATTGGTTGGTGTGGAGGTGTGTTCAACTGCATATCAAGAAACAAGTAAAGCCTTCTGCTGCGGCTTTTTTTCTGCTGTGGAGTTTTAGAGTAACATTGCCCAAAATACATCTTAACTATCCATCCATCCATTTTCTGTACTGCTTATCCTACACAGGGTCGCGGGGAGCCTGGAGTCTATCCCAGGGGACTCGGGGCACAAGGCTGGGGACACCCTGGACAGGGTACCAACCCATCACAGGGCACAAACACCCACACCCATTCACACACTATGGACAATTTTAGAGATGCCAATCAGCCCACAGCGCATGTCTTTGGACTGGGGGAGGAAACCGGAGTACCCGGAGGAAACCCCTGAAGCACAGGGAGAACATGCGAACTCCACGTACACAGGGTGAAGGCAGGAATCAAACCTCCAACCCCGGTGGTGCGAGTCAAATGTGTTAACAACTAAGCCACTGTTCCCCCTACATCTTAAGTATAAACAATAAAATTTTATACAATAAAAGGGTAAAGAATTGAATTCTCTCATATCATATCCAGTACTTTTTGCCTTCCACAGGCTTGTGACAGAAACCGATGGGAAAAATATCAGCCCTATTCTCGCTGTTAGTTTCTTAGCCTGGGGTCTGTAATAAAACATTTCCTCTATGATAAAACTCTCAAATCTAAACAGCTATAAATGAACAGCGCAAATATCTATATATATATATATATATATATATATATATATATATATATATATATATGTGTGTGTGTGTGTGTGTGTGTGTACAGTACTTTGCAAAGAAGTGCTATACAGCAAACATGCCTTCAAAAATAATGAAATTAAATGTTTCTACATTAAAAAAAATACTATAAAGAGCAGTAAACAGTAATAAATGAAACAAAGTCAATATTTGGTGTGACGATCCTTCACTTTAAAAATAAAATGAGTAGTCTCAGGTACAATGTGTGCAGTTTTATAAGGAAATTAGCTGTAAGTATTACTGAGCATTTTGCAGAAGCAGCCACAGTTCTTCTGGAGACTTTGACTGTCACACTTGCTTCATATTTTTGCAGCAAAACCCAGCAGCCTTCATTATGTTTTTTTTGTTTGAAAAGTGTCTCTTATGTAATATGCTGCTTTCTTTACTGACATACAAACATTTTTCTGTAACATTTAATTTTGTGCTGGAAAACTAATGTTTGGAATCTAAAATGTTTTTGTACTGAATCAATAATGTAGAAGTCATAAAATAAAAATCTATAACAAAGTTTGCACTAATAAAATAGTATGCCTAAGACGTTTGCACAGTACTATATTTGTATATATATAATTTTTTTAGAAAACTACAATCGTGATATTGGTACATATGCGAATATAAAGCATGACGATTCATATCAACTGTAGCTCCTTATAATACCTGACTTATTCCCACAGGGTCCCGCACATTTTTCTTCCTAACTTACTCCTAACTTAAGACACAGTGTGAACTACATTTTTAATAAATCAAAGCACGAAAAATTCCTTGTTTGATGAAATGTTAGATTTGAACTCTCCAATACTTCATGTTGAAACTGCTTCAGTACAGACGACTGAAAATGCTTCAGAAATGCTTTTGGTGCAAAGTTGCCTGCTTAATAATTGATTACGCAAGGTTCCTTTTTTCCCTCAGCACTTTGCAAAACAAATTTACCCCTGTGCTGTCTTCCATTTATTACTCCTACAGTGAAACACATTTCTGCTCTGAGACCGCTCTTTTTCGAGTTTCCTTTACTCTAAAGTCTTGTTTGGTTCATGAGACACTGCCCCTAGTGTACCAGCTGTATGTATGATAGCAGACGCCTATGCGAGCGTCCACACATGACGCCCTGACATGCTTGCAAATGCACGGCCACAGAGGTATAAATCAGGCCTGAAAGAAGGAAGCATCCTTAGGGTGATGTCGCACCTTGGCCATCTGAGCTTGAACTCCGTTGTTCTTTAGCGCTGCCACAGCTTTCTGCGCTGACACTGGACTGTCAAAATCCACAAAGCCGTAACCTGAAGAAAAGACACTTTGCATTATTTACACATTCATACAACTGTAATGAACTAAAACACATTGTAAAATAAAGCATGTTATAGAAGACTTACAGCAGTAGCCTTAAAACCTTATGATATGCATATGATACTTTAATACTGGGCTGCTTAATTTTATCACATTTTAATCTTAATCATGAATTCTGGCTTCCTTAATTAATTAAGCATACAGTAATTTGTTAGTGTTAGTGGTGAGTTTAGCTAAAAGAAAGTGGAATAATGGGCTAATGTTAGATATTAGTGTATATTGGTGTAAATGTGTCTATGTATTCGGAGATTTTCCATTTAACATATATATTTTTTCCCACCTGAACATTTGAAGGAATAAAGGCTACATAATTCACAATGTGAAAAAAAAATCTTTTTGTTGCTACAATTCCCATGATCCCCAGCCTGTGACACTGTCACATGATCACCAGTCAAGCACCTATCCCTGTTCCCGAACACTGGATGACTAATGAATCCCCCTGAAATATTTTATGACAGTTCCAAACGCTTAATTATGGATGGTTAACATGACACACGTACAGCGCAGCTCATTATATAGGTGTCAAATAACATGTTTTGCACAGTAATTATGTTATAATAACCTTTATTAAAGAGTCATCAGTGTGATTCCTCCATATTTAACCACCACAAAGGTCAAATAAATGCATCCCTTAGTTTCTTTAATCACATTTTATTAGCTATAAGCTACTATGGTGAGAAACAGGATTAACCAATAAGCGTCATGTATTTTTCTCACTTCTGTTTGAAGTCTAAAACGCATTTTTTTCTCTTACTAGCATGTTATTTTAATCATTTTCAGTGTAACTATAATAAAGATGTTTTATTCCCTATACACACGGCATGTACGGTTGATAGGAGCTCATATGTTAAAGAATTCAGAAAGCATTGCTTTCTTCTGTCTTCCATTCACACGAAATGCTTAAGCATGTCACACTTGTTAATTTAACTTGTTGTACGGATCACACGGTGACTTTATTTAACATTTTTCCTCATCTCCCTGAAATTAATTCCTAGCTACGCCACTGATTCACTCCCATAAATAACCCACATTCAGTGTCACCTTGCGAAGTCTTGCTCTAGGCTTGTCTAGTTTATGCCTGTTTGCTGATCACCTGACCATTTACCTGTCTCTCATTCTTATGACTATTGCCCAGCCCTTGTATACCTGCACCTAAACCCGATCATTTCATTTTATCCACTATCACGAAGCCCTACACTGATATAAGGTCCACATACAGTACGGGAAAGACAATGCGATCTGACAAACCTTTGCATTTGTTTGTGGTCTTGTCCAGGATGGCTTTTGTGGAGACTATCTTTCCATACCTGCAGAGAGGAAAAGAGGGAGAGAGAAAGAGAGAGAAGAGGATAAGTGCATCCTGCTGACAGACAGTCTGTCTACATGTGTCATACATGGTATGAAGAAAGAGGAATGTCTGAGCTAATCTAAATGACATACACACAGGAACTGCCGAGTCCCTGAGCTGGCGCTTGTTTAAAGGTGCATGACGCAGAGACAAAGCAGGCTTTGTGTGAGAAATGTGGAAAGCCCGGCATAACCACAATCGAAGTGTGTGCGGCAATTACGTGGCAAAACAGAGGCTGAGATGCTGGTGCTGATGGAGCGCAGCCTGTGATTACTGCATAGAGTTCAGAGGAAGTCCTTCCACAGTTACAGTGCTGACCAAGGCCTTGGGCTCTGTGTGTGTGTGTGTGTGTGTTCTCCATCATCAGGCAGTGAGTGAGGCATGATGAATGAGAGCAGGCATGGCCGAGTGTGTTTCTCAACACCCCTGAGACAAACGCCTACAGTGTGGATGGGGACAGGAGAAGGTTTCACTTCTGCCTTTGTTTCTGCAACGTTTGATGAATATTTGCTCTTTCTCCTTGCAGACTCTTATTGGGACAGAAAAACAATGCAGTCTTAAAAAATTATATTTTGCCTTTGCTTTTTAAACAACAATGTCATTCGTTGGAGTCCAACAGTTCTTTTAAACTGCTATACAATATTTTCCTGTGGAAAGAGTCAACAATTTGCAAGTGTTTCTTGAGAAATTTAAACTAGAGTAGAGAGTAGAGAGTAGGGGAATAATCCCAAACTCAGAAATCAGTCTGTTTTCTCAAGACTTCTCTCCGCTCCACGAGAAACTGCAGATCGAGTCAAATTTCCATAAAGTTAAATTGAAAAAAGGTCTGATTTGGTATGCTGCATAAACAGCATACATAAACAGCATTCCTTGGCAA
The DNA here is from genome assembly GCA_022758105.1 of Pangasianodon gigas. Taxonomy (NCBI): domain Eukaryota; kingdom Metazoa; phylum Chordata; class Actinopteri; order Siluriformes; family Pangasiidae; genus Pangasianodon; species Pangasianodon gigas. The sequence continues at coordinate 21,666,700 of CM040464.1, forward strand.
ATCCCGTGAAGTGAAATGAGAGATATGGGGGGAGGGAACCAATAGGCTTTCACACACAGATCACATGATTCTCCACCATGGAGGCCCACCCGACCTTGGCCTTGACCCCTTCCTTCTGGGGTAGGGGGGCCCCATTTCCTGGCGCACGTTCCTGGAGCACGTCAAAGTAAATCAAACTGGCCAGAAACTTTTCGTCACACTCATAGAAACAGAAAACCTTGTTTATTCTGCTATACGACCATCATAGCTGCACCGTTAACACACTGACAATGCATCAACAAACAAACAAACAAACAAACAAACAAACAAACAAACAAGACCAACTGTAGTGTAACGTGATAAGACACAGTTTAAAACATTAAACACACATTTGACCTTAGCAAATCCCTAAACCTTACACATGCCTAGAGGATTATGGGTCCTCCCTAGATGACTCTTAAAAATCAATTTCTGGAATTACCATGGCGATGGCTGGACTCCCCAGAGCCGCCGAAGATAAATTAACTAGTGACGGGAATGTCCGGACTTCACATTCACATACACCATACACACACACACACACACACACTCTCACTCCATCAACCACCCCCAACACACACACTCAGGAAGGGACATGCTGTAGCACAAAAGGATTTATGGGGTAAAAAGGTCAATGAAATGCTAAATATCAATACTAGGCATCAATTTCCCCTAATTGCAGACACCACCTTCGTCTTCTGCAAAAGCGTCAGCGTGCACTGAGCTGTTGGAAATAGCGTTTTTAGTTCCACAAAACGAAATATAAATTGCACACGCGTCAAAAACTAAACGTGCCTCTTTGTGCACAAAGACTGTTGATGCTGCAGAAAAAGATTAACACGCATAAATATTTTACATTAGTAATAACAGGAGTAATATACATTGCTTCTTTGCTGCCTTACAGCAGTACTACAGCAATTAGCACCAAATGTTTAAAGAAACACTCAGAGACCCATAAACAAAAATCATTTGCGTACAGTGTACACCAGGGCTCCAATCTAAAGCACATCAAATCTCATCAAGAACATAATGCATGTTAAAGTGCTCCAAAATTATATCTGACATAGTAGTAGTGGTAGTAGTTGTAGTAGTGGTAGTGGTAGTAGTTGTAGTAGTAGTGATAGTAATAGTAGTAGTAGTAGTGATAATAGAACTAGTAGCAGTAGTAGATATTGTAATAGTAGTGGTAGTAGTGGTAGTAACTGTAGTAGTAGTCGTACTAGGGGAAGTAGTACTAGTGGTAGTATGGGAAGTAGTACTAGTAGTGGTAGTAGTAGTAGTAGTGGTTGTAGTGGTAATAGTATTAGTAGCAGTAGTAGTAGTGGTAGTAGTGGTAATAGAACTAGTAGCAGTAGTAGTCGTAGTTATTGTAACAGTAGTAACTGTAGTAGTAGTGGTACTAGTGGAAGTAGTACTAGTAGTGGTAGTAGTGGTAATAGTACTAGTAGCAGAAGTAGTAGTAGTGGTAGTAATAGTATTAGTACTAGTGGTAGTAGTAGTAGCAGCAGTGGTAGTAGTGGTAATAGTAGTAGTAGTGGTAGTAGTGGTA
>CM040464.1:21675698-21693079 GCA_022758105.1 Pangasianodon gigas
AAAAAAAAAAAAAAAAAAAAAAAAAAAATTACCGTGTCGATGGCTTATTCCCACCTCGTCCTGTCCAACCAGTTTCGGTAAATCGCCTGCTTCATTGATCTGCGCTCTGTTGCCCGCAGGAAAGACCCACCTACTGTGGAACGATCCATTCGTCACTCGGGCTGCGGGGGTTTCTTCAACGCCTAGCACTCATCTCATCGGCTTTTTGTGAAAGTCGCATTACCTATCCGCGAATCCAAGAGGTATCAAATCATCTGTTAATAACCACCGAACAAGAAGTTAGAGCTAATAAGTAGAACACACGCTTTCTGGAAATATATAATGGTTCGCTCCAACCCTACGCCGAGCTCTTGGTTGGCTCCAGGACGCATACCACACATTCCACAAACCTGACCATCAGATCCCATCTACAATACAGCCATAGAAATGCGCCCTAGGCCACCGGGACAGTCCCATCCACCCCGTGTGAATGATCACCTCAAATTTGCTTAAATGATCACTTATATATTGTATTTAAAACAACATATAACTATGAACATTGTGGACATTTTAATGAAGCAGTGGATCCAACACATTAAAGTAGATGTATCAAGGCAGAAATTCATGAGGAGGCCTAGATGGTCTAAAACCTGCCAAAAAAAAGTCAAAAACAAATAGTCTGCAACCAAATGACACCACCCATGATTGCCCAGAGCCTTGCCTCATTTATCTGTTTATGTGATAATCCACTGCTGTAATCATGTGTCCCACCTTACACAGACTGAATGAACATTTAACATCCTTCATTATGCATTTGAGCTTTGAACTCACCACAACAGACAAGTTCTTGGTAGAAATAAACACGTCATCAAGACTTTAACGCAGCCCTGAAATCTGAATGGGTGTTTCACAGCTTTATATATCTGTATCAGGGCGTTTTCACACTTGGTCTAAATAATCCGGTTTGCACCCGGGGCGGATTCTGGGCTTGTCTGGGGGAGGGGCTAATAATTGCAGGTTTGCTTTCACATAGAAGAATTCACTTCCTACTGCACAATTCCATATGTCACTTTTCTGTACACTATTTTGCAAAAAGTTGGGCACTATGTTGATCTATTTGCTGTTTTTTTATAGCTTCCACGCCTCAAAGCAAACCCCAGACCACCGATTTCAAGAGGATTAGTGCTCAGTTCACTGGACTACTCCTAGGCTCTAAAACAGCGTCTCACACTTCACACATCACCAAACGTACAATTGTGAAAATGGCCTTCGTGTTACGGACACCAGTACGATCTTGTTAACAAATAGTTTTGAAGATTTTCTCATTGTTTTATAGTTCGTCACTTCTGGGAAAATACTTAAATTTTTTTGATGATTTATCCTGTACTAGTCTCGTATTCGTCCAATTAAATGCTCTCTAGAAGGTTTATATCCTGTCCCAGGGGCTGGTCTTGATCTACAATGTTCAAAGACAATGTTTTTCCAATCTTCAGCTGTCCAGTTTCACTGAGTCTGTGCCCAATATAGCTGCTATACTCTGTTCTTGGCTGACAGAAGTGAAACCCAATGTGGTCTTAAGCTGTTGTAGCCCATCCACCACAATGTTCAAGGCGTTGTGTGTGCTTAGATGTTTTTTTCTGCTCACCACAGTTGTAAACAGTGGTTATTTGAGTTATTGTAGCCTTCCTGTCAGATCAAATCAGTCTGGCCAATATCCTCTGGCATTTCTCTCTCTCTCTCTCTTATCTCTCTCATCAACAAAGCATTTCCACTGGCAGAAATGCTGTTTACTGGATGAATTTTGTTTTTCACACTAATCAGTGTAAACTCTGTATACTGCTGTGTGTGATTTCTGAAATACTCAAACCAGCCTGACTGGCACCAGTGGCCATGTCATGATCAAAGTCAATTTCCCCCATTCATTCATTTTCTGATGTGAACATTAACTGAAGCTAGACTGCACCTGCACGATTGCAGAAAAACTGTATCTGGGTTTTGTTAGCTTACAGGTACATAGGCACGTATAGATATGTATAGGTGTTCATGCACTGGTAGTTTGATCACGCCATATAGGCTGTTGGTAATGGCTTTAGTAGTTAGTAGGTGCAGCTTGAGTTTAGTAGGACATTCACGATCACAAGTGGTGCCAGGACATAATCACACGAGCCCTGACCTTGTTTATGTAATTGGAGAATAGAAATTGCATGGGAGAGAACGACAGAGCTACAATTTCACTAGCTCTCAGAACTGCTTAGGTAGCGTATGATTTTGTGAAGCCGCTACAACACATCACGAACAGATCAAAGCTGTAGATGTTTCAAAGAAATACAAGGTGCTTTGACCGCAATAAAAAAGGGAAAGCTCATGCAATCTCAGTGGCAACCACAAACGACAACTATTGTTAACCGCTGCCACCACAACACTGTTATTATACACAACATAACAATGCTGGGGAACAGTAAAAAAGGTATTTAAACAGACATTTACAGGAAAGATCAAAATTTTCATGTTAAATCTGTTGACAAAAAGAGCTAATATCTAATTAACAATCCTAAACATAAAGTATATTATCGATCTATCTATCTATCTATCTATCTATCTATGTCATCACAAAACTGTTTATGATCAAGTACCTTGCTTTAGAGATAAAATATAAAATAAAAATAAGAAATAGCAACATGACAGGGGGTGCTGTTATTGGAAAATAATCAGTGATCAGGTGGTGATGTCTTACTACCCCTAAGAGTCATATTTGCCAAAGCTACCATTTTATTATTTACTAAAGAATGGTACATCATAATTTTTATCCATTTACAGCTATGTTTAATGTTGTGAAATGTCCATTAAATGCCCATGTTAGTTCCCATAATTACAAGTTTCCTTGCTTTCTCTTGAAGTTAATAGCACAAAAATGAAGCTTGGTACTGAGAAACCACAAAACTTATCATCTTCTGACTTTAGATAGAACAGTGGACACTGGAGACTCCTTCAAAAAAACGTTAAATAACAGAAACTGAAACAGAAAGCTCCACCATATCATTATCATTTATCAATTATACATATTTCTTTGTTATTTTTTAAAATTTGATTTGAATTATATTTATTATAATTCGAATAGAATTATAATTGCATTTGAATTAGAGCTGGCACTACTGTTATAGAAAATTAATCAACACTATGACCAATTAGACTCAAGAACACTGCTGTGGTATAAAAATATATAATGTTGGTCTCTTGTGTTAGCAATTTGATCGAACTCTTTTGATTATTTCTTCTACAATATCTGCAATACTAACCAACAACTGTCTGTTTATCATAAAGGGCCTCACTGTGGTGGGTCTTTAGATGGTGCACTGAACACAAGAGGTCAATCCAGAATGAAGACCCTGAGTCTATCTGGCTAAAAGTGCAACGTCAATAGGTCAACAAGCAGGAGTGTAGGACACAGAGACAGAGATGCAGAGGGAGGACAGGGGAGGGAGAGGTGAAAGAGTGAGAGATCTGATTCAGCAGACAGGGAGGTCATTCGGTGAAAGTCAGGCCACATGAACAGAAAGCATGAGGGCCTTCTCTTTGTAAAGGTCTGAATGAAGCTGCTGGCTTTGCACTTATGGGTCACGCTTCCTTGCACCACTTCTATTTTTTTCGACACTTGTGACTGAAGTGGGGTGAATAACATGCAAATACTGACACATTTTCCCCTTTTTACACCCTAGTGCTGCGTCTGTTTTTGTTTTCTTGCTCCCGCTGCCTTCCTGCATTTTGATTAATTCATGCTGTCTGAAAGTACGACATCCACAAGGTGAATAAAATCTAAGCGTAATCTCATACATCATTCAAGATTGGCAGTTGCACAAACACACCCACCTCCCCGTGGGTGTCCAGTCACTTCCTGTGCAAAGGTCACGGCTTTTAGCATTCATTCCAGACTCCCTCCCACCCAAAGCACACACACACACACACACACACACACACACACTTTCTCCCAGAGCTGCAGACATGCAGAACAGAAGAGACCATAACAGAGCAGAGGAGAACAGAGCAGCACAGTCCCGAGTCTGTCTTTCTGAGCTGAAGCTGTTGCTGAGCAACATCGCAAACTCTGCCTGTAAACAGTGCGTCCGCCGAGTCTCAGCTGCCATGTTTGTGTAATCGCTCTGTGGTTTCAAGCTCTGTTCCATTCCATAGAGGAATGCTTTGAGAACATGCATGCTATGCTTGCACAGTTCTCTCTCTCTCTCTCACACACACACACACACACACACATTGGAAAGAAACTCTTTTCTACATTGACCCTACATTTGATAATAGGGCTATTTAAAGGACCCTTGTTCTCTTAGGGTCACATTGTATGCAGAAAGAGCATCTGGCTCTTCTTACAAATAGACCAGGTCACAGAGCACGTGCTTTCCTTTCTCTCACTGAGAGAACCACAAATCTGACCTGCCATGGCACAATTAAAATCAATGACACACAACTAAAGGTCAGCCCTCCAGTACAAACACAGCTATTATTCACACACACTGACTACACAACATATGCAAATTCTATAGACATCATTGTTCTTAACATGTTCCATGCAGCTTATACAGTAGTTTGTAAACAGAAATATATCAGGATAAATACAATATAGGCTTTAAAATAAACTGTAAACCTTCATATATACTATATTTGCTGGAATCCTGACAATCCTGTCCTTACCTACAGATCATACTGGGTCATACTTATGGTATGGTATGGTATGTATTCATTCACTAATAAACAGATCAGGTCTCACGTGTGCTATAAGGTACACAGAACACTACATTGATTCGAGGACTTTGAAGAGAGTTCGGCCACATTTAAAACGTCTTCGGATCAGTGTGTACATATGAAAGAAGGTAAAATAGTATACTGTATCGCTCTAACCTTGATGGGATGCTTACTTTGTCTTTAATTATTCATTCAATTCATGCAATTTTGCCATATGAATTGCCATTCAGGTAAATCTCAGTGTATCCAGGCCTTGATATACAGTACAATATACATAATTCATAAAGCATATGTATATTATACAGCAGTATAAGTCTGTGCACAGTATGTATATTCACTCTGAGATACAAAAGCCTAGATATGTTCCTCTTGATTGGGTGTCTTGTAGACTATTGATCTAGAGTCTTGGCTGCTTTTTAGCCACAGCATTAAATATGTATCAGTCTTAATGACTGATCAGTGCCTCATCTCATCCCTGAAGCCTACTCCAAGCTTAGCCTTCTAAAGTGCTCACTATCAGTAGTCTAAACTCCATTATTGATGACGAGGAGTATTGAGTATTTCTAAGGACAAACCTTTTTTTTTTAACCCTTTCTGCATACTTATAGCATTGACAGATTGCACTCTGTAATCTAAAAACACTTCCACTTTCTATGAGATATTGAAAATGCAAACTGCACTTATATAGAGTAAATAAAAAATAAGCATTGGCCTTGACAAATAGGTGACTGACGACATGTTGAGAGAAGTCAGGAAATGACATAAATACGACCCGTATAGTCATCGTAGACCAGAATGTCATGCTATTTTTTTACTGGAAGCCTTGGGCTGTTGTATGCAGACATCATCTCACTGCTGAATTATAGATAGGATGCTCAGTAACAGTCCCAGGAGGCACAAGGGGATTGGGTCGCTTATGAATTTCAGACATATCCACATTCTCCTCAACCTCTTTATTTATTCACATACAGTACATGTTTTTAGGAAGGTATTTTAAAAGACCTGATTACATGTGAAATGGTGGCTTTATAAATGTAAGGTATCCAGTGACTCTGGGATAAGGGATGACTGCTACAAACATGTACAAAACAAGCTATGATGTCATTAATGACATTAAGATGTTTTTGCGGAAATGACAAAATCAACAACAACAATCTGAGTTATAAAAATAAATTGTCGAACATTCATTCAAATATAACAAATATAGCATTTCTTGGTTACCCCAACGACTGGATCCAAAACTTTAAGAGTGCGTTGCATTTCTTTAACTTCACTTCCTCTTTTTGTTTCCTCACTTCCTTTCTGAGAACACAAAGAAAGCAAGGCAGGACAGATGAATAGATACCGAATGAAAATGCACATGTAAGATGCTTGCTGTTTTATTTTTGTCCATCTGTTTCTCTGGAGCATTTATACTATTGGTCTACCTTACATGCTAGAATAAAAAAGACTTCTGCATAGGAAGCATCTGTATTTCCTCAGTGTGGAAGCAAGCATGGGTCATGAGCCAGTGCCCGTGTGCCAATGAGGGGCCTCAAACTTATGGGTTTCTTTCCTTCTTCTGCTAACAAAAAAAATATGAGCAACACAGAGAAGTGGCAGTAAAGTGGCAGGAATTAAATGTGCAAATGACCTTGCTGTCCCATGACTGTTTTATTTAATGAGTGTAACACATGCATAGCAATTAAAAAAAAGAAAGAAAGAAACATATTTTTGAAATCAAATCCACTCGCTTCACATCTCCACCCTGGACCATTTGTGAGATCATTTCACGGCAATAATCCACCATCATATTTTACAGTTTACTAACTTGCTACAGCAAGAAATATTGAAACTTGAAACTCTTAGACACCACCTATTCCTGAGGCCTTCCTGAGAGAAACTCAAAAAAGCTATGGCAATCATTATTGAATTCTCTGCATGGAGAAAATTTCATCCCTGAAAAGTTCTTTTCTTAGCTACATTACTTATTTGTCACGTATCATAAAATGAGGTGTAACGTAAAATAAAATAGTAATGTATAGATTAGAGTGTTTAATTCATTACAATGCTACAAGCAAAGGCTGCAAACTGGGAAAGGATTTGGATCATGTATTAAAGATTTACATCCTCAAGGTGGTGGACTTTATTAATTTCAAGTATGTAGAACCAAGGAGTCAAGAAAACAGCAATTAGACTACAAGGCTACTCCAAAGCCACATAGACACATAGATACATAGACAATAGAGACAATATATAAAGGTGATCACATGATTAACTCTTAACTTAATCAAAAGCAAGACACTGAAACATCATCAGGTCTGACTGCTGGAAAGCGTGCAAGGACAGATCTCAAATTCAATAAGCACTGAATATTTTATATGTATAAAAATCAGTAAAATACACAAAAAAAGTGACAAAGCAGAGTGCGGCCCAACTGTTCATTAGGTATGGATAATGCGTAAGCAATAAAAATGAAGTATATGAAATATAAAATTTTTAAAAAATCGATTGTGCTTCACACAGGAGTAGACAATGTCATGTAATGAATTTTAATAAAGTTTTCCTTTAGATAATGAACAAATAAACATACTGGTCACATGAAAAGTAGCAATATAGCATCAACCAAACGCTCTCAATGGGTTCTAGAAAAAAATCAAGCCAATGTATTTTGATTAATTCCTTGATTGTGGTGGCTGTATGGTGTTTAAGCTACATTTATAACCAAATCTTTATTGGTTTTCTGAATTGCATAAAACCCAAGCTGACTTTTTCAAGTGCTTGAATCCAGTACTATTATTTCCACAAATTGTGTGTGTGCAGCTTATCTGATTTACACAGAAAATCCTGACAATGCCTGCTGGGTATTTTCCTGACCCAGAAACCTGACAGTATGGAGAGTTTTTCTTTAGAAAAGCATTACAAAGACTTGTGGCATGCAAAATGTTATTTCTGTCACTGGGCTTTAGATACACTTGCTTTACATCACCCCGTCAATAAAACCACATTTAGTTGTAGTCATGACATCATCCAGAACATTATCATGACTTATAACACAGCGCTGTTTAGTTCTTGAATCTGATTGGTCAGAAGTTGTTGCTAAATTTTCTATAACACCATGACCATGACAGTATATAATATAATAATAGAATTGTTTTCATGGTGAAGCTTTATGTAAGGAGATGTTTATTTAATGTTTATGGAAGAAGTCTGGCTTTGTAACAGTCAGTATATTTTCTGCCAAGGTGGAGGACCTTCTGTTTCTTGGTAACATGAAAAGCTGAGGTTTTTTTTGTCTTATTAACTTCAAATGCAAGAAAAAAGAGAAGCTGGTGAGGGAATGACTGTTTATAGCTCCTATACATCCTAGTATGACTTCTTGTTTGTTCATTAATAAACAAAATGTAATCATTTTATTGGAAAATGATGAAGAATAAAACACTTTGGAACATGCCGTTACTGGAAACACATCACCTTTAGGGTGATAACGACATCAAACCAGCACGTTCTTAATTTTCCAATCTGGAGTAAAAATATTTTCTGGAAAAAATATTATAAATACATAGATATACCCCAAAACAGATTTGCTAAGCTCGGTTGTAAAGCAGCCCCCATAGCAAATCTGTCTAATCTATCTGCTAGTATAAATATATTCAAAGAAAAATATATCCAAAGAAAAATATGATGTGGTTAGTCATGACCAAACAAAACTGTGCATGTGGTGTTGTGTTGTTGCTTTTCATTTCATGAATTTCTTACATTTCCGTACTTGTAATATTCTCAATACTGAATGCATTTAAACGAGTAACTGATGTTTTACGCCTTGATCCTTCCTTGCATGCTCTCCAATGCTGTTCCTATTTGATGATGTTTAAGTCCCTCGCTTTAGATTGGTTCAGAGTCAGTCATGTGATCACTTTTATGTGAAAAGGCTTTGCATTTTGGATGGATGTCAGCCAACAGGTTTTCTATTTAGAGGCAACTCAGCTTGTGGGTCCTTTCTTTTTTTTTTTTTTTTTGTGAGTTCCTTACTGTGTATTTTAATTTCATTGACATCTGTTTGGGTCTGTCCCCCCTCCTTTCTTTTGTACCAGAGGCTTAGCTGTAAACTAGGCACCGGTTTCATCCCTGGCCGTTCAGATTAGGAAAAACACCGAGATTTGGGGGGGGAGGGTACCATGTCAATTTCCTCACTGGGTTGTTTTCTGTGGTTTCCTTCCTGCAATCTGAGCTATGCATTTTCGCTTACTGCATTCCTGGAATACTTACAGTCCTCCAATAAACACACACACACACTAACAGAGGACATTCTCAGAATCAGAATGTTTTTTTACAAACACTGGATGTCAGTCAACCCAGACAGCATACCATCTTTGAAAAAACAGCTTTCCTTTTCTCACATTATTATGATGATGTTGTCATTAACTGATCAGCATCATTAACAAGGCCACTTAGTCTATTTCTGTCATGCAGTGCACTTGAGCTGCAATCCAGCCATTTGTAATTTGAAGGCCCCTTTCAGTAATAGTGTAATAGTGTAATCCGATATCTAGAGAGTCTAATGCACGGTGCAGAGAGCCGGCCTCAATCACAGACCAGATCAGAGTGTGTTTGGAGCTGCTCCGACATCGTTAGGCTTATCTAGAGGAGCTGAAATCAGATCCTGTGCTGCAGGAGTGAACTGGGTGGTCGGACGGGCAGACGTGAAGATCTACAGGGATTCCATATACTAAACCCCTCCAGGGGGAATCAGGAGCAGAGGGTCATGCATGAGTGAAAGAGAGTGGGGAACATCAGGGGGGAGGTGGGGGGAGGAGGTGAACGGGCATTACACATTACTGACATACCAGAGAGAGTCTGCTTTACACAACCTTCCCATTACCTCTCTATCTCACACTATACACACTTCCCCACACTGTCTACTAGTATTTGTTTACAGACCAGGACAGCTGCATTTTTCTTTGCACAGCTATGTGAAAGGCCAAAGACAGCCTCAGATTGAAAACCAGATGGAGTTCTCTTGCAGAAATCTGAGCCAGGAGCACTGGTAACATTAACTACACTGACGTCCAGCTTGCCTGGGACTAGAGGAGGCCCACAGATGAAGTTGTGACTCTTGGAGCATTACTTTCCCCCAGTGCAAGACTCTTGGCTGTGCAGATCACTGTTTTGCAGTCAGATTGAGTTTCTGACGAACGAGAGTGGAAAGAGGTGATGACAGCAGTGCTCCCCTTTCTAAAAAAAATCTTTCCGTCAATGTAAAATATAACGTGCTGAGCTGACATTTTGCATGGTCCTACTACTCATAATAATAGTAGTAAATACTAACCAACGTTATGCATATTACTAAACCTTAACCAAAAGTGTATAAACTCAAGTAAAATTTTGTAAAGGTTATGATTGTTTTAGTTTCCAGAATGTTCAATACGTCAGTACATTACATTGTTACGACATTACAGCAACATTTTTAGTTTCCACACTAAGGTTTCCATAACGTTATTTTTTGTATTACTAACGTAAGCCATTGTGTGAGTAATGTTCTAAGACCATCATGTGTTTTCCGAACATTCCAGCTGAACCATCTTAGTACTTGTCAGACGCATAACACATGAACGTTCTGATAATATTTTCTGTTAGCTGGGAAAAGTGCACAATGTACGACATAGTGCATATAGACCTACAGACTGTACTAGAATGTAATACTGGACTTCCCCTGGTTTGTTATGATTTGGACATCCACCTTATACCCTTAATGGCTTGATATATTTTCTCATTATCTACTAACAGGAAGACAGAAGGCCTGTGAGCTGTGCTCTGTCTGATTCAATAAGCTGTGGGATCTATTTCCACAGGAAGCCATCCTACACCTCCCACTTTACCACTTCCTGTAGTAGAGGAAAGAATTCGAATTGCGCATGAGAGGCAGGTCCATTGACCCAACCAAGAAACAGTCTTTCCTTAGCTGAAGTTTTTCTACTTGGTTACTTGTAGCTTGTAGTAATCTAAAATATAAGATGTGCCATAGATTAGCCAGGGGCCAGTAGCATATCATTTTTCATTCTTACATAGGATTGCTTCTTACAAATACACCAAATACCTCACATTAATACATAATTTAAATACTGATCGACTCGATTACGTTAGTGGGGATTGTTCCAGTTCACTTCAGTGAGTCACTCGTTTTGGAATTCGTTCTCTCTGAAGCCTTATCACATGATGGCAGTCAAACCCCACAGACATGCCAACTCCCAAACTGCTCTCTGCATACAGCTAGAGTGGATATAAAAAGTCTGTTAAAATTGCAAGTTTTTGTGATGTAAAAAATGAACCCAGGATAAATCATGTATTAGGAGCTATCCATGATGACTTCTATCTTAACTAGCTGAAGAGAAGCAGCCCCATAGCATGATGCTGCCACCTCCATGCTTCACCATGGGTATGGTGTTCTTTGGATGTTAAGCTGTCTTGTTTTTAAGCCAAACATATCTTTTAGAAACATGTCCAAAGAGTTGTACCTTGATCTCGTCAGACCATAACACATTTTGCCACAAGGTTTGGCAAAATTTAGGTGGGCTTGGATGTTTTTTCCTTGATAAAGAGCTTCTGTCTAGCCACCCCACTCCTTAGCCTAGACATGTCAAGAATACAAGAGATGGTGGTCACATTTAGGGAGTGACCAACACTTGGCAGATATTCCTGCAGCTCCTTTAATGCAGCCTCCCTGATAACATTTCATTTTGTCCGTTCGTCAGTTTTGGAGGGACGTCCTGTTCTTGGTCATGTCACAGTGGTGCCCCATTTTCTCCACTTGTTGATGATGGCCTTCACATTGTTCTATGGTACATGTAATGTTGAGCTGTTTTACTATCAAATACCAATAAACCCTTTACATGCTGTGGCAATGATGATATATCCCCAATATACACACCAGCACATGAAGTGAAAACATATCCAGAGTCATTGGTGGCTCTAGAAAGCTTATCCCTTTTTATAGGAGGTAGGAGGTCACCTCTGCCCAGGGGTCACGCCTGACCCTTCAGAGGCTCCAGAACCCTACAGGGGATAATTAGCAACACAGGGGCCTCACCACCCATAAAAATACTGTTTACGTGCCTAAAAAGAATATATTTGTCTAGATGATATGCTGGAACAGACACTTTTTAACTACAACATGCTAACTAGGATAGAGTGTGCTTGTGGATAAATATGGCTGCACCTCTTTACTATGAAGGATAGGCAATAGCTCAGATGGTTAATGATGGATTCTTTTCAACCCACACACACACACACACACACACACACACACACCCCCTCTCAAGATGAAACTGGATGCTGTGCTTGCAGTTACACATTCCTCTGAAGCATGTTAGAAAGTACACACCTGACATGAAGTGACCCAAAAATAATATTAAAAAAGACTGGAGAATAGCTTGTGAACAGAATTTATTCCAAATGTCAGTTGGAATAAATCAGGTAGCTGAAATAATTTCAATTGTACCATGTGATTTCTTCTGAAATGAAACACCACCATGTACAGTTTCACTTTTATTGGTGCCACAGACGTTTCAATAGCACCATCTAGTGACTGTCATGTCACATGACACCATAGAAGAGAACTGCATTGTTTAGGAGAATTTAAAAAATCCAATCTTTCAATTTATATAAGAAAATAATAATAAAATAAAATCATTTTAATAACACAAATACAGCTGACCTAATTTCAATTATGAGCACTGAATAGGTATGAGTATGAGTAGTGTGTGTATGAGTAGGGACACTTAATAAGCAGAGTGCCAGGTACCATCATGTGACTGTTATATTTATCTAGCTAATCTACCCACATTTAGAGTTCAGTCATTATGTTCACACAGTCAAAAGTGTGTACATAATCTTAACTTGAAATAATGACACTAAGATATGTAGTGCACAATTTTCCCGTTAATTCTTAACTTGACCACTCGTAGTCCACTCGAGTCAGAGTTTCATGTTTTAATAAGATTTAACAAAGATTTCTTGATGATTTGGTACTTGCCAGATATTTCTGCAGCTCCTTTAATATTGTCATAGGTCTCCTGGCAGCCTCCCTGATAAGTTTGGTCAATGTTGGATGGACATCCTGTTCTTGTCCATGTCACTGTGGTGCCCCATTCACTATAACCAATCACATGCTCTGTTATAAAAGGGTGTGCACACCTGTGCAAAAAGGTTATTGTACACTCCTGGGCAAAAAATAAAGAAATTAAAAAAATAGTCCAAGCCTATAATGGCAAATATTAATCTTTTATTGGTCTTAAGAATAAGCCATTGGTCAGAAAATGAGCAAGAATGAAACTAATGCACTCCTGAGAGCTCCTGTGCCTCCATTTCCTCTTTTACTTTTGCTGTTTTTTGAGGAAAAGCTAGAGACAGGGAAATTACACACACACACACACACACACACATACATACATATATATATATATATATATATATATATATATATATATATATATATATATATATATATATATATATATATACATATATATATCACTTACATAGTCTTCTTGTATGCAAAGGTAAAATCATGATAATGATTAAATTTTTTTATGTAAAATTCAAACACACACATCTGTCACACCTGATGCAGCACATCAAGGGCCACAAGACTTAAACATTTAAAGAAATCAAAGGGAAAAGCTCCCACACTAACTCCCTTTATCTATTTGTTTAATTCTGGTTAATTTCCTGATCAATAATTTTTTTGTTAATATTTTGCCATTTTGGGCTTGTCTTAAAAAAAAGTTTTTTTTTTTTTGTAAGCTTTTTCTTTTTTTTTCCCCTAAATTTTTTTTCCACTTGAATTTTTTTGGTTTCTATATAACAGTGAAAATGATATGATTTACCTTGGTTTCATTTTTTTTAAGTAACAAAAACTGGCAATTTTAACAGGGGTGTGTATCCTTATTAAAAATAATTAACTGAATAACTAACTACTACTACCACCACTACTACTACTACTACCACTAATACTACTACTACTACTAGTAATAATTTATTCACTTTAACCTGGTTCAACCACTTTAACCTGGTTAGGGTGGCAGTAGATCTGGAGCCAATCCTGGGTACACTGGGTGCAAGGTGGGAGAATTCATGCCAGATGGGACGCCAGTTCATCACAGGGCACCATTCACACACTCATTTCTCACCTAGGGGCAATTTAGCATGACCAGTCTGCCTACCTGCATGATTTTGGACAGTAGGAGGAAACTGGAGAAGCAGAACCTGGGGAGACCATGTGAAAATAATAATAATAATAATAATAATAATAATAATAATAATAATAATAATAATAATAATAATAATGCACACTTTAATTTGCCCCAGGTTTCCCATCTGAAAGCCTCTGTACGTCATGAGATATTGGTCAAATCATTTTTTACACCAAAACCCAGCTGAGAGATCATTCAAAATATTCTCACCAGTGACTGATGGAGACAGAGGGCACAGTCAAATAATAATAATAATAATAATAATAATAATAATAATAATAATGCACACTTTAATTTGCCCCAGGTTTCCCATCTGAAAGCCTCTGTACGTCATGAGATATTGGTCAAATCATTTTTTACACCAAAACCCAGCTGAGAGATCATTCAAAATATTCTCACCAGTGAGTGATGGAGACAGAGGGCACAGTCAAATAATAATAATAATAATAATAATAATAATAATAATAATAATAATCTATTGGATGACTGATTGAGGTTCATAGTGATAATAACGTGCTGAAGACCTCTGAGCACCATGAGAATATAATGAGACTTTATCTGCTATTCAGGATTAATGGATCAGGGAAATAGCAACCCTGGCAAAGCCATCAGAATGGGCCCGATATCCATTATGTATTGGTTAATAAAAGATTGTATCACTGATATTATAAAGGCATCTGAAGTGTTAAAACAATTGGTTCTCCTTTTTCACAAAGGTCCTTGGAAAATATTTCGTGCTACAATAATATCAGGATAAGTAATGCTAGTGTGGTGTAATATTGACAATAATTGGCCTCTTGAAGAGCCTCTATTATTTCCTCCAAAGAAACACAAATATGACTCCAGTTGCTCTTTTAGAGAAAAAAAAGGAAAGAAAAACAGATTAATCCAGATGGTGCGTAGTATAATGTGTTTTTATATGATGTTTTTTTTTTCTTGGAATAATAATCGTGGAGGTGGGTTAGAGTGTGGGGATGGGTGAAATAGAGGTCTGTGCTCAATGGAGAAGTGGCAGCAGGCAGATCTTAAGGTGTCAAAATTGCCTAGAGCAAAACGAAGGGGGGAAAAGGGGAAAAAAAGAGTAATCTAGAAAAAGCAGAGATGGATGGGCTCACACACTGACAACTCATCTTTTGTGGAAGACCAATGATTAAATAGTCAATAAGGACTAGTGAACGCAGCATGCTAAAATAATATTAAAAAAAATGTTTTTCTATCATTTTAAATCAGGCAAATGTTTAGGAGAAAATAAAGAAAATAATCTGCAACAATTTCTTGCTTCTTAAACTAATAGGCTAGTATTTCACATGATAAATCTATGTGAAAGCTATGCAATTTAATGTATTCATTTATTAATTATTTTTGTTTTGTAGTGTTTACTAAAGCCTAACCTACTTTTACAGATTGTCCTGAATCTCAGATGACTTCCTATTGAACATATGCAGTTAGGCTATGTAGTGCACTTGTCTACGGATTATTATTACAATATTATACAATTATTACAATCTATTACAGTATATTACAGTTTGGGATATCAATCTGGGATTCATCTTGTAGTGATTGAGCTGTTTCTAAACATTGCATTATTGGTTACAATAAATGTTTCTTTTATCTAGCTGTCATCCATTCAGCCGTTATATATGGTATCGCATAAAACTTTATAAAACAAGACATTTTGATAAAACTATTCACCTGATCAAAATACCACTGTGTAATAGAGGTTGTTATGTACAGTTTAATGTTTATTGTATAATATATAGTTTATTATATAGTCTGTAGTCTCCATGTATAGACTTTGCACTGTCTGGATTTTAAATATAAGCTATATTTTATTGTGATTATTATTATTTTATTTTTTTTTTAGCAAAAGTACACTTTGTGTATGATTTCACATACATATATGTGTGTGTGTGTGTGTGTGTGTGTGTTTAATATGCTGCTTTCTTTACTGACATACAAACATTTTTCTGTAACATTTAATTTTGTGCTGGAAAACTGATGTTTTAGAATCTAAAATGTTTTTGTACTGAATCAATAATGTAGAAAACATAACATAAAAATCTATAACAAAGCAAAACAAAACAAAAATAGGGTGCCTAAAATTTTTGCACAGTACTCTGTGTGTGTGTGTGTGTGTGTGTGTGTGTGTGTGTGTGTGATTTTGTTATCTGACCTTTTATTGGACCACAATGGAAGTAAGTTTTTTACACTTTCTTGTGTTATCCGTGTATTTTAATGTGTAATTTCTATTATTTTTGTAAATAATCATACTTGACAAGTGAAAGAGACTAGTATTTTGAAGCATATTTATGTGTATAGTTTTTCCTCCACACTCGACAGTGGTATGGTTGCAAGCTTCACTGTGCTAATTCGGGCTGATTCATTGTAGACCTGCTGAAGCTTAGCACACGTTCTGAGACGGGTTTTAAATAATACAGGTAATAAACTATTTAAATATTTTAAAGTAATATTATGTGGAATTAGTTTTCTCTTATACTAACCTAGACTTTCTGCTTGAACAAAAACCATTTGTGTTCTTTTAGTGGTTCATATTTTACTTCACAGCATCACGGCTAGTTACCGGTTAGCTAGCGACCATAGCGCTTTGCTTTTTTATTTTATTTTTTTGTATGTATGTATGTATGTATGTATGTATGTATTTATTTAAATTTATTTATTAGCTTTTATCTGTTTGACAAACACTAAAATGCAGTTTAATGTTCTTCGTAAATTGGCGAGTCCAAACCAGTGTATAATGTACTGTTAGATATCTGTGTGTGTTTGACTGCTAGCTGGTTTAGTAAGTGTTGGGTTGTTTAGTGAGTGTGTTTAGTGAGTGTGTTGGGTGGTTTAGTGAGTGTGTTTAGTGAGTGTGTTGGGTAGTTTAGTGATTTTGCTTATTAAGTGTGTTGGGTGGTTTAGTGAGTGTGTTTAGTGAGTGTGTTGGGTAGTTTAGTGAGTATGTTGGGTAGTTTAGTGAGTGTTGGGTTGTTTAGTGAGTGTGTTGGGTGGTTTATTGAGTGTGTTGGGTAGTTTAGTGAGTATGTTGGGTAGTTTAGTGATTTTGCTTATTGAGTGTGTTGGGTGGTTTAGTGAGTATGTTGGGTGGTTTAGTGAGTGTGTTGGGTGGTTTATTGAGTGTGTTGGGTAGTTTAGTGAGTATGTTTAGTGAGTATGTTGGGTAGTTTATTGAGTGTGTTAGCAGGTTTAGTGAGTGTGTTGGGTAGTTTAGTGACTGTGTTGGGTAGTTTAGTGAGTGTGTTTAGTGAGTATGTTGGGTAGTTTATTGAGTGTGTTAGCAGGTTTAGTGAGTGTGTTGGGTGGTTTTAGTGAGTGTGTTGGGTAGTTTAGTGAGTGTGTTTAGTGAGTATGTTGGGTAGTTTAGTGAGTGTGTTAGCAGGTTTAGTGAGTGTGTTGGGT
>CM040464.1:21693179-21706471 GCA_022758105.1 Pangasianodon gigas
GTGTGTCGGGTGGTTTATTGAGTGTGTCGGGTGGTTTATTGAGTGTGTCGGGTGGTTTAGTGAGTGTGTCGGGTGGTTTAGTGAGTGTGTCGGGTGGTTAAGTGAGTGTGTCGGGTGGTTTAGTGAGTGTGTCGGGTGGTTTAGTGAGTGTGTCGGGTGGTTTAGTGAGTGTGTCGGGTGGTTTAGTGAGTGTGTTGGGTAGTTAAGTGAGTGTGTTGGGTGGTTTAGTGAGTGTTGGCACCTCAGATGCAGTCTCATTGTACAGTAAATCTTCTTTCCCACTGAAGAAAGATAATTTCTGCCAGTGTTCATGTTTGTGTTTACTTGTGTTTACTGCCTTTGTTGTTGTTTTTGTTTATATAGAAGTGAGAAACAGGTTAGCTAGTGATTAGCTTTGTTGTGTTTCAGTCGCATGGCTAACTAGTTAGCAAACATGACTAATGTAGGTAGAAAGTTAGGCGTTGGAATGAAGAGTTTTTCTTCTCACACTGATGTTTGTGTTTGCAGATTTAAAATGGACCGGCTGCTGAGGCTTGGAGGTGGGATGCCTGGACTGGGACAGGTACAGTGCTGAAGTCAGCTGTTAGTGTTTGGCTCAGAGCTCAGTCACAAGCTTTTAATGGTCTTAACAGCAAATCATTGGTCAGGAAATTAGCCAGAATTAAACAAATAGATAAAGGAAGTTAGTATTTAAGCTTTTCCTTTTGATTTCTTTTAATGTTTAAGTCTTGTGGCCCTTGATGGGCTGCGTAAGGTGTGACAGATAACCAAATAATGACTAATCTTTTAAGAAAAAAAATATTTCAGAAGAATTTTTGGAAACTGTTGTACACCCAGACATGTGTGTGTTTGAATTTTACATCAAACATTTTAATCATTATCATGATTTTACCTTTGCATACAAGAAGACTATATAAGTGAATTTCCCTGTTTCTAGCTTTTCCCCAAACAGCAAAACTAAACCAGCAAATGGAGGCACAGGAGCTCTCAGGAGTGCATTTGTTTCATTCTTGCTCATTTAATGGTCTTAAGAATAAATCATTGGTCAGAAAAAGATTAATATTTTGCCATTTTGGGCTTGGCCATTTTTTTTTTTTGCCCAGGAGTGTACATATAATGTGTGTACATACAATGTATATATAATGTGTATGTATAAATATATATTTCACACTGCGCTCACACACACACATATCTTACAGTTTTGACTGTAACATTTAGCTGTATGTTGTTTATAAATGTTCTTTTTCCCCTTATGTTTTTCATGACAGGGGCAGAAAGCCAGGTTAAATTTTTTTTTTCTTTCTTATAAAGATTTGCTATGCCTGGTAATTTCTTTTCCTGGGCTCTGGATAATGTTCTAGAGCCATTCAGCCTTTTATTAAATAACTGAAAATATTTTTCTAGCAGCTTAAAAATGCACAATACAGCCTCCTACATGAATCTAAAGAGGCTTGTTGATTTATTGAACATTCTTTCTGTCTTCAGTCTTTAGTTTAGAAACATCTAGGCTACGTTCACACAGCAAGCAAAAGTGGCTCAAACACAGAGCGGTTGCGATATGTGCCTTCTAATTTTGCTTGTACTGCAACATCACCCCAAATCTTTATGAGGTCTGCTACCTCACTATCCTGCCATTGAAATTCTCCTTCACTGTTTTCCTCAATCGTTCCATCTCAGTAGCGTGAAATTCCGAAGAATGTCGAGTCGACTTGATATAAAAGTCGTGTGACTTCTGATTTGCCTGTTCAGATAGAGGTCACGTTGCCACGTATCGGATTTCAGTGCCACATATGAAAGTGGCCCAAATCGGAATTGAAAATGTCAGATTCAGTGTGTATTTTGCAGATCACACTGACATGCAAGTAACAAATCTGTGACACATTTGAAGAAAAAGATGCAACACTCTGCAACTCAGAAAGAGTTTTTCGAGATCACCGACTTTTAAGCAGTCTTTCGAGTCTCTGTTTATATTTGAAATCGCTAAATACTGGGTGATACTGATTTGATCAAACTGCTCTTTGACGTAATTTCAGAGCTATTAACTGTGAATTATCACATCCACGTATCACATGGATAACCGCATTCACTATAAAGTAAGCACTAACCAAACTAATCTTTAATTCCAGTTTTTGTAGACAGCATACAGTGAGTATTCATTTTGTTTTTTCCGACTTCAGACGGCTGAGTTCGCGTGAATGCTCTAATGTGTTGTGAACGCGGCATTAGAATGAAATCTAGACTTTGTATATGAACTAATAATCAGTGGACGCAGAGCTGGTCACCTGGAACGAAGGAAATGTCTGAAAAGTCGTGTAGTCCTGACAGGCCGAGCTTTAATTTCACTGTCATTGTGTTTAAAATTTAATGTGCTAGAATACAGAGCAATGTGATTGTGTCTAGAGCTAATTTTTTTTAATCTTTTTTTAAAATCTGCAGTCGCTCACGCAATGTAACCCAACGGTTATCTCTGTTGTATGGCTGTTCGTCATGGCAAAAGAATATGGCGAAGGGTTTTGCAAAACTCTTTTTAATATTGTGTTTTCTTTTTTTTAAATCAGACAAGTAGCGCATCATATTTGAAGTGTCTGATCCATATTAGTCAGTGTGAATTCTGTAATTAAACACCTTATCTGCCACAGTAGCAGTTATGAAGCACACAATTCCCATATTTGACTTGATGTAAGATGTGCTATGTATCTAATTGTGCGCAGGACCCAAAAAAGGTGCTTTTAGTGTTCTGCAAGTGTTAGACCTATATATAATTTAATGCAGAGTTTCTGAAGGCTTGTTAAGAGCAAACATTTTACTGCACTTCAGAAAGAAAAGGAAGTATGTTTTGTATCAGTTATGGATTGCCACATGTTACCATCGCTTCTCTTCTAAGTCTTTTTTAAAATTTATTATTATTTAATATTATGACTTAATGTTATAAGACTGACTGAAAATGAAAGAGAATAAATATAATATATATAATATAATGTAATATATATAATATATAAATAAGTAAATATCAGGATAAACAATACGTAATATTGCAATATTTATTTTTGCTGAGGCTTTGCTAAGAAAACTTTTTAAAATGAAAAACAGTAAGTTCAGCGATTTCTTTTCAGCCAGCGTTTACAAAATGTTTAAGATTTGCTAGAAAAATAGCTTTAAACATCTAATCAGTTGTTACACTGAGTAACACTAGCCTTATAAAAGCAGTAACACCTGATTATACACACTCTACTCAGAATAGCGTTAATATATCGCAACGTCGCTATCACAGGCGTATCGCTCTGCTTTGTGCTTTACTAAAGGTACTGCGTAGGTCTTAAATGTTTTGAACGTTTAAACGCTTTGAACGTTGGTCACTAGGTTGATTACATTTATTATGAATCACTGAATTCAAGTAAAATGCTGTAATTCCAACATATAAATTCCTAATTTTTTTTTTTTTTTAAAGTTGCTTGAGTGTGCTTTCTCTCTCTCTCTCTCTCGTTCTCTTTTTAAGGCCTGTGGTGAGGTTGTGCTCGGTGGGGAGGGAGAAATCTCCAAACTCGCTCCAACTCTGCCAATTAACACCTCCAGTAACAGGCTGCCTCCCTCAGATTCACACCGCTCCCAGCCAGCCAGTCATGGAGGGAGGGAGGAAGGGGGAAGAGGAGGGGAGACTGACAGCTACTTCTTTTTTTTTTTCCCCTTATTCCTACCCCTTTTCCTCTGTGCACTCTGCTTTCTCTGTACGATAAGGCAGAGCTTAGGAAACATTTTCAGTGCCATCGTTTTTGGTGTTTTTTTTTTTTCCTCCATGGGAATCTGTAGGGAATTCAGAAGGGCAAAATTTTGGGTGTTCCTGACACCTCCCCTTTATCCTTAATCCCATTCTCAAACCAAGCCATGATTGGCTGTTTGATTTTCGAATTCACACATGTCCATATGGCCTTGCGTGTGCATCGTAAGGAGCCAGGCCTGAGCGTGCCACACAGCCCCTGTAATTGTCTCCTAGCAGGTCCGTGGTTAATAATATGCATCACATAATCTTCCGTCTTGACGAGGCATATGTCTCAAGGTTTCCTCTCTCTCTCTCTTTCTCTTTCTTTTTTTTCTTCTTCAATCTCACTTTCACTATGTGTATGTGGTTCAGGCTCCTAAACCCCACCTTTTGAAAATGAATTTTGATTAGCCCCTGCTGACAGACAACACCTCTCCGGGGTGTGAACGTTCACCGCACCTGCTATGTTCTCTTTTTAAATCTCCCCGCTATTCCACTGCGGCGCACTAAAAATGCTGCCCCCCATCCAATCTCTCCTCGCCATTAAAAAACCTGTCTGTACAGCAGAGTTTGTGAAAGAGAACAGCAAGTAGTGGCCCTAAACCTTCAACGCCTGCGAGAGAGGTGAAAGGCCTTCTCCACAATGAGCCATGTGCTGGTGATTGTGTAACTGATATGACTATTATAGGCGTCACGTCTGGATATGCCGGTCACACTCACTTTCACAAGTCATTAGCAGGTGTTTTAAGGGGCCTTGTTAATGAAAGGCTAGCGGGCTAATTAGTACTGATTTCTTGCTGCTTGGGTTGGGGGCATGATTCATTTTTTGCAGTGTTAAACATGTTTTCTTGGTGAGAACAGCAGAAATTTCTGGAGTATTTAGTGTTACCTAACCTGACACACCAAGGCTAAAACCCTCCGATTCAGAGAGTAACGAGGGGACTTGTCTTGGCCCTGTTTAGCCACAGTCTTGGCTGACGCGTGGAGACCATGCGAGGCGTGGCACCGAGGCAGACGTCCAACTCGTGGTGCTTTTTGAAAAGACTATCGAGGATCAACTATCCATCCGTCCATTTATCCGCCCGTTCACCCATGCTTTGCCCCGGAGATTTGCTGATCGCCTTAATCTCTGTAATCCCCACAAGTGACCTTTGGTGTTGTGCTGTGTTTGATGCAGGGTCCTCCTACAGACGCCCCTGCTGTGGACACAGCTGAACAGGTGTACATCTCCTCTCTAGCCCTGCTTAAGGTAATTATACACACTCAGACACACAATTTATGATCTGTATCTTCTCAGTTACAGGAACGCACAGTCGGCATAATAGGACGCAATGTTTTGCTCTTAGCAACAGTCCCGTAGTATTAAAGGAAAAGGCCACCCTGAAACATGTTAATTATGTTTATACTGAAATATTTGCAACGTGCTTAGTGACTCTGGTGCAGATCTGTTGCTTGGCGCTGTATTTCCGTTATCACTCTGACAGGTTAAACGTTGCGTGACAAGGTGACGTCATAGGGGGACGTTGTTACTATAGTTACAGTGGAGTTTTATAGGAGAAAATTCAGACATAAGTGATAACAGTCAGGTTTCACTGTTAGTTCTGAAAAAAACAAACAAACAAGTAAGAGCTTCTTTTGTCATTCACCATTTTCCAGCGATGCCTTTATAATGAGAAATTCAACACAGAAGTCGTGGAGACAACAAACGACAACAAAGTTTCAGTAGAGATGAGGATAGAGCCGGACAGACTAAAAGACTAAAGCACTGCTGCATCAGTCTCTTTAGGTAGAGATGAAGCAAGGGCTAATTCCCACTTGCACCACTATCAGAAAGGAATCAAATGGCACTGTGGGCAATGTAGGAAACCATTAAACTAATTAGACCAACACGTCAATGAAAGACATTTAAACCGAATCAAGTCAACTCAGAATTTCATTATAAAATAAATCTTGGACACCACTGAAGATTATAATTATAAAAATTAACATGCAAGTTGTTCAGGGTGGATTTTTTCCTTTTAAGCTTTTCAGTTCATGTTATTTATTAAACAAACCTTTTTCTCCTATTATTTGAAATAATGATGATAAATAATAAAAAGGGGGAAAAACATCAACTAGAATGAGAAGAAGAGTGAAAGTGTTTGGAAAAGAGAAAGGTTTTAAGCTGGATCTTGAGGGTGGAAAGTGAAGAACACAGTTGGAGAGATTGAGGTAAAGAGTTTGAGAGTTTGGGGACTCTTTACCTCAATCACTTTGCCTTTGTTTTTCACTTGAAAGATTGAAAATGCATAAGATGCATGTAATATAGCTCCTGTGCTGTAAATAATAGTTGCTGTGCTGTGTTTTGCGGTGCAGATGCTGAAGCACGGCCGTGCAGGTGTGCCGATGGAGGTTATGGGGCTGATGCTGGGCGAGTTTGTGGACGACTACACTGTGCGTGTGATTGATGTGTTTGCCATGCCTCAGTCAGGCACGGTGAGTCTCTCCAAAACATTCACACTCACCCACATACTCACACCATGGCACAACTGCTAGCTCAGAGCTCCAAGTGAAGTTTCACGTGTGAAACATTTTTGTAAATATTGGATATTTGTTGCTGAAGACAGGTTTACCACAATGCAGGGTTCCCCACCATTCCAAAAATCACAGTTTTAACCAGAAATGTAATGGTTCAGATGATTTTTATTCATTTACACACAGCAGTGTTTTCTTATTGTTATTTGGTTCCGTTTTACTTTTTTCTTCCTTGTGTTCGAAGTGAAATCCACTTCTAAATCTTTCAGGGAAAAATCCTAAATGGATTACTGTTCCCTAAACAAAAGTCTTCTCACTCTTGGGTGTGTTTATGTTCATTCGGGGAGGAGAAAGTTTAGTATCTGTATAGATTTACGTATTGTTACGCTTGTTCTTGGATGCACACTTTTTCTTTTTTTTTCTCTCATCTGTAACAGCATATGATTTCTTTCACGTGTCTTTGTTTTCACTCTGTGTGTTTAAATGGGAGTCATTTTCACGCTATACTCTTGGAATTAAAAGCTCTTTGAAGTGTTATAACCAGCACTTAATTAAATGCTCTGTAAAAACCTGATGCATGGAAAGCCTCTTTGCATAAACAAAGCTTATTTCTTTGCGCAAATAAACTTACTTAATCGTGTTACAACTGATTTTATCATGTTTATAATAATTTAGTGGTCCAATACAGACAGTTTGTCCAATACATTTACTTACTCGTAGTGAGAGAGCATGGAAACTAAGCTCGGTGCTTCAATAAATCAGTCATGGGTAGTGTGAATTGAAAAGCTTGACATGTACAATAGGCTAATAAAAAGATAACAGCTTTGTTCATTTTCATTTTCGGGGTTTTGGCTCTGGACTTCAGTTGATGTTAAATGTGTGTGAAGGACAGAAAATGAATAAAAAAAACAGCCTTAAGGAATTTAGAAACCTCGGCTGAACGATCAGCAGTTTTGCAGGAACGTGATGGAAACAAGATTTAAAAATCCCCACTGATTGCTCTGATTTCTCATTTATAAGGTAAGACTCTCTCCACTAGTTGACCTCTAAATCTGTATGTTTGCGAGGCTTGATTTTTGGCGTCCTGTCAGTGTGATTAAGAAGCACATTTGTGTCAGTTTTGACATCATGGAAATGAAATAGTGTGCCCATGCCACACAAAATACTGAGTTGTAGACAACCCAACCTAGTGCTGGGTAAATATTAGCCAGAGCACAGCTTTGGTTGTTTAACTCAGCTGGTTAGTTTGTGAAATTTAAATTTAATTCACATTTTTGCGGCGTAAAAATTCTGCAGTTCTGTAATGCTGGCTTAATTTCACCAAGAATGCTGGGTTTTTTTTTTTCCACATGATCTTCAATGATATTATTCTGTAGTATTATTATTATTAAGTAGGCACGCTGTAAATTATATTAAAACTGTTAATAGTTTACAATAAAATGTACTAATTCTTTAGAATTAATAGATAAAAACAACACCTGGAAGTTTTTTTTTTTTTTTTTTGTAAATTGTCCATACATGTGCAAACAAAATCAGGAGACTGGATTTTATGAAAAATGTATGTATGAATAGAGTTCATGTCGGTGTGTGTGTGAGGTGACATGGAGGCTAAAACAGGCTAAATTTCATTAGTCACTCATCAACATGGGGAAGATTAGAGAATACACAAATGAAAATAGACAAAAATGTGTCAGCCTCCATTTAACAGACAATGACTTTTTAATAAAAATCTCCACAGCTGAAAATGCCCATATCCACTGTTAGGGCAATAATCAAGAAGTTCAAAACACCCGGCGCTGTAATGAACCTGCCTGGAAGAGGATGCAAATGTATTTTGCCCCCACACACAGCGAGGAGGATGGTTAGAGAGGCAAAAATTTCTCCAAGGATCACAGTTGGAGATTTGCAGAAGATGGTAGCGTTTTCGGGTCACCAAGTCTCCAAAGCTATAATTAGACACCACCTCCATGCCAACAAACTATTTGGAAGGTGCCAGAAGAAAGTCTTTTCTTTAATCCAACTACAAATGTATGTGCCTTGAGTTGGTGAGATGTTACAGGCACTTGGAGTGGAACCGGGTTCTGTGGTTAGATGAGACAAAAAAAAAAAAAAAAAATTATCCAGAACCATCCCAGTCCTAAACCCTATTGAATACCTGCAGTGTGAGCTAAAGAGGAAAGGTTCTGGGATCCTGGAGGATGTGGAGAAATCCCAGATTGAGGAGTTTCAGATGGTATTCTCCAAACTCAAGCATTACAGGAGGAGACTCGGTGCTGTTATGTGGGCACAATGAGGTTGCACAAAGTACTAAAGGCAGGGGTGCCAATAATTGTAATAATTGTAATTCTATTTTCATAGAATAAATGTACTGCAGTTACAGGGTAGATGTATGTCATATTTTTAGCATGAGAGTAAGTTGAGACATTTTTCATAATCCCTTTTATTGATTTATTTGTTTATTTTTTAATATTTCCACTTTTCTCTTTATCAGAAGGTGTCAATAATTTTGGAGCTGACTGTATATTGTGGATTATGTTGACAGGGTGTGAGTGTGGAAGCTGTGGATCCGGTTTTTCAAGCAAAGATGTTGGACATGTTGAAGCAGACCGGAAGGTAAGACTCAACAAATCAACAATCAGAATTTTGTTTAAATAACTAATACAGATTTCTTACTATTAGTATATGGCATGGTATGGTGCTGTAACGTGTGTGTGTGTGTGTGTGTTTTGCAGGCCAGAGATGGTGGTAGGCTGGTACCACAGTCACCCCGGTTTTGGCTGCTGGCTCTCTGGTGTAGACATTAACACACAGCAGAGCTTTGAGGCGTTGTCTGAAAGGGCTGTGGCAGTGGTGGTGGACCCCATTCAGAGCGTCAAGGGAAAGGTACCTGTTAATACACCCTGAATGTTTATTAACGTACTCTAACGTGGAGATTAGTATGCAGTGTAGCTTTTCACACATCCGTTATGACACTGATTTAGCCACAGACACTGTAAATAAGATTATTTTTATAATACTGTCCTCTCATGATCTCTGCTCATTTCACTCATCTTACTCATTCGTTCTTTTCTCCTGACATGCATCTTTGTCTTCATGTGTTTTTTTCCCTCCCCCTTTCATTTGCTCTTACATGTACTAGTACATTTTGACTCACTCGTTGGTCATATGTGTGTGTGTGTGTGAGAGAGAGAGAGAGCAAGAGAGATTTCCTGGCTGCAGGATGCAGTTCTATTAGCACCTTCTTTGAGCTGTATGAGGAAGTGTGAAGCAAATCTCTTCCTCTATTCGGTGCATGTAGGGGGTCTTTGGGATAAAAAATGGGGGGATTCTGGAAGGTTGGTGAGATTGGATTGGGACAAGAAGAAAGGAGATGCCCACTGCACTGTCTCTGTAAAATCTGTTATTTCTTTGGAAGATTAAATATACTTGATGCGGCAGGCTAGACTACTGAACACAGTCCAATCGTTAGTTGGAAAGTTTTATTAATTCAGATTTATCTTACCAAAGATTTTTGGTGTTATTCGTATTAAACAACCGTGGCATTTAGCATAATAAGGATGGGGAAAAAATTGGTTTTGAAAAACTCATTATTTAGCCAGTGTTAGGAACAGCACCTTCGTTTCCTTGTTTTGTGTTACTTTAGGTTTTCTAAACAAATCGAAAACGTATTAGTTTGGTAATCTGAAATGTGTGCGCTCTCACATTTGAAAGGTGGCCATGCCCTTGTTTGTCACACTTTAAACTCTAAAATATGTATGCCTTCACACCACCTGTGATTGGCTGTGTAAGAAAATGGTAGCCGGTGCTATGGGAATGAGGTGTGCTAATGGTGTTATTGTAGAACAATACCAGCATTCGGTCTTCCAGCTGGAGGGCTCGCTGTATACACCACAGAGAATTCAGCCTCTCATGTAGTTCGCTCGAACAGGAGGCTCAACACAACAGCGCAGCGACAGCATGGCAGTCATGGCAGGCCAACATGCTGGATCCTCCCGCTCTATTTAAAATGATCAGGCTCACGACGAGAGCACAACTCTGCTGGTTTTCGCAGAACTTCGCTAACGAGTCTCTTGGGCCAGGAGGTGCGGCTTTGTGCTCGCGTATCCAGTAACAGACTCAAGCCCTTTTTCTATTTAGTTTTCTGTGTGTCATCTGCTGTATTCCGGCTGGCTGTGAGAGTATGTTAACTTGTATTGCCTCTTATTTCAAAGGATACCTCTTCTGCTTACTAGGTAAAGTCCCAGGCAGGAATTACCGAAACAGTGCCAGCTGTGAGTTTACTAACAAACAACAATGAAAACGTACTGATGTGTTGTGGGTGTGGCCTGTTGTGGGTTGTAGTTCTTAAAGGACATAGGTTTTTGTACTATTTAAATTTTATGTTGGTGGATGCCACTTTACTAACATTTTTTCCAAAAGCAATATTGTGTAATGGTGTAGTAAAGCCACTAAAACACTAACTGTGTGAGTTAGATGGTGAGATGGTGGCAGATTATACCAAGAGTGATCATAGATTGACATCCTTTAAATGTCTACGTTCACAAAAATGGCATTTATGGGCCTCAAAGGAAACAACAGGGGAAATGTTTCATAGGTACCATTTTCTGTCAGCAAAACTGCTTCTGTTTCAGTCTCTAGTTTATTATCTATTAGGAAATACCAAATTTGACCACTTTTCCCAGAACTAATTTGTTTGAACATGAAAGTTACAGCACAAACGCAAGTGCAAAGCTTCGAATAGGCCGGAAAAAAGAAATTAACTATGGCTATGGTAATCCATCAGTGTTACAAAGGTGATACATGAGTGTAGGTTTGATGTGCGTCTCTGAGAGTGTCTTAAGTTAGCCGACATGGCCAGTGCACTAGGTTTGAACACCTATATTACTAACTTTGAGAGATCAAGTACTGCATGAAACACCTGGGCCACCAGGTCTTAAGATACTTATTGTCCTCTGAAATAGAGGGACTGTTAGGGGGGAAGGTGTGAGTTTGTTCACACAATATGGATGTACAGACAGGTGTCACATTAAAGGAAAATCCATGGCTCTCTGTCAAACTGTGGAGGGACTTTTGATGGCATGGTTTTGCAGTGACGCTTCCTTGTAAGGTGTCAATTCTTTTGACTGATCACCTTTATCCTACAATGAAACATTTCTTTCCTGATGGGAGTGGTCTCTTCCAGGATGGCTCCGCCCCCATCCACAGTGCAAGAGAATGGTTTGATGAGTATGAAAATGATAAACCATATGCCTTGGCTTTCAGTCACCAGATCTCAACTCAGTTGAACATCTTAAGGGGGATTTTGGTCGGACAGCACTCTTCACCACCATCATCAAAATGCCAACTGATGAAGTATCTTTTGGAAGAATGGTGTTCATTTCTTCAGTACTGTTCCAGAGATTTGTAGAGTTTGTGCATTAAAGCTGTCCTCAGTTTGTGGTAGCCCAACACCTTTCCAAGACACCTTGTTGTTTTTTTTCCTATAATTTGTCACCCTTCTGTGGATTAAATGTAACATTCTGCACTTTCAACTTATTGTTTTATTTCAAGTCCAGTGTGCTTAAACAAAATTTGAAAAAGAATTACTATCCAAATACATGATTTTGATAGTCATATTTAGATAAAGGCGTACTCTGCAGAAACAGTCTAATTTTGTAATCAAATTTTGACACCTATCGTATAAGCAAGTTGCTTTGCAGAAATTGCACATCTATAATTCTCTGCCCTTATTTGGTGGATTAAATGAATTGGCCTTTTTTTATGTGTAATGTCACCCTTTATTGAAAAGAGCTTTGTGCATTTATTTAGGAGTAAAACTCCTAGAGGCATACATGTAAATTTTTTTTAATCATGCTTCTTCAATGGGAGTCTTTACCTTTCAGTTCTGTTCATCAGTGCACTCACTTCCTGCAAGTCCTTCTTATTCCTAACATAGACCTGTGTGTGTGTGTTCAGCTGGCACAGTTACAGTTTCTGTCTCTCCAGCTAAACAGTGTCAGCATGTGGCCGGATAACCGTGTAACTGTATTCCCTGTCCCAGTAGGCAAGCTTAACCTGAGCAATTGCACCTGTGGGAGAAGAGTAATGTGCGCACACTGGCGCATAGCTAAGGAGATGGAGAGACTCCTCATGCTTTATTCTTTTGAGGATTCTGAATTGGATCAGACTACATTTACACCTCTCCTCTCAGTATCTAATACTAAACCTCATGTTTGTCATGTTATAGATTTATTACACGAATTATGGCCTGAGAGCACACACTAGTGATAGTTCTGTCTCATGCAGTGTATAGTAAATAATGTTGTGTAATCTGATGGCTTTTTTTCCCCAGGTGGTGATTGATGCCTTCCGACTGATCAATGCAAACATGATGGTCTTGGGACATGAACCACGGCAGACAACCTCTAACCTGGGACACCTCAACAAGCCCTCGATTCAGGCATGTGCACCTGTGTCAGTTATATGAAGGCTACTTTAGCACTGTGTTTGAAAGCATGTGTGACAGCTTAGGAGAGCCCTTCTACACTGTATAGTTCTGAAAACTATAAGCTTTCCTGAACTGAAACATCTTTCACATGCATCTCAACCACAAGTACAGGTATAGCGTTTTAAGTCTGGTTACCCCCAAAAAGTGAAAAGAAAAAAAATCGCATTTAAAGATTCAATTACGACTGTGGCACAGGTGCATCACAGACATTTCGACAGCTGGTATATTACTACAAATTGAATTGATTAGGCTTATGTCTGTTTTCTATCAGCTGTGGCACATAGCTTACCAACAATCTGATCAAAGCCTGATTTTAACTTTGCTAGCTAGGTTTTAGACATCTTTAGACAGACAGACTGATGTTGCTGACGTGTTTGTTAAACTGGCTGCTTATGCAAAGTGATCTTTGCAAAGATAGCCTAAGTGAAATAGATGTCTTAAAATTCAAGTGTTTGTGTATGTTATAAACAGAATTTTTTTTTTTTTTTTTGCCCCGATTGTGTCTTTTTTTTTTTTGGCTGTTTGCCAGAATTT
>CM040464.1:21706571-21767458 GCA_022758105.1 Pangasianodon gigas
ACATTACTACTCCATTACCATCAACTACAGGAAGAATGAGCTTGAACAAAAGGTTTTTTTAAACTCTGTTAACCCATAGTGACAAATTTCTGGAAATTAAAGTCATGTGACTGGTATGATCTTATCTCACACTCACATGTATTCCTCCAGATGCTGTTGAACCTACATAAGAAGAGCTGGATGGAGGGTCTGACACTGCAGGACTACAGCGAACACTGCAAGCTCAACGAGACCATTGTAAAAGAGATGCTCGAGCTGGCCAAGAATTACAACAAGGTAACCGAGAAACCCAAGATTTTAGCCAATTTTAGCCCTCCTAGGTTTTTTTTTTTTAATTATTAAATCCTTTTGGAATTCATTCAAGTGTTGACATTGTCATATTTTCAGCTAAAGGTTTTAGTCAACAGGGAGCTGAACATCTCACTGCAAAATCTGAGTTAGTACTGAACATGTGACAGGAAAATATTTGTACATCATAACATATAAGAGCCAACTGTGTTGTCAGCAATTTAATATTCATTATAAAAAAATAATTTTGGGTGACCGAGTCTTTTAGGTGAATTTGATGGTGTATTCTTGGGCAATTGCTATTTGTAATGAAAGACATCATCAGTGATTTACCAACAAAAAGTACAACCAAACCAAAGGTGCATTCTATAGATAGCAACTAAAGATTCATACCGAGATCTATAAGCAGAGCTATGTTCCTGAAAAGTAGCTTTACAGTGATATTTGGTTATATATGTTTGTTTTATGTGTTTATTTGTCACATGCCACTTAATAAATAAAATAGACATCAAATTTGACTCATGGAGTGTTTATGGCTGATTAAAACCTATACAGTACTTGAGCAATATTGCACAAGCAAGATTGGCGGTTATACTGAATAATGTTACGGATGTGATTCGCCACAGGTACGAGGCCGCAGGACGAGTGCTGTAGGTAAACAGTCGTGCCGATTTTCAGTATACCCGCATGATTGCGAATGCGATGTTGCTTTTATACAACAGTTCTATAAACAAGAAATTAATATTAAGTAAGTGACATTTCGAAATCAGCATGGCCAAATGTTCTGTCTCCGCTAGGATTTGTACATTCCTGTTAAAGGTGCTTCTGGTAAAATTGGCTTCCCTTCTTCCTTTTCATCTTCATCTGACAAGCTTTCATATTTTAAGTCAAAAGTTATATACCTGAAAGTATCGTTTGCCATGTCTGCTGATGTCGCTAACTCTACTATAGTAATGGTTTCGAACTAGGAATTTTACTTCGCACAAACAGACGAGCGGAGTGATACACACAGTGAAACTTCCCAGTGTGGTTATAGGAAATAGAAGCACTCTTAGAACGCTGCTCAACAGTCAAATTAGTGGACTGGAACTGATCTTTTTTTATTTTAAATTTCCATTTCAGGCAATGTTATTCTAGGTTATTTTCTATACAGTTCTTCGTCACGGTTAATGTTGCTGTTTATTTTCATTTAGGCTGTCGAAGAGGAAGACAAAATGACTCCAGAGCAGCTGGCCATCAAGAATGTTGGCAAACAGGTTAGAAACACTTTTCAGTTGGTCTTTTTTCAGTCTTTCCTTGAGTTTTCTGTGTCTCACTGTAATTTCACATGTGCTTGCACTGATAACAGTTTTGGGCTACTTCCAAGACAAAGTGATTACCAATTAAACTGTGTTCCTAAAGGAATATTGTCTCGGATTTTAAAGGGCTGATATCCCTCACTTTCCCTTTTCTTTTTTTCATAGGATCCCAAACGGCATTTGGAAGAACACGTGGATGTACTGATGACGTCCAATATCGTGCAGTGCCTCGCTGCCATGTTAGATACCGTCGTGTTCCAGTAAACTTTGATTGTGCATAAACGTTAATATTCATTGTCTGTTGTGTCTTTTTAAGAAATAAACCTATACAAAATCCACTGTTTCGAAGTGTGTGTGTGTGTGTGTGTGTGTGTGTGTGTGTGTGTGTGTGTGTGTATGTATGTGTGTGTGTTTACAGGCTACAGGGTTGGCAAATCAATCATTTCCTTTTTTCCAGAGCACCACAAATCACACTCAGAATTTCTCAGTGCTGAATGACCTGCCCCTTGAACAATGGACTCATGCTGTAACTTGCTGTAGGATCTATAGCTCCATCTTAAGTAAAATTTCTGTTAGCACCGTATGTCAAAGTCAAACCAGAATCAGTTATGCTAGAATGAACCACATTTTAGAGCGCTATGCAATACAGAAAGCCTGCCTAAAGTTAAACATCAAATATTAATCATGTGACCAGTAAGCATGATTTCTTCCTGTGATAGGCTGTTCATTTTTAGGGGGCTCAGGTGCAATGTGTGTTTTTTTTATTTTTTTATTTTTATTTTTTTAAAAACAATTCCTGTGTTAACATTTCCAAACCCAGGAATAACTCCCCCACTTTAAAGTTTTATATTTATATGCTCTATATATTCCCACACATACAGTAAATACTCTTACTTAGTAATAAGAAACAAACATTACATTCAATGCATGTTAGGTTTTCTGTATTGTCCTCTATCACAAGTAGTATACTGGTCAAAATATGTATGTTAAAATATTAGTTGAAACAATCAAACTGATATACAATGGACATAAAAAGTCTACATACCCCTGTTAAAATGGCAGGTTTTTGTGATTGTAAAAAAAAAATCATGTCAGAACTTTTTCCACCCTCGCTGTGAAATTACAGTGGATAAAAATTAAGTGGAAAAACAACCAGAAACAATTTAGGAGGAAAAACAGGAAAAATAAAAAAGTTATAATAACCTTGTTGCTTAAGTGTGCACACCTTTGTTCAGAATGAACCAATCACATTCAATCTCATGTTCAAAAGTAATTATCATGCTGCTGTCATCAGTGAAATTATTTTGATTAACCCCAAATAAAGACCAGCTGTTTCTGTAGGATTTTCTTCACATCTTCTTGGTTTCATCCGACTGCTGAAGCCATGGTCCACAAAGAGCTTACAAAGCATGCCCGGTATCTTGCTTGTTGAAATAAATAAATCAGTAGAGGGATATAAAAGAATTTCCAAAACATTAGATGTACCATAGAACACTGTGAAGGCCATCATTAAGAGGAGAAAATGGAGCACCACAGTGACATCACCAATAACAGGGCATCCCTCCAAATTTTACAACAGTTCAAGACAAAAACTTACCAGGGAGGCTGCTAAGAGACCTTACAGCAACATTAAAGGAGCTGCAGGAATATCTGACAAGTACTGATTACTCTCTGCATATGATAACAATCTCTCATATTCTTCACAAGTCTGGGCGATGGGGTAGGGCGGCTATATGGAAGCCTTTTCTCACAAAAAAACATCCAAGCTCAATTAAATGTGTTATGGTCTGATGAGACCAATTCCAAAAGGTATAATAATCCCATAATTCCAAAAGGTGTGTGGTGCAAAAAAATAAAAAGTACAGCCCCACGGTGAAGCATGGTGGTGGCAGCATCATGCTTTAGGGCTTTTCTTCAGCTAGAACTGGGGTTTTTATCAAGGTGGAGGGAATCATGAATAGCTACAAATACCAATCGATTTTAGTGCAAAACCTTCAGGTGTCTGCTTGTAGCTGAAGATGAAGGAATTTCCCCTTTTAGCATGACAGTGACCCAAAGCATACATTCAAATCAACAAAGGAATGGCTTAACCAAAAGATCAATGTTTTTGAATGGCCTAGCCAGAGCCCAGACCTGAATCCAACTAAAAATCTGTGGGGTGACCTGAAGTGGGCTGTGCACAGGAGACGACCCTTACAATTTGACGGATCTAGAATGTTTTTGCAAGAAAGAGTGAGAAAATATTGAATAAGTCTTATAAAAATAATACACGATGAGCCACGCTGATAGACTCTTACCCAAAAAGACTGAGTGGTGTAATAAAATCAAAAGGTGCTTCAATAAAATATTACCTTAGAGGTGTGCAGGTTATTGTAAGTTTTTTATTTTTTCCTATTTTTTCCTTAAAAGTTTCTGATTGTTTTTCACTTAATTTTTATATGTTGTAATTTCACATTGAGGGTGGAAAAAGTTCTGACATGATTTATCTTGGTTTCATTGTTGTTGTTTTTTTACATCACAAAACCCTGCCAGTTTACCAGGCGTGTGGAGACTTTTTATATCCACTGGATGTGATATAAATGTGCGCCTTTATTCCACGTGCCACTGAGAGGTTTGCTGCTATTTGTTTTCATCTTTGCGTTTTTCTTCCACTCTTTGGAACCTGTAAAACTTTTGCACCTAATTATATATGCAAGCCATCGAAAGTAAGAGAAATAAATAAACAAATCTCAGCGCGATGCTTTTGCACACTTCCCCAATTAGGGCACGGATCGACGTCAATTTGCTATAATAAGTCGAGCTGTGCGCGGTACAGCCGGCTCAGTCCAAGGCGCGCGCACTGCCGCTTCATTAACGCGCGCGCTGTAATCAAGGGGGAAAAAAAAAAAGAAAAAAAAAAAGCAACTTTGGCACGCTTCGAAGCAGCCGAGTGGATCAGCGTGATGCACCTGCAGCACTGCACTCCGCCATCGGCCAGAAATGCGGCCAGCGACTTTCCTGACGAGTTGCTCGCCGAGCACCACCCCGCGCCGTCCTCCGGCGCCGCCCCAGGGAACCACCCGGCTCTAACAAAACTCCCCGCCGAGCTGACCAGCGAAGAAGACGAGAGGAGCGAGCTCGCGCCCGCGCGTGACACCGACACTGGGTCCGACGCGCAGCGCGCTTTGGATGGGAGCCACGCGGAGAAGCGACACGTGCCTGAGCCGAGCCGAGCGCGCACCACCGCCGCCATCTCCTCCTCGTCCTCCGCGACCATGTTCTCATACGCGGCGCAGCACGGACACACGCTGCCGCCTTTCTCCATAAGCAATCCGGGTCACTTCGTGGCGCATCACGCCGTCATTCCAAACGGGCCGTACGACGGAGTTCTGTCCGGTGCGCCTAGACAGAACTACACGAGCGCCGGTTACCCGTACGCGCAGGCGTACAGTCAGGCGTACCAGAGCGGCGCGTTGTACCCGCTCTCCCCGGCGCACGCGGGACTCATGGCCGCCAAAGGGCAAGTGTATCTCTGCAACCGCGCGCTCTGGCTCAAATTTCACCGACACCAGACCGAGATGATCATCACCAAGCAAGGGCGGTAAGGCTTTATTTAATCATCATCATCAACATTATTATTATTATTATTATTATTATTATTATTATTATTATTATATCTTAACATCTCTGAAATCTTTGGAATAAACAGCCTAATGAATGATGGTTCTGTATTTTCCTGTAGACGCATGTTTCCCTTCCTAAGCTTCAACATTTCTGGACTTGACCCGACGGCTCATTATAATATTTTTGTGGACGTTATTCTGGCGGATCCGAACCACTGGCGCTTCCAGGGAGGAAAGTGGGTCCCGTGCGGAAAAGCGGACACCAATGTAACAGGTTAATGTCCTGTAAATAAACACACTCATTCTATTAACAACAGAAACACATCTCATTCTATTAACAGCAGACTATAACAATTTATTCAGCTTTCCGTTGCGACTCAACTTAATTCTTCCCCATTGCAACTATATTTATTTCCCCTGTCCAATTCATTTCCAGCATCCATTTATATATATATATATGCATGCTGGAAATGAAAAAAATAACAATTTTAATAATAATTTTACTAATAATTTTAAAAAATAACAATAAATTATGTATATATATATAAGTTGTATAATTTATTATTATTATTATTATTGCAACTAATTTATTATTATTATTTTAAGTTGTATAGAATGATGTATTTTATATTTGTAGGAAACAGAGTGTACATGCACCCGGACTCTCCAAACACAGGAGCGCACTGGATGCGTCAGGAGATTTCATTTGGTAAACTTAAATTAACAAACAACAAAGGAGCTTCCAACAACAGTGGCCAGGTGAATGCACAAACCTTTCCAGTTTCATCATCTGATTTAATTACACTGCGACTGAAAGTTCATTTCTTCTTTCTTAACTAGCCTTTAAAGTTAACGAAAACAAAAAAACAGCAGCCTTTGTAAAAGATTTTCATTTTAGTTTAAGTACCCTTCTTCTTGCAAGCTTCAGTATGTGGAGTGCTGGTGTGGAGAAGCCTGGGACGAGGGTTCTGAGCAGGTCTGGCGCGCGCTTAACGCCTGACTGGCGCGTGTTTGTGGTTTTCCAGCTTCGTGGTCAACCTCTGGCACCTTGTCAAGTGGCTGAGGAACATGCATGATGGATTTATTAACACTCCTGTTTTCTCTCTCTCTCTCTCTCTCTCTCTCTCTCTTTTTAATGGTGCACTAAGATGGTCGTCCTGCAGTCGCTGCATAAGTACCAGCCCCGAGTGCACTTGGTGGAGGTGAATGAAGACGGGACAGAAGACTCGAGCCGATCGGACCGTGTGCACACGTTCACCTTCCCGGAAACGCAGTTCATAGCAGTCACTGCATACCAGAACACGGATGTAAGGACAACCCTGCACACTGGAGCACTAAACACACATTCACACAGCACACTGCTGCTATGAGTGTAAAAGCCTGGCCTTATTTGTGACCTGTAGCTGCTATTTAGTGTGGCAGTGTGTGTTTAAGGATGCTTCTTACATGTTTATGAAGATCTCCTGTTGAATTTATATATATATATATATATATATATATATATATATATATATATATATATATATATATATTTTTTTTATTTATTTTAGATCACCCAGCTGAAAATCGACCATAATCCATTCGCTAAAGGATTCCGGGATAATTATGACACGTGAGTAATCATCTTTACTCCAGCTCCTGCAGGACTTTTACTCAGCTACACACTGCACCATGTCTGACTCGACAACAGCTTTCCTTACACAATTAGCCATAATTTACATACAGCTTCAGATCCTACATTTGATCTATACAAGATGATCATACTGGACACTGATCATTTTCATTTTTCGGTATTCGGCTAAACTGGCATAAATATTTCTCTATGTATTATATAAAATACAAAAGATTATATAAACATCATTATTTTTATTTATTATTTAGTTTCTTTTTATAAATTTCGTTTTGTTTACATTTGTTTAGTTTATTAATTAATTGTTTTTCGATTTTACAGACCTTTTCCTACGCCC
Source organism: Pangasianodon gigas (assembly GCA_022758105.1). NCBI lineage: Eukaryota > Metazoa > Chordata > Actinopteri > Siluriformes > Pangasiidae > Pangasianodon > Pangasianodon gigas. Next base: position 21,713,727 of record CM040464.1, read on the forward strand.
AGGTTTAGAGACAAAATCGAAATAGCTTATTTCTGTTTCTGTTCTAATGACATCTATCCACACACACACACACACACACACACACACGCAAAAATATAGATATATTAGATATATATATATATATACACACACACACACACACACACACACATATATAAACATATAAACATACTATATGTGTATATATATATATATATATATATATATATATATATATATATATATATATATACACACACACACACACACACACATATATATATATATATATATATATATATATATATATATATATATATACACACACATTTATATCTACATATATATGTGTGTGTGTGTAAAGGGCTTTTCAGTAAAGGTTAGAGTAGCTACTGTGGTGCGAGCCTGTGGCCCATAATGCACCTGTAAATGTGTAGATGTTCATGCCTAACACATGTAAGCTTGCTGTGAGGCTCTAGGCTGAAGCTGACATTTCCCCCACACGCCTTGTGTGTGCAGGATCTACACGGCGTGTGACAGTGAGCGCCTGAGCCCGTCCTCTGCTGACTCCCAGCGCGCTCAGCTGATGCCGGCCAGGTACACGGCAGCGAGCTCGCTCCTTCACGACCAGTTCGTCGGCCATTATTCGGGTCCCGGAGGGAGCGTGGAGCGCGCGCTCCCGTTCACTAACAGCCTGGTAGGCTCGGAGCAAGCCGAGGACAGATGGTTTAATAACAGATTAGATTTTCCCGCTTCGACTTACGACGCAGCTGATCTGACTGGCAGCCTGCCCTCCTTGCTGCCCTATCCTGCCGCTGCAGGGGTCAAAGGTCAGACGCTTTCCGCTACCCCGACTTCTGGGCGCGCGCTTAGTGCCTACTGCGCCGCGCAGGCGGGCTGGGAGTCGCGCGGTGCGGGGCTGCCGAGCTGGATCACGGACACCAGCTTTGAGCGCTCCTACCTGTCCGAAGACGGCAGCACGGAGAAGGACGCCACCGCACCGGAAGTGTCCGACGCGAGCAAAGACAAGGACGCACCGGATTCGGGCTGGACAGAAACTCCGTCTTCGGTGAAATCAGTGGATTCAGGCGACTCGGGGATTTTTGAGCAGGCTAAAAGGAAGAGGATGTCACCGCCGGTGCCTGAGGAGCACTCACCGCTCAAAACAGAGCTCCTGAGCGCACAGGACGGAGCCCGGAATATGAACTACTTCACTTTCTATTCTCAGAGTTAAACACACAGCATGCGGGGTGGATCAGCTGGTCCTCCAGACTTCTTTTTGTTTTGACCTTATTTATTTATTTATTGATTGATTGATTGATTGATGAGGTCAGGGTGGTGGGTGTCAGAGAAAATGATCCTGAGCAAGCACATTAGGCCATTTGATTTCACAACTCCTTCTGACTGAAGCCATAGTTTATACAAATCAAACCTGATGCTGTTTCTGTACATTTCATTAGGCCTAATGAATTTAGTGGGGTGGGTGCAGGGGGTCAGAGAGAATGATCCTGATCCTGGACAGACACATTACACCATTCGGAAACGCTCATGAGGCTGTAGCCATGGTCCGAGAGCCAAATCATCAAAAAAGAAAAACATATTTCAAAAATACTGAAATAAACTGAGTGTAAACTAATTGAATGTAATCAGTGTCTAGAGTGTAGACAGAGTAGTTTCATGGTAATTAACCTCAACTTCCCTTGCAAAAAAATATATATTATAGATATATAGATATATATTCTATAGCCTATTTTATCCTATTAAATGGGCTATTTAGTCATATTAATTGTAGTTAATGGACGTAATTAAATTCAACATATCCAGTCAAGATATTCAGTCAGTTGTGGATGCCAAGTATTGTAACTGTTTTTTTTTTTTCCTTTTTTTCAGGATACAATTCCCCTCTCCATCAGACTTCAGTAGCCTAATGTGTAGTAGGTTATAGGCAGTCCTCCCCTTCAATGGCATAGATCAAAATAATAATAATAAAAAAAAACTTTCCAGATGAGTATTAAAGTGGGTCAGTACTGAATTGTGAAAATCTGAGTGTGCTTTAAAAACGTGAATTAAAAACAGAACGTCTTGTCGTTTTGACTTTTTAAGTCTTGTTTATTTCAATGCTGCCACCTAGCGGCAGGTCGGTGTTCTGCTGTTCAGAGTTAATGATGGATTCCTCTAAATGACACATTTACCTAGTTTGAGGAACTGAATCATAATTCCTGTGATCTGAATTTTGTTTTGCATAATCAGTGTGCAGGGTTTTAAGCAATCAAAGCTACTATGAAGCTATGAACAATGTACAGACTAACACACTAAATAGTATCCTATACAGCTATAGCAATGCTCATAGATAGTGACATCATAATTCATGTATTTGCTAATTACAAAGCAATTGCTAGCACTTTTTTATTTTTAAATTTTTGAGAATGGGAAACGTTTATATGATCTCGTAGCAAGGTAGGCAATCCTACCTTTCCTGCATTCAATTTCTAAGCTATAAGCTATATATTGTAGTATGAGTGAACTTATACTGAACTTAGACTGTTTTAATTTGATAGTTTCACTCCTGTTGGTGGCACACAGGCTACACTATAAGGCCAAAAGTACATGTGCTTGTTGAACATCCTGTTCTAAAAGCATGGCATTAATATGGAGTCCCTCCTTCCTTTCTTTTTCCTGTTATAATAATCTCCACTCTTCTGGGAAGGCTTTCCACTAGATTTTGGAGTGTGGCTGTGGGGATTTGTGTTCATTCAGCTACAAGAGCATTAGTGAGATCAGGCACTGATGTTGGTGAGGAGGTCTGGGGTTCAGTCGGTGTTCCAGTTCATCCCAAAGGTGTTCAGTGGGGTTGAGGTCAGGGCTCTGTGCAGGAGACTCGAGTTCTTCCACTTCAACCTTAACACACCATGTCTTCATGGAGCTCGCTTTGTGCACAGGGGCATTGTCATGCTGGAACATGTTTGGGCCTCTTAGCTCCAGTGAAGGGAAATTGTAATGCTACAACATACAAAGATATTCTTTGTGGCCATGGTCAGGCGTCCACATACTTTTGACCATACTGTATATTTGGTCAGGGACATGACAGGCATTGGCACAGATCTTAGCATTGCATTACCTAAATTAGCCACAAGATGGTGCCAGTGCCACTATATTTGTGATGCTGATTCACTAGGCTGTAGAGTCAGTGCATCCCCAAACCTCCAAGCACACATACATGCAAAATGTGCTTTAACACTAATCAGGAGTTTATATAGCCTGTCCTTCTTCTAATACTTCTAATCTGAGATATATCTTTATTTATATTTATTGTATTTTTTTTTTCTTTCATTTTTATGATCATTGCAGTCTGTTGAGTTAGATTGTACCCTAACCCTCTCCATTTAAACGCAGATATCCCTATTATAGGCTAGTGTACTGGTAATACTAAACTGTTGCTCGAGCTCTAATCCAGTGTTGCGCGTGCTCTGCTTTAAACGTGTTGCGTCTAGGTATAAAACACTCACGTGCTAAAAGCGAGCTGCGTCACACGAGCGCAAATTGCACGCGAAGCGAGGCACGGCGTGCGCGAGCAGAGCCAACGCGCGCGCGCTCTCTCTCTCTTTCTCTCGCTCTGTCTCTGAGGGTCGACGACTAGCCAATGGTTTCCAGTGTAAGCGTGCAGCTGCTTCAGCCGTATCAGTGTGTGCATCTCTTCTGTTAGCAGATATAGTGAAACACACTGAGTACACATTCAGCCGTGGCTCGGAGGACAGAAGAATGGACATAAAAGACCAAGGAGCGCAAATGGAGCCTCTTCTCCCGCCGGTAAGAAGACACGTTCATGCATCTCGAGCGTCTCATTTGCGTTTTTCACAGGGCCTATAGGAATAACAGAGTGTAAAAAAAATAACAAGAGCACTGTTGCATTTCTGAAGGATTTTAAATCTAGCCAGTTGATGCATAGCTTCAACAACAAACAAAAGAATGCATTTGTGTTCATTTCACTACTGACACAAACACAGCACTGGCATCATTTGTCTTCTGCCATACTTCAGTGGCTTCTTCATGTCGCATAGGCTCAAGAGTAGCACTAAATGGCAGGCTGTGTGGTTTGTTTCCCTGATTCTCCTCTGCTTATTCGGTTAGTGGTCTTCCTCAGAATCTCTCCCACATCATGGGAATGGAGGAAGGTCATATCCCACATCCATCTATTCATCCATCCATCCATCCATTTTCTGTACCGCTTATCCTACACAGGGTCATGGGGAGCCTGGAGCCTGTACCTGGACAGGGTGTGAACCCATCACAGGGCACAATTGCAGATACACTCACACACTATGGACAATTTAGAGATGCCAGTTATATCTTTGGACTGGGGGGAGGAAACCTGAGGAAACCCCTGAAGCATGGGGAGAACATGCAAACTCCCCAGCCACTGCATGCAGGTAGGAATCGAACCCCCAACCCTGGAGGTGCGAGGCAACAGTGCTAACCCCTAAGCCACTAAGCCACTGTGCCCTCCTCAAATCCCACATGCAGTGCTTCAATGAGTGCCAAGGCTCTCCAAGTGGACATTTAGCACCTGCTAAATAGTTTTCTGAAACAATTACAGCATCATGCAAAAGCAGTTCAAAACAAAGATAGATTGGATAGATCAGAGACCATGCAAGCAGTGACAGAATTCAGCAATCTACAGCCGAACATGAACATGTCTTTTGTTTGGACATACAGGGTAGTGGGCTACACAGGGGATAGAAGCCATACTGCATGCTCTCTGTGGTACACTTATAAAACATGGAGCCGGTCAGGTCTGCAGAACATAAATGTCAGAACGAGAAGTCGTTTTGTACACTGCATAGTGTCAGCTCTGTTGGAGTGATAGAAGGTTTGTCCGCATTGTTTAGCTCTGTACTTCAGCACTACAGCCAAGAACAGGTGCACTCACTCAGGGCTCCTGGTCCAGCACTAGCCGTTGTCAACTCTCATGCCTTTGGTGTTTGTCTCTTCAGCGCCACTCCAAATACATACGCACTAATAAAATCCATGAAGCGCTTTATCTGAGCTTGCAAGACGCAGTCATAATTTTTCACGTGGCGACAGAGAAATTCAGTTCCTGCTTAGCAGGGATACACACGCAGCCAAGGAGTGTGTCGTATGCCAGAGACAACAGTGGAAAGAGGAAAGTGCATTTGCCACCAAAGCTTTTAGCTAAATCAACACGGCAGCACGTTTCCTTGTAGTTATAGACAATGAAAATGATGTTTTGGTAACAAGTGTTCTTAATGTAAAAGCAGCTTTTGAGGTTTATAGTGAGTAGCCCCAGTTAGCCAGCTGGCTAGCAATATGAAATGAATGATTAATTAATGATCACTCAGTCAATTGGTCTGCCTCGTTTATTTTAGGAAAAGCATCCCTGTTTGATTGTAACAAGCTCAATCTGATTGAGTTGCGAGGTTTCCATGTGCAGATGTTTATTTATATAATTAAAGACACAGAGTTCCAGGCAAACAGAGTCCAATTTAAATTCCAAAGCAGTTACCCAGTAATGTTTTACACGTGGTATACAAAAATGTAGAGACATTCAAAAGCAATCGGCAAATCCAAAGGCAAAATCAGTGATCAGAAGCTGAAGATTGAAGTGGAACCGTCCCTGCATCAATGCCCTTTCCATTGGTCTGGGGATGGTGGTGATCTGGATATTCCAGGTGGAAAGCCACAGTGAATAAGGGGTCAAGGGTGTCCTCCTAGTTGACCAGATGGAATATTTAATGGCGTCAAGTCAAGCAGAGCCTGAACCAAAGAGGACAAATGGGGGTTGGGGTTTGGGGTTTGGGGGTGGCTCAGCTTCGGGTCTTGTAGGAGATCCAATTCCGTGCACCCAATCATGAACCATCAACACTTCTGATAGCCCACATGAGCATGGGAGCAGAGGCTGATAGTCTATGGAGTGTATTTGACCCAGTGTAGGAAGAGGCTCCATTTCTTTTGGTTATTGCATATGTTTGAAGAAATCTGCCTAGATCAGGGGCAGCAGGTATAAATGGGTTAGCAGGGCTAAACCTCTGTCTTTCAAAGTTAAAAAGACATCAATAAGGTATCAAAAAGGTTTCATCAGATTATTTGCTGCTAACCAATGTCTTAATGCAACATCACCACCAAAGGTCTAATAAAAATACACAAAATTGTATGAAGAAGCAAGGCTGGGCTGATTCTCTCCTGTCCAGAGAGTAGATTCATGCAGCTTATCAGTGACAGTCTGGTGATTTCTGATATTTTTCTGCCATCGTATCTAACACATCTGTAACAAGTCATCAGCAGTGATTGAGAAGACTCATGTGAAATACAGTCATGGGTGTAATGAATGCATAAGAAGTGGATAATTTACTCTATTAAACATTTCCCTCCGAAATGACATTGGAGTAGATAGACTAAAGACAGATTGTCCAATCAAAGTACAAATTACACAAAAATTCACATGACAGAATCGCAAGTTTAGCGTTTGAACGAAATGGTTTGAACCCTTGAAACACTTAAAAAATCTTGACTGCAGCTGCCTTTAACTGTGAGTTTAATAGTTTACCCTACATCATTCTTATTATGTCATTGAGACCCCATGATGAAAATTCATTACTCCGTCTGAATAGTTTCATTGTCAACCTGTTGATAGACGGCACATATCGCTGTCACTGCTCTGGATTGAAGCTTTCTGCTTAACTTTTAAACTGGGAAGCATGACCAGGTAAGAGAAGGTCCTTCATGCACAGTAAGGTAAACCGCACCTTGTAATCATAGCATGTCTCTGATAATGTTGAAAAAAGTACCTCTGCTGTTTCCATGACTGTGAGGAGTTTGGTTGCGGAACAAAACTTTTTAATATAATGATAATAATGACAGTGAGTGAGTTGACATTTTGATCTGAATCACTATTTCTTGTAGTTCCTTTCAGAGAGACGTAGTTCTTGAGAAAAGAAGGCACAAGGGTGTAATTTCTCTGAATTTCTATGGCGCTGTGACAACACAACTCCAATGCCATTTTCTGAAGCTCTTAAGCGTCTAATTCCACAATGAACACCAGTAGAGCAATGCTTCAGAGCTTGAAAGGCAGCTATTGCTAAATTGTTTCACTTCAGCTGTCACGTTGCCTTTCATTTTGGCTGTTAGGGGGGCACTGCAAAGCTGAGGAATTAATCTGAAGAAAAAGCTGGCAAACTCTCGGAGGCTTTGCAGTTCCTTAACAATTTGCAGCGGTGGTTATTCTGTTCCATCTGTAACCTTGTAGCTGAGGAAAGATATAGTTTCCTAATGTACGTATGCACAGCTTTACGTGGACATGGAGCATGTTTGACAATGCTTTATAGGTCAGACATGCTCCTCTCCTGAGTGTGTCTCTGAGAACAGGAAGGTGACCTTGGTGAAGTCCAGACTCCATTTAATAAAAGAACTGTTGATATTTCCAAAATAATACAGTAGCTATAACTATAATAGCAAATATCATTAGACGCACTGTAGTGTGGTCAAAGCCTAAGTGGGGAAGGCAATATTAATAAATACATGAGAAAAAAATGAATATGTATTTATATATGATGCTAAGTGCAAGCATTCTCAGTATTTACATTATAGTTACATATGTGTGTGTGTGTGTGTGTGTGTGTAACTACATAGGTGTTAGGAACAATTAGTATTATATGGGACCATAATATGTATAATAATACATTGCTGTGTTTACCCAATTAAAAATATTTTAATACACTTTTGTGTGTTTCTTTAAAACAAGATTAATTTGTTTATCATTTTGGGCAGTGGGCCTCTTTGGGAATTCATTCATCTTTAATAACTGCTTTATGGTTGTGGTGGATCTGGAGTCTATCCTACGAACACTGGGCATGAATCAAGAATATGCCCTAGATGAGATGCCAGACCATTGTAGGCCACTACATACACACATTCACACATTCATTCAAATCTATGGGCAATTTAGTGTACCCAGTACACCTACACATGTTTTTGGGAGGTGGGAGTAAACTGGAGGACATAGAGAGAACATGCAAAACTCTGTACAGACAGTAACCTGAGCTCAGGATCGAACCGGGGATCCTGAGCTTTGTGTGTGTCACCGTGCTGCCTGAGACCTCATATGTATCAGAAAATGTTGTATTAATGTAACGTATATAAGATTGATTAAAGGAGAGAAGATAATAAGGTTTTATAAAGTGTTAGGCGGCACAGACATGGTGATGCAGCAGGTAGCGTAGCGTCTTGTGGCTTCAGGGTCCCAGTTTGACCCTGAGCAAGAGTTAGTCTCTGTGCAGAGTTTCTGTGCATGTTCTCCTTGTGTCTGCATTGGTTTCATTCAGCTTCTCCACCTTCTAAGAAGGTGGATTGGCTACTCTAAGTTACTCTATGTGTGAATGAATGTGTTCTTGGTGTAGTTTCCTGATCCACTGTGACACTGACCAGGATAAAGTGGTTACTGAAGTGGAGACAAGCAGTTTAATTTAGTCACTAGATGGTAGAGACATTGTCTTTCGGCTTGTCCGTCCATGCAGCCATCCACCTGAGATTCTCGTTAGTGCAGTATCGCAAGAACGAATGGTTAAATGTGTGTAGGATTTATATGGGTTTATTATCGTAACCAGCAGATTTTGGAATTGATCCGAAATGGTTCATGGTCAGAGCAAGGTCAAATGTCTGAAATAGTTTTTCTTTAATAGCTTCCTGTTATATATATTTTAACGGTATTTCAGGCATACAAATCAGTAACCTGAAGGAATAGACTCGTCGGCATCGAGTTCTGCTCATTGTGTTTCATTTCGCTTTGAATTGGTCTAATTAAAATACTTTATACGTAATGAATTACTCTGACGTATTCAGTAACTCTGATGTATTCAATAACAAAATGAGTTTAAATTGGCGTTTTTAAAAAATCTATACAGCTCAGAGAAATATGGTCACCCAGTCTAAATGCACTCTGGGTAAGGGACACTATAGCTTAGTGATAAGAGACGAGGACAATTTCATTTTATTGAAAAATTGACATCCTGTAGGAGGCAGTGTTTCAGATTGCTGGCATCGTTAAAGACCAAACCAACAGTCATAGCTGCACCAGGACTCAGTCTGAAGTTATGAATTAAAACATGTTATAAGAGATAAAAATAGATGTATGTAGTGATATGGAGGTTCGAATAAAACATTTACAGTGCAGTTAAACCCACTTACAGTGTTAACTCATCCCATGTCTATGTTTGCTCCAGGTGATAAAGGGTGTGTCTGTTGAGACGTGAAGTTAGGTACATGGTCAAATTCATTCTTCATGACATTCTGACTGAATGTAGAAGCTGCTGTGTCCTAAATCTCAGTGTGTTCTTCTTTCCATGGCTGAAATGTAGTCTGTTCAGAGTGTCGTGTCCTGAGTGCTGATGTGATAGGGGTAACACAGAGTCATGCAGGGTGAGCAATCTGTCATTTTTATCTTTAGTACAGAGGGGAAAATAGGAAGCTTTGGTCATGGCATGATTCAATGTGTTCCTAATCCTGCAGTAATCAATTTTTCCTGTGGCAGTGCAGTTTGCTGACACATCACATGGTATTGGGTTGTAGACTTGGTTAAGCCTCTAACAGTTTTGCTTGGCGTAGATTCATAAGGCACAATCCCCGAATTAGTCACAGTGTTCTGAAAGCATTAACCTTTTTAATATAAAAGAGCCGACCATAAATATTGCTGAAACCATTCAAGCAGAGTGTGTGAATTCTCTCTCTTTTTTTAAAAAAAAAAATCCTTCTGAGCTGCGTTTGTAGACTGTGTTCTCATCACTCTGTGTCCTTCTGCAGGTTCAGAGCCCTGCGAGCAGTGAGGGGGTGAGTGTTCATACTGACCGTATCTGTGTCCTGCATGGTGCATGCTCAGTGTGCATGAGAGAATGGGCTCATTTGACTGCCTATTGATTTCCTTCACTGTATCCCACCCATGCTCTGGGGCTGGGCTTCATTCGAATTGAAATGTCATTGCGAAGAGGTCACAGAAGTTTGCACAGACACCATGGAGACAGATAATGTAAAATTGTGTCCTGCTATAATTTTCAGTCATTGTCTGAAGGGTTCCAAGAACGAGATGTAACACAGACATAGAGAGAGAGAGAGAGAGAGAGAGAGAGAGAGAACGAGTGAGCGAGAAATCATAATGTCAGTCTAATGGGAGTTTAAACAAATGAAAAGAAATGACCTATGTGAAGTATTATCCATTAAGCTTTTAAAGGAAGAAGATTGCCCATTTTGGATTACATAATCAAAAGCACACTAGTCAAACATTTATCGAGAGACTGGACACATACAATGGCATTACTTATTAAAACAAAAAAGCAAATGTATCAGCTCTGGTGTTTCCATTCAGGTTTTTCATTTGCACATATAAAAAAAATCTGAGTGAGAGATGAAGGGAGAGAGAGGAAGTGGGAGCGGGGTTGTGAGTGTGTTGAGCAGGAGTGATGGAGAGGTTGCGATTTTGGTCAATGGAAGAACTGGCCAAAGGCCATGCCGAACAGACGGACACACAGGGGGAGTTGAACTGCTCTTGTAGTCATGCTGATCTGAGATCTGTGGGGAGGATTTGCTCTTTTCTTTGTCACCCCAGCCCAAGGCTTTTAGTCATATTTACACATCACTCTGTGAGCCAGTCATGTGCAGCTTTAAATATTAGTATGAGTCATTATGAATTGAAAAGTGAAAAAAAAAAAAAACACTGATAATATTGTCCTGTGCCACAGCATGCTGAACAAGCCTGTGTTATTTCTTTAACTGTTGTTGGGCATGAGCACTACATCTCCCAGAGTGCATCCCTTGTCTTTATGGAGGATGCTGAGACATCAAGAAGGCGCGAGCGAGGAGACAGAGAGGAGGGAGCTCGGTACAGCACATACCACACACACACACACACATACATATATATACACACACACACACACACACACACAGACAGAGCACTCATCAGACACACACACCCACAAAGCACATGAGCTTAGGCTGCAGTCCACGCAGTCAGTGATGTCGATGCTCTAACCTCCCTCCTGATTGGTGGATGGAGGTCTCTCAAGAAAAAAAACACACACAGGCTGGAGATCACAGTCGGACGGGTTTGCCGTGCTGAAAGGCTTGTCTTGGCGTTAGGCTTGAGCCTGGTGAGGAGTGCCAAAGCACCAGCTCTGCCTGGAGCTCACCAGCCTCTGAAACAGGCACCAGCGGGCACACAGCATGCAGCAGCGAGCCTCTGAGCGCAGCAGCTTTAACTGCCAGGTAGGACTAAAACCTCAGAGTTCCTCAGAGCCAGTGGAAAAACTCTGACCAACTGACACAGCTGCGGTGCCCTTGAGCTAGTTTATTTTTAATAGCTGAGAGATTGGACTGTATCGTTAGTCTAGTATTGTGTTGTAATTATATGAGGAGGAGGACGCTCACTGACGCATTCTGGGCATTAGGACAGGTTATACAAATGTGCTCTTTGCAACAGCTTAGCCAGGAACAAAGCTTTATTCCATCTCCTCTTCCTTCCCTCCCTGTGCTACTGTTTGTTTCTGCTTCTCATTCCTTCCCATTTTCTCCTCCATCTGATGGCACTCTCCAGTCTGTCTCTTTCTTCTTCTCTTCCTTCTGTCCTCTCCATCACTTTGCTCTCGCTTTGCAATTGCATGACTGACAGATTGAGTGCTCGGTTTGAGCTTTTACAGATTGAGAAGGTTGGAGCGCTTCATGCTGATTCCACTTCATTGATCTTCAGAGCGAACCGAAAAGCAAATCACAGACTGGAGGATGCACATGTGCGTGGAGGAAAGAACAGATAGAGACTGGATATAATAAACAGTAAAACTGGTTACTGATTCTTACAAGGTCAATGTGATTCCAGAAGTTTCTATTAAGACATTTACGTGACAAAGCCATTCATGTATGATTAGGTGTTGTGATTGTGCTGATATGGCACGAACTGTGTGTGTAAGCTAGACACATCGCCACGTCATGCGTGCGTGTGGCAGAATGCTCCACTGTCGTCTCCGTGAAAGGATACTGATGCTGAGCTCGTCATCGCCATGGCAACCATGACCATCTGTAGGGATCAGACCCAAGGCTTTTGTCCAATCACATGGCTTGGATCCCACCCCCTCCATCCCTGATAATCTCCTCCTTTTGCTTCTCTTGGCTGAGGCTCCCGCACAATCACACAGTCCAGAAGCACAACACACTCACACATTCACACCCTGTTACTCACACACACACACACACACACATATGGAGCAGATGTATACAGGGGGAAAAAACATTCGAATATGGACCGTGTTGCATTCTGTCACTGGTTAATTAGATCTCCCTGCTGGGTTCTTCTGGATTCTGGTATTGTAAATTGGCCTCGTCGTGATGCTGTCACTCATGTATGGAAATGAGCTTTTTGTACACACAGTAAAATTGCTCCGAATACTGCAGTGCACAGAACTGGGTCACAAGGCATGTGTGTCCTAGAAAACCACGAAGCAATCTGTGTTTCACTTTGCAGAGAAGATTAGTATGGAGTGATGGTGCACATGTATAAGAGAGAGAGAGAGAGAGAGAGAGAGGCTAAAGAGCTAGGCATTGTTACAGAACTGATTGTTGTGACACACTGTAAAAATGTGGTTATATCATACACACATTAAGAAATGAGAAATGCAATCTGTAGATTTTTAGGCACACTAGATTGTACTTTAGCACACAGACCTCCACGCTTCATAGGCTTTGTCTTCCTATTATTTCAGAATCAGCCTGTACAATATGGACAATATGTGATATGCAGCAGAGTTGTTGAATATCACATGTCTGAATTAGGGCAGGGTAATATGACGATATAATATTGATATTGTGATAAATTTTGTCATAATTCACTTTTCTGAGATATCGCAGGTGTCATGGTAAGTTTTCTAACATTTAAAAAAACAACACTTACAAACTCAGCTTATCTGATGTTAAAACTTTGCACTGAATTTTTAATATTGTGAAATGTACATTTTTAAATTATTATATTATTTAAAAAAAATAATTATTTTTAGTTTAAAATAATTTATTTTTGTAAACATTGTTGACATAACAGTTTTTCATAATTTATTAAAAATGTAACACTACTGTTTTAATGGCATTTTGGTTAGCAAACCTTTATATAATGATACATATTGTGTATCGTAGAAATTTCTTCAAGTATTGTGATACAATATTTTGGCCCTGGGTCTGAATGGATGTGCAACAAAACACAGAACTTGAAACTGATTGTCTTAGCTTTATTCAGCAATAGATAACACTAATGACAATATACAACTTCTATAAAAAATGTATAAAATTGTTTCTAGCATTAAAACATCACTTTTGCAAGGACTCAGTATCCAAAATTTTTAAAGCATCTTCTCAGGAATATTTTTATTCACGCCCTTTCAACATTATTATGTTATACCTCCCTACGCAATATGTGTTACTCATGGAAAAATAGGATTATTCGCAAGTATACACAAGTTTCTCTGCCTCTGCTGACTGACATCCTAACTGAGGTGTTCTGCAATGAGCTGTAGTGTTGTGTAACTCTCTGAGAGATGCTGATCAGCAGTGTTTTGCTGATTGCTGTTCACACTAAGCCTCTGTAATGAGTGCTGACCTATACTCATTTAGCCGCTATCTCTGTTCAACACCAAACGCCTACATACATTAAAAGCTTGTGATGGGGATAATTAAAAGGCAAAGCAAAAGTCATTTAGCGGCTGTAAATTAAGATTAATTAAAATTCTCATTAAGACTCCTCGGTGAGTGTGAAGATCATGTGTTGACAAAATTACCTTTGAAGAATTACATACACACTGCAAATCCAAGTATGTACGCTTGCTGTATTAGATGTTTACAATTGCTCAAAATCTATAAATATATCTGTAAGTTTGTTTTTATGTCTTTTATTCTTCTTTAAATGTGATAAATTGACTGAAGTCACTTTAGATACACCTAGAAATGCCTAAGCATGCGTAACCCACTTTCTCCAATGAATACTAGGACTACATTCACATTACAAGCTTCGTTGGGCAATTCTGATTTTTTGCTCAGATCGGATCTGTGACAGTTCACATTAATAGTAACCCATATCCATCTTTAATGTGAACACACCTGTCCCTCGAAACGTCCCGCAATTTCTTGGCCAGTCATTTCACTATACTAATTGGTTTTGGTTTTGCTTGAATTGATTATACCGAATATCTAACTACATCACCGATTTCCCTATCCTTCCACAGAAGAAAGTTGCTGTCAGTGTGGTTGCTGTCCTCCATTGTTGTCTCAGGGACACTTAATGACAGTGATACGTGCATGCACGTTGGGAAAAAGCCACATGAATTCCGATCTAACCTTTCCTATTCAGGTCATGTGGTCAGGGCTCTGTGGTGTCTCAGACGTTTAAGCTTTGGGCTGATGATTGGAATGGTCATGAGTTCAAATCCCTACATTGCCAGGCTGCTGCTGTTCGGTCCTTCAGCAAGGCCCTTAAACCTCAACTACTTATTTCTATCCTGTCTCGGTTATAAGTTAAAAGGGTGAATAAAAGTGTCAGTCAAATGAGTAAATGTAAATGTCTGTCCTCATCTGTCCAGTTTGGATGAGCCTGTGCCCATGATAGCCTCAGATTCCTGGTGTGGTCTTCTGCTGTTGTAGCCCATCCACCTCAAAGTTCGATGTGTTGTGCGTTCTGGGATGCTTTTCTGCTCACCTCGGTTATAAAGAGTGCTTATTTGAGTTACTGTAGCCTTCCTGTCAGCTCAAATCAGTCTGGCCATTCTCCTCTGACATCTCTCGTCAATAAGAGGTTTCCGCCTGCAAAACTGCTGCTCACTGGATGTTTTTTTGTTTTTAGCACCATTCTGGTGTGAAAACTCTAGAGACCTCAAACTCTAGAGACTGTTGTGCATAAAAATCCCGGGAGATCAGCAGTTTCTGAAATACTCAAACCAGCCCGTCTGGCACCAACATCCATGCCACTGTCAGATTCACTGAGATCACATTTTCCCCCCATTCAGATGTTTGATGTGAACATTAACTGAAGCTCTTACCCTGTATCTGCATGTCTTTATGCAGTGTGCTGCTCCCACATGATTGGTTGATTGGATAATTGCATGAATGATCAGTTATGAATTTCCTTTTCATACCAATATACTTTGAAAATTGCCTCAACAGTGACAATTACAGGTAAAAGATTAGGTTCTGCACACCTCTTTTAAAGCTCTGTATATGTAAATGTGTTCTTGTATGAGAGAGATGGGGAAAGAGATGTCTTTTTTGCAGTGTTTTATCAGTCTGGAACCTTGTGTAGAAATAACATCAGGAACAGGTTAGGGTATGTGGTGTGGTCTGCATGCATATTTAATGGTACAACAGCACCAGAATGCGTAGCTCTACTGCATCTCTCAAACACCCTGCATCTTCAGTGCAACCCATTTAGATGATGGGATTTAGATATTATGTATAAAATGGTGTGCTAGTGCCCTCTGCATTTTAGGCAGTCATTTACTGGCTGTGTTTCTGAACAAGATATTTAATAACCCTGCGTCCACACTGCTGGCCAGGTGATATATCCTCCATACAGCAACGACCCTGAATGTATAAGCCTTCAAGGGTAGCAAATGTTTACAACCATGTGTGTCAGTGTGTCCCTGCACACTGATGAGTCTCTGAGCCTTAGGAGCCCATCCTCCATCATAATTCAATGCTATGGGGTCCTGGTCACATGGTGTTGTGCAGTGAATGCTGGGTAGGACAGTTGGGTGCGGGCAAGAAAGGACATGAGAACTGAAAGATGAATGGGGGGATGGGGTTATTCTAGATAGAGAATTCTGGATAATAAGGGATCGACAGAGAGGAACATGAGTGGCAGAAAGGTGTGAAGAAGTGGAGGGAGGAGAGGAAAAAAGAGCCATGTTTGCTTATGCTGGAGATATAGGTGGCAAGGGTGCTTTCAGGTCTAATGTTACATTTCAGCTCACAGGAAGCTTTTAGTAATAAAATAATCAAACCAGCAGGATGTGTCGTAAGCTTTTATTAAGCACGAATGTGTTCGTGTCTGTGTGTGTTTGTGTGTGTACGCACCGGGGATGAACAGGTGTCTTCATCATTAAACACTGGCTTCAGAATAAACACATCTTTTAAGTTATTTCCGTGTTGTTCATGTATTAAACATCATGCCGCACAAAGCATGTCCTTCAAATCTCCTCTGTGAGCTCAACAGAATGAGAGCTGAGGTCTCAGGCTGATGATGTCACTGACAGACTGGAAACAATTTCCCAGGGGTTTTGGGGAGTATGTTTCCATGGAGATACCGGGTTCTCATTTATGGCTGTGTCACAGACATGACAGCTTAAGCACCAGCCACCTCAGCTGGTACAGAGACAGAACAGACACATGTGTATCACACTATCAACACTATGCCCTTAGACATATACCTTGATTTAATTGCAGTTGTTGCAGTTGAAGCCATCTAGACATGCGTTTCAGTGACAGTCTATTTTTGGAACGTTTGCAAATTGGACCATAGATGGATTGGAGGAGGGATTTTTTAAAATCTGGAACCATCATGAGAGAAAAAAAAAATCCAATGGATATTTATGGCCTTACTGCATGTTGATCATTGACCTTCTTCCTATGGCATTGCTTGAAAAACACACAAACAAATGCAATGTGGAAGAACATGGTGGTATTCACGTTCTGTCTATCCTACTAGCCTTCATTTAACAAATCTGTTTGTGTGTTACAACAAGTGGTTGTGTGTTAATCTTCTGAAGTCTGGTCCAGTGTGTACATTTTCACTTAAAACACACTTCTCTCTCCTCCACAGCACCCTTAAAATATTGTCATATTCAAATTTATTTAATTTTCACATTTTTTGGTCATTCAAATCCACTCTCTCATCACAAAGTCAGGCGGAAAATCCTCCATGGAAATAGTTGTCCATGTCACAGGGCTGTAATCCCTCTGTGGATTAAGAGATTCAGATTATAGCCTGCAAAACTACTAAAGGAAACATACGAAGGCAGTGCGGAGCATTGGTGTTTACTGAAAAAGAAGGATTGCCCACTGTTCTTTGAATAACTTTCAATTACATTTATACTACAGTGCTGTTGAATTCTCAAATTAATTCTGATTGGTCAGAAGGTGTTGATTAATTTTCTCTAACAGCAGCTCTGACTAAAGTGTCAACTGTAATTCATAATACAGTTTTCTGTTAACGTACTTGTTCTAATATGTTATTTTTTTCAGTAGTATTAACTAATTCAAAGGGGTTTATATGGCGGTTGCTCGACATAAGCTAAAGCTAATAATAAAGGATAAAAAAAACATGTTATTTAACAAAGAACAATGTATAGTCATTGATATGGTGAAGCTTTCTGTAAGAAAATTATTTATAGAACATTTATGGAAGGAGTCTTGGGTGTCAGCACTTTGTAATGGTCAATAAGTTTTCTGACATGAGAAGCTCTTAAGTATAGACGGCTTTGTGCTTTCCGTTTTTTTTCCTGTAACATGATAAGCTGTATTTTTTTTTGTCTTATTAACGTCAAAAGAGAGAGGCTGGTGAGGAAACGACTGTTTATAGCTGCTATACTGCAAGGGGTAATGGGAGTGAACGTGTGTGTTTCACGGACATTTCACAGAATGAAATGTAACTAAAAACAGTCAAAAAGCACAAACAAGGACATTCCGTTCATTAATACATTACACATTTTAATCCCTGGCAAATTGATGTGATATGAGAGGAATAAAACACTCCAGGAGTGTTTGGAGTGGTAGTACAACTCCACTTTGCATTAGGCTGTGTCACACCACCCTGTCATTGATTATTTTTCTATAACAGAAAAGCCTTGCTATGCTTTATTCCTTACATTCTTTCAAAGAAGCTGCTTTATTTTTTCTTATTACTCAAAAAACATAATTCACTCCCATCTTTCTTTACTTATACGTACAAATCCTTATTTTAAGTCATTACAGACATTAGCTGCAGAGGTGACTAAAACAGTGTCATCTGCTTTCTTGTCACTTGCGAGAACACTTGGGCTGTACTCGTTGCCATGGTGACTGGCCAGTAAGGTCAACCTCATGGAGGCTGATGCTTATTTCGGGACATTTTGTCTCGTCTAAGGGGAGAGCTGATCCCTCTGCTGCTGCACTCTGCATACTGCAGATGCCTTCTCTGACTGTCTTAGCAGAAAGAGACAATAAACTCATAGCAGATAGATCGTGTATGGGAGGAGGACGGCATTTTGAGGGGAGATATCTACTTGATCGCCTTGAGGAAAACTGCATTTTGAAAAATTATGCTTTCATCTGTAAAAAAAAAAAATGTATTAATTGTGGTAGCTGTGTTAACACTAGAATCCAAACAGTGCCTTCTCTACAAACACACAGTAAAAGAACAGATTTATATGAGCAATCTAGGCTACAAGAGCTGAATGAGAGTGCATGAGTGTAGCTTTCTAAATGACAGGCAATATGCTTAGACAGCTAAAGACGTCTTCTTGTTCTGATGGGTTGAATATTGAAAGTTTTTTTCCTACCTTTTACTGAGCCTGGGTAAGAAACAGACTTTTTTCTTTTTTTACATATTTCATTGTTACAGAAGGTGTTCTGACTTAATATTATCGAACCCACCTTTAACACACAAGTCTAAGATAGTGGTGTGTGTGTCTGTATGGATATTCTGATATTTTTTCTTTACTTTGTTAGAGAGCTTAGATGGATTACACATAAAACAAAAAGTCAGGTATGGTATGTCTATCGGACACATTTCTTTTTTTTTTTTTTAGATATTTTAATAATCATTAAGTTTGCTACTAAATAGTTTTAACAGTAAAAATCATATTAAAATGAGACCCTTTATGAAAAAGGAGCAAAAATTATTGGTGAAAACAAACATTATGCACAATGTGTTAAGTTTGCTACTAAATAGTTTTAACAGTAAGAATCATATTAACTTTTCTCTCAAACTACTTTCTATAGAATATTTGTAATTAACACAAACTGTCACCTATTTTTTAAAAACTCTTTCCAGAAACTAATTTTGGTTTTGACCGAATATGAAGTTGTACACACATGTAAAATTGCTTTGTCATCCATTACAATGGACAAAACCAGTGAGCTTTTAAGAAAAGAGACAGATGGTTGTTGACCTGCACAAGTCAGGTAATGGATATACAGTAAAAAAATGCATAAGCAGTTTACAATACCATTAAGCACAATCAGGGCCATAATAAAAAGTTTTAAAAGTTTGGAACAGTTGAAAATTTGCTAGGATGAAGACACATGCGTATGCTACCTCTAATCCTTGCGATCATGGAAAAGCACTGGACACCCACTTTAACACACGTTGGTGTATTATTAATGCTCTAGGGCTGTTTTGCGCTTACTAGTCCAGGGGCTCTTGTGAAGATGGCATTCTATGAAGATATGTAACCCCAAAAAAATGGTTGCCTCTGTCAGAAGGTTAAGACATGCTCATGGATGGATCTTGGTCATCTCAGTGTACAGATTTTGAACCTATTAAAAAGTGGTCAGTAACAAAGAGGGAACTCCACATGCACAAATCTAAAAATATAAAGATGTTTGAAATGTTCATGGTGGAGTGGTCTAAAATCCTCTAATCTAAGTCTCTAAACATGTTAGTCATTAGAGGAAGAGGCTCAGAGCTGTTATTTTTCAGGGGAGGCTTTACCAAATATTATTGTAGGGGTGCTGATGATTTTTTTTTTTTTAGTTTTTTTTGATAGAAAAAAATACTATATAAGACAATATTTTATTTTATTTCAATTGATATCACAATATTGTGTTAAAATAAAACTATATGTCTCCCAAGTGGCACAACAGCAAAGCGTTCATCCAATGGTTGCAATTTCAAGAGAGCAAGATTGACTGTGCTGTGTGGGAGGGTGGGAGGGATGCCATTACTCCCTGTCTCTCCCCTGTCAATCAAAGTGGCACTAACCAATCATGGGCCTCAGCTATGCAGAAGAGGGTAGATAGCGCTTTCGTCTGAGTGTTCAGTTGCCCCGTGATGTAGCATGAGCAGCAGTTCAGAAAGATGCAGTTCGGCTTCATATGTATTGGTGGAAGCACTTGCTAGCCTTCACCCTCCCAAATATAATGACTCTCGGATAGTTCTTACTGTGAAAAAGCTCTACTGAAAGCCTGCAACACTCCTACATGTACTCCTAATCACCAAAACTCTTTATTCCTTCGGTACAAAACTAGATGTACAAAAAAATCCTGTCCTGATTTGCACTTTTTCAGCATGCTGAACAGGTTAGAGGTGAGAGAGGTTTGTACTGGAGGTGGTTATGAGAAGTAGCAGAAAATACAGACTGTATTTGTTCAAGTACTTGTTCTTTAATGTAATAAAGAGCCTTTATCTCATGCAAAGGATTTCTCTGCTCCAATAGCAGATCGGGTTGCAAAGCAACAGGTCCAGGAATCTCTACTGACTGGAAGTGTAGGCTGGGCATTGTGATGTGGTGGTGGTATCTCATGCTAATAATTGCACATGTTAATATGATATGTATAAGAAAGTCTAGAAGTATAAAAGTTGGGATTTTCAGAGGTAAATAATAACGTAATCGTATTGTGTGTATGAGTTGTGAGCTGCATCTTTGTTGTGTATACATGTGTGTATATATGAGTGTGTTAGTGTATTCACTAATCTGTGTGTGTGTGTGTGTGTGTTCCCACGCAGAGAAATGATGAGGAGGCTGTGTTGGACAGAGGCGGCACTCGCTCCATGCTCAATACCAACTTTGAGAAAGAGGAGCTAGAAGGTGGAAGGAAATCTCTTTTTGTATTTTAAACTTTAAATTGTCATTGAAATCGCTTTCAATGTGTGTGTGTGTGTGTGTGTGTGCATGGTGCCCTGCGATGGACTGGTGTATTCCCGCCTCTAGCCCAGTGTTCCCAGGATTGTCTCCAGTCTGTTGCTGTAGTCCACACAGCATGCAATCAATCATCATACAACTCCTGACATCATCTATATTCTAAATTTCCAAAACTTTTTGTTGTTGATCGTCTTTCTGATTCCAGCGGCAGCACTGAATTATTCATGTTGTTTTTGTGCCCTCCTGCTTTTTCAGACCTTCATATTAGTATTGGAGTTGTGTGATCATGAAGCATGAGATTTGAGAGTGTTAGACAACCTAATTTCTCCTGCTTTATCTTAGAGACTTTTTTTGAATGTCTAGTAATAGTCAGTCAGTCATAATTTTTGATAATATTTCGATTTTTGAGTCTTCCAGCCAGTTCAAAATATTACCACTAGACATAATTTGTCATAAACATGCATTTTTCTTGATGACTGTGTTTTTCTGTTGTAGGCCACCGTACTCTGTACATTGGGGTGCATGTCCCCCTCGGTCGGAGGTCACATAGGCGACATCGTCACCATGGACACCGTCACAGGAAGAGGTCAAGAGAGAGAGACTCAGGAACTGAGGACGGCCGGGAATCTCCCTCATACAGTAAGTGTGTGAGGGTGTGTGTTCTGAAAAAGACATAAAGCTTGTTATATTGCCTCTTCGAATCATTCTCATTTCCTCTCTCTCTCTCTCTCTCGCTCCACAGCAGACACTCCGTCTCAGAGGGTGCAGTTTTTGTTGGGGATGGAAGATGAGGATGAGGAGCACATTCCTCATGCACTCTTCACTGAGCTGGATGAAATTTGTCTGAGAGAGGGAGAGGATGCTGAGTGGAAAGAGACTGCAAGGTACAACCACAAGCACACATGCACATTGTACACCGATCAGCCATAACATTAAAACCACTGACAGGTGAAGTGAATAACGGTGGCACCTGTCAAGGGGTGGGATATATTAGGCAGCAAGTGAACAGTCAGTTCTCGAAGTTGATGTGTTGGAAGCAGGAAAAATGGGCAAGCGTATGGAACTGAGTGACTTTGACAGGGACCAAATTGTAATGGCTAGACGACTGGGTCAGAGCATCTCCAAAACAGCAAGGTCTTGTAGGGTGTTCCCGGAATGCAGTGGTTGGTACCTACCAAAAGTGGTCCAAGGAAGGACAACTGGTGAACCAGTGACAGGGTCATGGGCACCCAAGGCTCACTGAAGCGCGTGGGGAGCGAAGGCTAGCCTGTCTGGTCTGATCCCACAGTGGAGCTACTGTAGCACAAATTGCTGAAAAAGTTCATGCTGGCTATGATAGAAAGGTGTCAGAATACACAGTGCATCGCAGCTTGCTGCGTATGGGGCTGCGTAGCCCCAGACCGGTCACAGTGCCCATGCTGACCCCTGTCTAATGGTGAAATCATCTACAGTGGTATTCCCTAATGGCAGTGGCCTCTTTCAGCAGGATAATGCGCCCTGCCTCACTGGAAAAATTGTTCAGGAATGGCTTGAGGAACATGACAAAGAGTTCAAGGTGTTGACTTGGCCTCCAAATTCCCCAGATCTCAATCCGATCAAGCGTCTGTGGGATTTGCAGGACAAACAAGTCTGAGCCATGGAGGCCCCACCTCGCAACTTACAGGACTTAAAGTATCTGCTGCTAAAGTCTTGGTGCCACAGCACACCTTCAGAGGTCTTGTGGAGTCCATTCCTCGACAGGTCAGAGCTGTTTTGGTGACACAAGGGGGACCTACACAATATTAGGCAGGTGGTTTTAATGTTATGGCTGATGGGTGTATACACAGACTTTTGTCTCATTGTATCAGTTTGAGTGATTTCTGTGGAAAAAGGCATAAATATACCTGGAATTATGTATAGCTCAAAGTCTGTCAGATTAGATATTCAGTCTGGCACCCCTCACACTGCATTTGTACTGTGAACACATTTTATATATCAGCTGTTAAATCTCACCATCTGTTCTTCAGCAAATTTTTATTTTCGTTGCCTTTCTTTTACACGGTTCGTATATTTTTAGCTGGATGTTTGTGATATTTTTGTCTCACAAAACCTAGACAGGCCAGATGTTTCCTATTATAGTTTATCTGTACTGAAACACATTATTTATATTAATAACTTAATAATATGAATAATAGACTTGGACGTTGGGGCAGGGAGTGGGCTTAATCCTCACCCAACAACGGAGAATACTGCTGGAAGATTCAATTTAAAATGTCTTTTTTCTCTTAGTGTAATTAGTGTAATCTAAAGTGATTCATACTGCAAATGATTTGTGTAATGAGCACACAGTGCATTCCCTCCCCTCTCCATTTCCTGTGGAAAATAAACAGTGCGGGTATTGATTTGCTCTGAACAATTGATCAGTGCAATGTGCTAGGTTCTGTGTGTCTGAGTGCATCCTCCTTGATAAGGGTACATTGGCCCCTTTTCTGGAAAACACAACTAAAGCTCCTGATGTTCTGTTGTTACTCATATTACCCTGTGTATTTCTTGTGTTGCATTCACTTGTTCTTGACTTACATGTGTTACATTATTATTATTTTCATTATACTGTGTACTGTAGTGTTGTGGACAGAGCCCCTATGAGGATCCAGGATGATTCTGGACTGTAAGATGCACCTCTAGCAGGTGCTGATGCTTATAGAGTAAAGCAATGTACATGTTTTTTCCCCAGTTTTCTCCCCAATTTGGTCTTCTGCCAATCCCCACCCAAGAGCCAGCTCTCCTCTATCACACAACAGCCTAGCTGGAGAAGGTGAAAGGTAGCACGTGCTTCCTTAAAGTCACATGAAACGGGCCATCTTTTCGAACTGCTGCTCATGCAGCATCACAGGGTAGCGTAACACACTCAGTGGAAATCAGCCCTCTTCCACATACACAAACTCACAGATGCCCATGATTGGTTATTGTCGCACTGATTGACGGCAGAGTGAGTAATGCCATACATCCCATCCCCATCCTTCGTTGGGATTTGAACTCGCAATCTCCAGTAGATAAGGTGAAAGATTTAAATGTTAAAACCAACCAATACATGAAGTGAAATTAGAAGCTTTAAGAATGATCATGCATGTAAACAAAATGACAGTTGACGTGATATAGACATCTTGCTATATAGAGTGAAACATTGTCTATATCCAACAGACTATACTGTAGCTATCCTATAAATAAAAATATGTCAATAGTGTATTAAGGCAACTTATACAACAAGGCAACTTGCGTATAGCATGTTAAATATTTTTGAGTCAATAACTCATTAAATTCTCTGCTTATCTTTCAGTTATACATTTTGACGCATCTTATTCTGTAAATATTATAAAATATTTACAAACTACAGTCAAACTGATAGGAAATGTATATAGTTACATAAGTAAGAGTGTAAGTCTCGACCCTCAAAAGGTCCTCAGAGGTTAAGAGGATAAATGTACATGTGCAGTTCATGCTTTTTTGCTTTTTCTATTGCTCACTATGTCTCTCGCTCAACATCTCTGTTTCTTGAGCAACAGAATGTTGTGAATGTAAATTCAGTTCCTGTCTGACAATCTATCTATACTGGTATCTATCTATTTTTAATCTGTCTCATTCTCTTTGTGTTATGTTGGTGTAGATGGCTGAAATTTGAGGAGGATGTGGAGGACGGAGGGGAGAGATGGAGTAAACCCTATGTAGCCACACTGTCTCTGCACAGCCTGTTTGAGCTGCGCAGCTGCATCCTCAACGGCATCGTCATGCTGGACATGAGAGCTAACTCACTAGAGGAGATTGCAGGTGCAGTAAACCATTACAGCAATACTTCTTACAATGGAAAAAAATCCCAGAGATGTGGAATACTCAGTGATTGCTTGCTTTCATTCATTCTGAATGGGCAGACATGGTTCTCGACCAGCACGAGACATCAGTCACTATCGGAGAGGAGGTGCGTAGGAAAATCCGCAATGCTCTTCTCAAACAGCACCACCACCAAAACCAGAAGAAACTGGCCAACCGCATCCCCATCGTCCGCTCATTCGCTGACATCGGGAAGAAGCAGTCCGAGCCACACTCCATGGATAAGAACGGTAATAGCACTCAACTCTTTCCAAGAAGAGCAGAGAGAAACTGCTGAGTCCAGAAACTCAATAAAAAAAGTGTTTATTATGGCATAGAAAAGAGAGAGAGTATACACTCAGTGAGTCTGAAAAAAGAACTGATACATCTTCTTGGTAAATGATCATCAGTCTAACAAGGGAGGAGTAAAGACAGGGTTATATGAGGTTACTGGACTGCAGGAGCAACGTAAAACTGGCTCACACTGTCTGTTCTGCAGCACCAAGAAATCAGAAACTAAAACCTTGAGGATGTGTTAAAAAGAAGACATTGCATCACATATGGGGTCACTGCAACCTCAAAAATAAATCATGAGGTAAATATGTGTGCAAGTGATCAGGTGTTGATTAACTTTCTATAACAGCAGCTCTGACAGTAGTGCCAGCTGCGAGTAAATTAATGCGCCCTTTACTACAGCGTGGATTACACGTGGACTTGTATGATGGACGCTTCATTTCAACAGATTGAAAACATGTAATTGTTGATACAGTGCAGTTTTCTGTGTGGAGACATTCCATTTATCAGTTTTGGAAGGAGTCTCCAGTGTCAGTGTTTGGTAACTGTCTAAGACATTTGATAAATGTCTAAGACATTTACTCATTTGGCAAATACCTTTATACAAAGCGACTTACAGTTGCTATTACTAAAAGAGGGATAAAGGCCTTGCTCTGGTTTTCACCCTGGTCTTTACTCTGGTCTGGTCTGTATAGACGGGTTGTGTGAGAGACAGACAGCCTTATGGAAAGCTTGGTTCCTGGGTCACCCTAAATTTTTGCTTGTGCCCAATGGTGGCTTGTCCATAGGGGAAGTGGGACAGAACCCCACCATTTATATCAGCTGTTCAACTTCCTTCTGATTCACAGCTCCATGCATTTTAAATTCCGTTGAAATACTAATTACCTCCTTTAAATCATCAATGATTTAGAAAATGTTGTCATTTGACAGGTATGATCCAATTTGGTTTGATTTGCTCACATTTCTAGATGTTGCACAATCGTGGGACAGTGCAAACAATGCCCCACTTTGCTTCCATAGAGTTATTATTGCTCTTAGTGGTCAAAATTTAAAGTACTCTGCGGCTGCTAATCTTAATTTAGAGAAAACAACCTGAATTAAATGTAATAAATTTCTGTGCAGACATTGTGTCTATGATATACAGAAGCATTTCTGTTGTAAGATATATGACAAAGATTGGGAGAGGGATATATATATATATATATACATATATTGTATGTACATGTATATAGTGTATAATGTACATCCATCAGAAATACATGATATACTTTTTCCTACTCAAAGGCTAAAAAAGAGAAGAAACGTCTCCATTTTCCCATGCTCAAATTTTCAGGCTAGTTTCTGGTCTTTTGTGTGGTTTTTGAGGTGTAGTTGTCCTGGAAATGTTGCTGAAACCTGTAAACCCTGGTTAATGATATTACCTCAAGCACAATTGAAGGTATGTCTAAAACCACTAAAAAAGAGCTGCTAGACTGTATGCTGGATGCCTGTGTGTTGTCAACTCTCAACTGCCTATTAATAGGATACTCCAGAAATTCACTAGATTTTACGCTGCAGCATAAGTCAAGTGTGATAGAATCTCAAATTCATTTTGTTTGAGACTATGTTGTTATTAATGTCGGTCTGCCCCATGAAAATCTGTGGTCATGAGCCACTGCTGCCTGTGCCTGTGCCTGTAAAACCACTGAGCCCAACAGAGCTTTGACTCCCACATACCCATCTTACTTTTTCCCCAGGAGACAACAATTCCCCTTCAGCAAGCAGCTCAGTGCCCCTTACAGCATGGCCTGCCAATCCATCCCCACATAGGACCCAGTGGAAGAGCCGCTAGCAGGCAAACTCTGATACGGACTAACATTTAACTTAAAATGTAGCATTTGTTTCACTCAAGTACTCTTACGTTAATATTCTGACAAGTTGATGTAATCAGATGAGCACCAGTCAGACACAATGAGACAGAAACATGACTTGATGTGGCCACAAAATGTGCTAACATTGTGTCTTATATTAACATTCAATTTACACTCCTGGGCAAAAAAAAGGGCCAAGACCAAAATGGCAAAATATTAAGCTTTTAATGGTCTTAACAACAAATCATTGGTCAGGAAAATAGCAAGAATTACAAAGACAAATAGATAAAGGAACTTCGTATGGGATAGCTTTTCCCTTTGATTTCTTTTTTCTGAGCAAATGGTGGCACAAAAGATCTTTTGGAATGCATTTGTTTAATTCTTTCTTTTCTGACCAATGATTTGTGGCCCATGTTTTTTTGCCAGGAGTGTACATCAGGCAAACTTTGCCTGGTGCTGCCTACTAAATGTGCTCTGCTTGAGTTGCAAATGGTGGAAATGGTCAACCACGGAGCTGTCTGGATTAAACAGGAAACCCAGCTCTTATGAAATGTAGACTCGTGTCAGAGCAAGGTAGTGGTGTGATACATCCGATATAGCATTAGCTTCCCAGTTGATTTTAGCCCTAATGAAAAGACTGCTGTGTACAGAAACGCCTTTGTATGAAGTATGTAATTACACTGTATTCCATTAGAAAATAAATGACACCATAGTCCTGTTTAGAGTTAATTTGTTTGTTAGATGTGAGTAACCTTTATGTATGCTTTCTTTACCTATGTGCTATGATCAGGCTTTCCAGATCTGTATGACAAAAACAACCCAGTGGGCAAGCACTATTAAAACATGTTTGTAAAATGGTCTAATGTATTACACATTTTGTTACATCCATGAGAATGGATGAAAAAAAATCACTTTTGAACTCCAAAAATTTGGTGGGAAAACCTTAGACCTGATTCTGAGAGGCAGAAAAATGTGTATGAGGGAGAGAAGCACACTTTGCATGTTACCATGTACACAGTGCTTAGAAACTTATGTTTCATACATGTTTTGCAATAAATATGGCCTAATTTGCCTGAAAAGAAGCTCAGTAAATCAGGCCCAGTGTACTGTATCTTTGAGGGAGCTGTCCAGTATCTGGTGTTGAAACCTGAATATTTGTCTTTGGTGTGAATTGATGTTGAAGAACAGTTCAGATAGAGTTATATTCTATACACTCTGAATGACATCTGTGTAGCTGCGTAATTAAAATGCTGCCCCCTAACGGATATAACATAAATAGCTTTAGACTCAATTTATCATCTATATAATTCATGTGTTACTTCAGAAAATCACTGCTATGGTAACACCAAACAAACTGACACTTGCTAAGGCACAAATATTATCCGTTGCCTGCTTTGATCAAATTATTTTTGTTTAGTTTCACCCAAAGTGTCTGATATCTGATTTTGAATATCTGACTATCTGATTTTTTGGCCACAAGCTTCAGAATCTGATTGGCTTATCCCATTAGACCATGTGCCAGTTTCTAATGAAAAAAATTTAAACACTGATCCAATATTTTTGATCTGCAAATTTGGTTGAAAAAGTCATTGAACATGATAATCTTGGGGGCTTGCAAGTTAGTCATTTGCAGTGTCAGTCAGATGTTCACTTTGTGTAAATGTAGGCGATTCTTGGCCACATTTAGTGATGAGAAGTATCAGACTCTCTAACAAATGCTAGAAGTCTCATTCTTGATTCTTGATTCTTGATTCTTGAACCTGATTCTTGAATATTATTCACCAGGTATTTGTTGTTGTGATTTTTTTAGGTAGTGTTAGGATCATGTGTTGATGAACTAATGGTGTTCTTTCCTGTTCTCAGGTCAGATGGTGTCACCTCAGTCACAGCCGAGCTGCACAGAGGGCCGAGGCGATGGCAGTCGAGAGAACAGTGCAGTCGACTTCAGTAAGGTAAAACTCATTCCTGAGTACACACTATATACATACTCTACATGAGGAAGGTCAAACCACTGCTACTGAATTAAACCCTACACTCCTGGGCAAAAAAATGGGCAAAACCCAAAATGTTAAGATTTTTTAATGGTCTTAACTACAAATCATTGGCCAGAAAATGAGCAAGAAACAAATGAACAAATGCACTCCTGAGAGCTCCTGTGCCTCCATTTGCTAGTTTACTTTTGCTGTTTGGGGAAAAGCTAGAAACAGGGAAATTCACTTACATAGTATTCATGTACACAAAGGTAAAATCATGATAATGATTAAAATGTTTGATGTAAAACTCAAACACACACATGTCTGGGTGTACAAAATTTTTTCCAAAAATATCTTCTGGGATGTTTTTTTTTTCTTAAAAGATTAGGCATTATTTAGTTATCTGTCACACCTTACGCAGCCCATCAAGGGCCACAAGACTTAAACATTTAAAGAAATCAAAGGGAAAAGTTCAAATACTAACTTCCTTTATCTATTTGTTTAATTCTTGCTAATTTCCTGACCAATGATTTGTTGTTAAGACCATTAAAAGCTTAATATATTAAAGCTTATTCTTTTCTTTCTCTCTTGGCTCATTTTTTTTTTGCTCAAGAGTGTATACTGTGTGGCAATACTATTCAGATTGAAAAAGAGGTTGAAAATAGGAAGCTGTCAGGGATGTAACTGCACCTTGTTTGAAATCTGCAGATAGATCTCCATTTTATGAAGAAGATCCCACCAGGAGCGGAGGCGTCAAACATCCTGGTTGGAGAACTGGAGTTCCTGGAGAAGCCAGTGGTGGCGTTTGTGCGGCTTTCTCCAGCTGTGCTGCTCAATGGATTGGCTGAAGTCCCCATCACCACCAGGTGTGAACTAGGGAGACCATTAATACCCTTAAGAGCAAAAATCTGGAGTAATGGGAGAACATACTCATATAGAATACAGTATATCTTCCATGTCCATGTCTAGTAACCTTTTGAAATGAATTTACCTAAAATATGTGGAGATTGTTGATGTAATCTCATTCAACCTACTGTATGTTTTGGCCCTTGGTGATGTTTCTACCACATGTGCGTGGTAATCTTCAGATTTCTGTTTATACTGCTGGGGCCGATGGGAAAAGGGCCTCAGTACCATGAGATCGGACGCTCGATTGCCACACTAATGACAGACGAGGTCAGCACCATTTCACAACATTTCACCATCTCTCTTTTTTTGCCTTTGCACTAATTGTTGTCTGTTTCACTTTCTTCCAAGGTGTTCCACGATGTGGCATATAAGGCGAAGGACCGCAGTGATTTGGTTGCTGGAATTGATGAGTTTTTGGACCAGGTGACAGTGCTACCACCAGGAGAGTGGGATCCCACCATCAGGATAGAGCCACCCAAGAACGTGCCCTCTCAGGTGAAGCCTAAAGCACTCACACACATTCAGTGTACTTAACACACCATGCTATAGAAATTGTAGCTCTTTTGATACGTTTGGGGCAAACTGACCCATTTTTTACCACTAAAAGTTCAACAATACTAAAAATAATTGTTGCAACATGAGACTTCTATCTCCCTGGCCTCAATTTCTGTAATGAACATGAAAAGCATTTGTAAAACATGAGTAAAAATCATATTTATATTACAGAGATTTCAGGTTTTTATTATCTGGGAGTAACAATGGGAAATGTGAAATAAGATTTTATTCACTGTCACACTATATATTTTATTTGCACATGTCTGCCATCAAGAGGATGTCCAGGGAAAGGATTTAGGGATCTAGCTATATAAATATGTAAATAATTTTATATATGATATACACTGATCAGCCATAACATTAAAACCACTGACAGGTGAAGTGAATATATTGATTATCTCATTACAATGGCGCCTGTCAAGGGGTGGGATATATTAGGCAGCAAGTGAACAGTCAGTTCTCGAAGATCTAAGTGACTTTGACAAGGGCCAAATTGTAATGGCTAGACGACTGGGTCAGAGTATCTTCAAAAACAGCAGGTCTTGTGGGGTGTTCCCGGTATGCAGTGGTTAGTACCTATCAAAAGTGGTCCAAGGAAGGACAACCGGTGAACCAGGGACAGGGTCATGGGCGCCAGGTCTCAGAGCTACTGTAGCACAGATTGCTGAAAAAGTTCATGCTGGCTATGATAGAAAGGTGTCAGAACACACAGTGCATTGCAGCTTGCTGTGTATGGGGCTGTGTAGCCCCAGACCGGTCAGAGTGTCCATGCTGACCTCTGTCCACCGCCGAAAGCATCTACAATTGGCACGTGAGCATCAGAACTAGACCATGGAGCAATGGAAGAAGGTGGCCTGGTTTAATGAATCATGTTTTCTTTTACATCACGCGTGCATCTGGGTGTGTGTGCGTCACTTACCTGGGGAAGAGATGGCACCAGGATGCACTATGGGTAGAAGGCAAGCTGGCGGAGGCAGTGTGATGCTCTGAGCAGTGTTCTGCTGGGAAACCTTGGGTCCTGCCATTCATGTGACATGTAGCACTTACCTAAACATTGTTGCAGACCAAGTACACCCCTTAATGACAACAGTATTCCCTAATGGCAGTGGCCTCTTTCAGTAGGATAATGTGTCCTGCCACACTGGAAAAATTGTTCAGGAATGGTTTGAGGAACATGACAAAGAGTTCAAGGTGTTGACTTGGCCTCCAAATTCCCCAGATCTCAATCCGATCAAGCTTCTGTGGGATTTGCAGGACAAACAAGTCTGAGCCATGGAGGCCCCACCTCACAACTTACAGGACTTAAAGGATCTGCTGCTAACATCTTAGCACACCTTCAGAGGTCTTGTGGAGTCCATTCCTCGACGGCTCAGAGCTGTTTTGGTGGCAAAAGGGGGACCTACAATATTAGGCAGGTGGTTTTAATGTTATGGCTGATCGGTGTATATTAATGCATGTTTTTAATATATATTTTTATCCCTGTATAATCTAAATCAAAATCTAAAGTGTGTTTTTATAAAAGAGGTGAGTGCTTCAATAAAAGATACATATTGATTAAATAAATAGCAACAGGCAGTTCTGTTTTCTATGAACAGCACTAGACCACATTGTAGCTATTTCGTTATGTTCTACTTTTTTCCTACTATATTTTCACTGGTGTTCACTGGTTCCAGTGTATGACCACACGTATATCTGTCCCTGTGTCTGCACTCAAATATTGTAATGTGTGTTGTGAGGCAGGATGCAAGTGCGTAATCTCAGTGGCTTCTTTATTAAGAGTAATCCACAAATCATAAATAGTGAGCATTGCAAAAGGATAATCCACAATCATAAACAAGAATTCAGGCAAGGTCAAATCACGGAAGTAACTAAAACACAGAAACAGGGAATTAAAGAATACCAAGACTTCATGCACAGTACACAATGACAAGACTTTGCAAAGAAATAAAACCACAAGAGGGAATAAACAGGCAAAGTAATGATGAACTAACACAAAACAGCTGGACACAATCAGGAAATGAGCATATGATGGAGCAAGGATAGGACCAGAACAGAAACCAACACAAACATGAACACATGGTGCTTGTTGCCATGGGAACCATGATGCAAAGGGGGAATCCATGAGAAATACAGCTAAATGTTAGCAATGCAGCTGCAATGAAACAATAATATATTGCCCATCTGTAGTTTCTAGTTTCTGTCCTACAACTGAAGGTTGAAAGTGCATAAAGCTTAGAAGCATTCAATAGTGATTGATTGATTGGTTAATGTTGCTCTATTTCTCTTATCTAGGAGAAAAGGAAAATTCCTTCTCTGCCTAATGGAGTGACTGAGCTGGGAGAGACAGAGGAGCATGGAGGCCATGGAGGACCTGAATTACAGCGCACTGGAAAGTGAGTCTGTGTGTGTGTGAGTGTTGGGTGGGTGACTTCCTTTTGGATATCGAGGTTAAGGTTAGGATTAGGTGCAGGCATAGCATTGAATAGCTGCTTTAATAGTGTGTACATGACTTTAAGACCGCAAGTATTTATTGCCCTCCTTCCTTAAGTCTTTTGTCTGCTTTTTCTTCTGCTCCTAAATCTACTCACTTACAGTATCTCCTGCACTATCAACACTTTTGTAAATCTTTTCTCTCAGATGACAGTTGTTTAAAAGTTCTAAAGGTGAAACCTGCTTTCTTTCACAGATTCTAGCTTACATATATGTGACATGTTCACTAGCCCTGATAGCCCTTAGTGGAAAAGTACTGAGAGAGTGCAAATATTTTACTGCGAAATGTAATGTTATTCAATCTGAGTTTTTCACAACACCACACATTTCATTTCACCATACATTTCTTTTTTAGAGCATCTACTTTGTTCACATCAGAGATCATTTTAAAACAAATGAATAAAGAGACAGATTTATTTCAGCCTTAATTCACTAGATCAGAATTCCAGTGGGTCAAAAGTTTACATACATCAGGTTGTCTCTTTAAACAGGCTGGAAGATTCCAGAAATTGATCGAATGACTTTCAGAAGCTTCTGATTGGCCAGTTGTCATAATTTGGAGTTAAACAGGAATGTACTTGTAGCTGTAAAAAGGCCTACCTTGAGAGATAGTGCCTTTTTGCTCTTGCTATCATGAGAAAATCCAAGCAGCCAAAACCTCAGAAAAACATGTGGGCCTCAACAAGTCCGGTTTCTCATTAGGAGCAATTTCCAATAAACAATAAACAATTGGGACAACACAGACACTGCATCGTTCAGGAAGGAGACATAGATTAACTCCCAGGGATGAGATGAACCCCAAGACAACGCAAAGGAACTGGTGAAGGAGTTGGAGGCATCATGGACCAAAGTATGTACATCTACCACTAAGATTGTCATTCAAGGAAAAAAACCCTACTCCAAGACTGGCATAAAAAGCTTGCAGGAGCCTTTTGGAGGAGTGTTCTCTGGTCAGATAAAACAAAAAACTGAACTGTTGAGCCATAATGATCCACACTGTGTATGAAGTAACAAGCATGAGGTGCTCTGGAGAACACCACCTGTGAAGCATCATGTTGTGGGGGTGTATGCTGGAAAAGAGAATGGTGCACTTCAGGAAATAGATGGATTGTAAGGAAGGAGGATTGTCTAGAAACACTGAAGCACCTCCTCAAGACATGAGACAGGACTGGGTCTTCCAGCATGATCATAAGTTGTAACAAAATGGCTTTAAGGCAACAAAGTGAAAGTATTAGAGTGGCCGTCACAAAGCCCTGACCTGAATCCCATAGAAATTTGTGGACTGAACTGAAAAAAGCATGTCTGAGCAAGGAGGCCAGCAAACCTTTATTAGAATATTAGTTATTAGAAGTAGATCTTTTTGTAATTAATCTTTTATAACTACTTGTGTGCCTGACATTTATAGATTATTGCCAAATAAAATACAAAGCCATTTGTGAGCACTGACATATGTAAATTATGAAATGACAGCTAGACCCATGTCAAATAGTTAGGAATCAGAGTATCTTCATTTTCTGGGACTAATGTTATTTAATTCCGATCAGTGGGGAATTTAGCTGTGGCCTTTTCCTTAATCTATTCCAAACGTTAAGTATTTTCTGACATATTATTACTGAATAAATAAAATAGAAATGAAGAACAGAATGTTAACCCATAAAAATATTAACTCCAGCCCAATTTGCTTATGTGGGTCTTTATTTTTTTCTTTATTTAGCAATCCTTAATTAATTATTTGACTCCATAACTTTGCTAACTTGTGATTAAAAACCCACATACAAACTCATTATATTTAGACCAGATAGATATACATAAATTTGGTGTTAGTATTAGAGTTACTATATTACACACAAAGCTATCCTTATATAACATCATTATACATTTTTTTAAGAGGTCATCATACATTTTTTAAGTGCTGATGTTGTGTATGTGGCTTTTCAGGTTTTTTGGAGGCTTTATCCTCGATATAAAACGCAAAATTCGTCATTACCTTTCTGACTACACTGATGCCATCAGCCTGCAGTGTCTGGCCTCCTTCCTGTTCCTCTACTGCGCGTGCATGTCTCCTGTCATCACTTTCGGAGGTCTGCTGGGGGAGGCCACAGAGAATCGAATAGTAAGAACACAATTTGCATATGCTCTATAACCACACATGCCTATGCTAAGACAAACTGTAATTCATGTTAATGCCTGGTTCGTGTCTTCAGAGTGCTATTGAGTCTTTGTTCGGCGCATCTATGACTGGGATAGCGTACTCTCTGTTTGCTGGGCAGCCTCTCACTATCCTGGGCAGCACTGGTCCTGTCTTGGTATTTGAGAAGATCCTCTTCAAATTCTGCAAGTGAGTTATGCCATTGTTTAATACACAATTTTAGGATCCAGCAATTTTGGTTTCATGATAAGGCCAAATTCTTTAAGGATCAAGAATCAGAATTGTAAATGAAAAATCAAATTTTGCAAATGAAAAGCACTTTTCTTGAAAACAGAATATTTCTCAGATGTAATTAGTTATTTTCCATATGCAAAATATTTTACACATTTGTGCTTTGTCTTTAACCTGATGTGAAATCAGGATCTAGTAAATCATTGACTAGTATGTGATTGACGCATTGAAGCAATAAAATATGAAATGTATTCAGATTTATACACCGCACTATTAATAAACAAACCTTTACATGGACCATTAGTATGGCTCATATTGTCGTGCTGAGGACAGGAAGATCCATTTCAACACAGCACTAGTAGGAGAGAAGACATGACAGCTTTTTGGTTCTTACAGCATAGTAGCCCTAAACTGATGGTATGCCAACAGCAATGTTTATTTTTTTAAAAGGTAACATTTTATGAACATATGACCGCTTTTGGTCATGTAATTCACTATTCAGCACCAGCTACGATTTTCGGCTTGCTCTGCATGGCTTCCAGCATGAACATTGCGTCCATGTTCTTATTTTGTTCTGATCACTGTCCATGTGCATTTTGTTTTGATCCAAGTCTTTGCCCCTGTCTTGTCATTGGATTATTTCCCGGTTGTTTCATGATTGTTTTCTTCCTGATTGCTTTCTGTATGTAAGCCCCGATGTTTCAGTGTATTGGTGCTAGATCTTATCGTGCATTCCTTGTCCTTAAGTCTGAGCCTTGTTTTCTCAATTGTTCCTAGTTTTCTTTTTCATTTAGGCCTAGTTAGACTTTCTGGTTTTGACTGGTGCTTGTTTTCCCGGTCCTTGAGTATAGATTATTCCTGCGTGGTGTTGTTTGTTATCATTCTGACCCCTGCTATGAACATTGGCAATGACATTTGGACTGCCCTAAATCAAATTAATGCTTCTCTCATGCAATTGAGTCCTGTCTCACTTCCAACCCACACATTACACTATTCGTTATTTGTATACAGTATATACAGTCTCTTCTGAAAGTATTGGAATGGCAAGGCTAATTCTTTTGTTTGTGCTATACATTGAAGACATTTGGGTTTGAGATCAAAAGATGAATATCAAAAGATAGATGTGAGACGATTGATCAGAATTTCACCTTTCATTTCCTGATATTTACATCTAGATGTGTTAAACAACTTAAAACACAGCATCTGTGGTGGCAGACCACCCAACTTTTCAGTGAGCAAAAGTATTGGAACAGTAACACTTAATATTTGGTTGCATATCAATTGTTTGCAATAACTGCATCAATCCGGCGACCCACTGACATCACCTGTTGCATTCTTCTGTTGTGATGCTTTTCCAGGCTTGTATTGCAGCTTGTTTCAGTTGTTGTCTGTTTTGGGGGTTTCTTCCTTCAGTGTCCTCTTCAGGAGGTGAAATGCATGTTCAATTATTTTAAGGTCTAGTTATTGACTTGGCCAGTTTAAAACCTGCCACTTTTTCCCCTGATGAAGTTCTTTGTTGTGCTGGCAGTGTGTTTTGGGTCATTGTCTTGCTGCATGTTGAAGTTCCTCCCAATTAGACTGGATGCATTTCTCTGTAAATTGGCAGACAGAATGTTTCTGTAGACTTCTGAGTTCATTCTGCTGCTACCATCATGAGTTACATCATCAATAAAGATTAGTCAGCTTGTTCCAGAAGCAGGCATGCAAGCCCAAGCCATGACACTACCTCCACCATGCTTGACCGATGAGCTCGTACGTTTTGGATCATGAGCAGATCCTTTCTTCTCCGTACTTTGGCCTTTCCATCACTTTGGTAGAGGTTAATCTTGGTTTCAGAACATTACTGGTTCATCTCTTTAGTTCGTTGTGAATTCCAATCTGGCCTTCCAATTCTTACTGCTGATGAGTGGTTTGCATCTTGCAGTATGGCCTCTATATTTCTGCTCTCAAAGTCTTCTTTGAAGGATTGTGATACTTTCACCCCTGGCTCTGATTGATTTGCCCTCTTTTCTCATAGACAGCTCTCTGGTCTTCATGTTGGTTTATCCTTTTTAACAACAAATGCATTCTTCACTGGCAAAATTCAGGGCTCAAACCAAGAGTAGACGTTCAGAGCTATTAATTGTTTAAATAATCAATCTAACAGGGCACACCTGGGCAACAAGAAACACCTGTCAGTCACATGTTCCAATATTTTTGATTACTTGAGAAATGGGTGGGTTCTAACAAAAGGTGCCATGTTCTAAGTTGTTTAACACATCTAGATGTAAATATCAGGAAATGAAAGCTGAAATTCTGATCTATCGTCTCACATCTGTCTTTTGATCTCAAACCAAATGTCTTCAGTGTATAGCAAAAACAAAGGGATTGGCCTTGCCGTTCCATTATTTTCAGAGTGGACTGTAGAGTTTTATGATATCTGGAGGTTTAATATTTCTAAAGCTTAGTGATATGTGTGTTTGTTAAGGGAATATGGACTCTCCTACCTCTCCTTGCGTGTGTGTATCGGGCTGTGGACGGCTTTCTTCTGCCTGCTCCTGGTGGCCACAGATGCCAGTTCACTGGTGTGCTACATCACTCGCTTCACAGAGGAAGCCTTTGCTTCACTCATCTGCATCATTTTCATCTATGAAGCTCTGGAGAAACTAGTGCACCTGGGAGAGACATATCCCTTCAACATGCACAATGACCTCAACAATCTCACCCACTACTTGTAAGTACACACACACGCACACACTCATGCAGTGGGAGAACAGCTCTGCCCTATTTTATCATCATTGTCATTAACTATCCATCTTCATATGTTCTTGCTGCTCATCCTTTTTTTTTACTAGGACCACTAATCTCCTCTAAATTGCTTGTGTTAATCCGTGACTCCTTTCAGCTGTGTTTGCACGGAGCCAAAAGAGCCAAGCAACAGCACCCTGCAGCACTGGCAGAAGAAGAACATCACCAGCTCGGAGATCAATTGGTTAGGTCTGGACGTCAAGGTGAGCAAAAGGCAAAGTGACTCACTCACAACATGTACTCTGCCTGTATCATACTCAATCACACTGGACATAAAGATATAAAACGCTCCACTCTACCTTTGTGGTGCTTACTGCTAAGTACTGTGATGTACTATTATGGAATTTTCTTACTTTCTGGGAGAATAAATATGTTTGCTAAATATCTGCTTTTATTCATGGCATTTGTGTGTGTTTGTGGTCAGGGGCAGAGAATGAGCTCTAGATAACAGCCTAGATAAGATCAAAAAGTGCTTCTGCTATGATTTTTTCCACCTCCTGGTTTAGCAAGGGCTAATCGTATTCACTTACAAGCAACAGCTGAACAATTAAGAAGCCAGACCGTGGAAAATGGAGGCAAACATCCAGCAAAATAGATTTGTTGAAATATGAATGGGGGAAAAAGTAACACGTCAGCATGTCCAAACAGTGGACTGTTGTCCAATCTAAACTAGGCATGTCTAATCTCGTTTCTATCTACACTTACTGTAGGTCTCTTTCAACTCCTAGCAGTGAGTGATCCCCTAAAATTTCAACCTGATCTTTATCCAGCACATCACTGGCATATGGATTTCTTCTTTTTCTATGTATTGAGAAAAGTCACTGCGAATGGAAGTTTAATGGCGGGTGTTAAATTCTGTCAATAAACATTTAAATTACACAATTATATAACTGTGTCACAGCTGCAGTGTGTGGTAGGATCCAAGTGCAGATTCACTGAAAAACGGAAATACAAAATTTGCAAGTTCAACACAACATTCAAAGTTTAAAGAAAAAAAAATCAAGGTTGGGGGTAGAACAATGTGTAATAAATAGTACTCAGGTACAGTGACCTCTGCTGGTTGGGAGGTGTCCTTTGTGTTTCCAGCAATAGAGCAATACAGTAACAAGACATCAAGGTTTGTGGTTTTGTGAGCAAGTTCAGACCCACACGCCTATGTGGGTATCACATACATCACTACAAATTATTCTCTCTGAAAAAATAATTCCATCTATGAAAGGATGAATAATACAGATTTAAGTGCATTCTTTAAATTTAAACTTAAAGAATGCTATATAATTAAATTTTATATAATTTAATTGTATACTGCTGTTTTATATATATGTACTGTGCAAAAGTCTTTGGCATGCTATTTTTTTTAGTACAAACTTTGTTATAGATTTTTATTTTATGACTTCTACATTATTGATTCAGTACAAAAACATTTTAGATTCCAAACATTAGTTTTCCGGCACAAAATTAAATGTTACAGAAAATGTTTGTATGTCAGTAAAGAAAGCAGCATATTACATAAGAGACCACATTTCAGACAAAAAACATAATGAAGGCTTCTGGGTTTTGCTGCAAAAATAAGAAGCAAGTGTGACAGTCAAAGTCTCCAGAAGAACTGCGGCTGCTTCTGCAAGATGCTCAGTAACACTTACAGCTCATTTCCTTATAAAACTGCACACATTGTACCTGAGACTACTATTTTTTTTAAAGCGAAGGACCGTCACACCAAATATTGACTTTGTTTAATTTATTATAAATAATTCTAATTAATAATACAATGCTATATATTTAAATTTAATTTAAGAGTATTCACTACCTTTAAAATGCATTTTACTGAAGAATGTGTTTTACAATTTTTTTCTCTTATTTTATCCAATATATTAGTTATTAGTAAAAAGGGTTTCTTTTCTTTTCTCAGTACAGGAAAACAAACATGTCAAATTATTGTCTGTAACACATACACAGTAGATGCAGAAGCTATGAATGCAGAGATGCAGATACAGCTATGGATTAAACAGTCACTGAATTACACAGGAAGATAGGGGTGGAGAAATAATAATGGAGTGAGGGAGTGTAGGGACAGAGAGTGTTGCCCTGCATCTCCTGTTATGCAGAAATGTGTTTCCTACTGGCTCAGAACAGAAACCAGGAGCTTAAAAACCTAAATCCTCCCCTGGTTCATCACCAGTACATTCTCATTCCTGCTACCCCTTATTTTATCTGCAGCACACACACACACACACACACACACACACACACAGCAGCAGCAGCAGCACAGGAAGTAATCTAATAAATCCCTTATGATTTCAGCCAAACACATTGTTGATTTGGTCTCATGTTTCTATGGAAAGAGAATATTTACTGAGCTTAATCAAAGAAATAAGCCACTTGAAGCTGTGTAACACACACAGTTTTATAATCTAATATAATCTAATTCTAGTCTGTTCGATAAATTATTTCATTTGTTATTAATGATATTTGTAATAGACAATTCTTCCACCAAGCAGTGTAGTCTGTCAACAGAGATTAGAGCATTCTATGGCCAGAACAATAGCTTAAGTGTAGCAGTTTAATTAGTTTAAAACCTGGTGCATTAATACAGAATTGAGTTACTGTAATATGGGCACAGGTGTGTGTATAATGAGAATTTACTGCAGTTTCAGACTAAAAGGTCCCTTTTATAGAAAGGCAGTTTTACAGTTTGTGTTGTTCTGTGCTGCAGAGCTGTGTGGAGCTTAGGGGCGAGTTCCAGGGCAGTGCATGCGGCCATCACGGCCCCTACATCCCCGATGTTCTCTTCTGGTCCATCATCCTGTTCTTCGCCACCGTCGCCATGTCTTTCTTCCTCAAAGAGTTCAAAACTAGCCGCTACTTCCCCACCAAGGCAAGTGTGTGTGTGTGTGTGTGTAGCTTCTAGTGCAGTATGGGGATATTTATGTGGATGTTTGGGTCTGTATCCTCACCTGTGCATGTGTCTATCTGACTGTTTTCTACTACAGGTGAGGGCAATCATCAGTGACTTTGCAGTCTTCATCACTATCGTCACCATGGTGGGGACCGACTTTGCTCTGGGGATTCCCTCTCCCAAACTGCAGGTCCCCAATGAATTTAAAGTGAGTCACCCAGTAATGCGCACTTTACAATGATGAACTCGACTGCAGTGCTTTCAGCAGTCACTGAGCTTTGTCTTATGTAGCCCTGCATCATTGCCTGTTAGAAGTCAGTAAAGGTATATGATACTTAACAAAGTATACGTATTTAGTTCTAAATCAATATGTCTAGGTTTTAATAGTAAAAAAAAAACACACATCAGCATGATCCTCTGTACGTGTCTGATCTCCTGACCCTCTACAGCCTACCAGAGATGACCGCGGCTGGATCGTCAGCCCTCTGGGACCAAATCCGTGGTGGACAATCCTCATCGCCTTCATCCCAGCACTGCTTTGCACCATCCTCATCTTCATGGACCAGCAAATCACGGCTGTCATCATTAACAGGAAGGAACACAAGCTGAAGGTAGTAATAAGAAAGACTAGATTTGTTGGCGGTTGAGGCATCCCCGCTGAAACCGTTGGCACTGAGTTTTACTTGTTTACTAACAGAAAGTGGTATGCCTTGCCAGAGCTTGATATTTACCATTTAAAGCCAATTCAAAGAAAAAAAGCCTTCCAATAATCAATGTATGGCATGACTTGCATGATCTATCCATATGCAGTAGCATACTTTTGAATATGGCTGAGTCTAGTTACACATTTACATCTTCAGCTTTGGTAGAGATGGATGTAGGGGCATTTGATGTTGAAGCAATCATCAGATCTTGATCTGGTGCCTGTAAGGTCTTGAAACTTGAAATTTGAATATGAATATTTCGTAATACATCTTGTGGGTTTTTGCTAGAATTTGGGTTATTCATAGCAGCTAACCTTCTTTTAATTTATTTCGGCGGCACTGTGTGTGGTGTAGATTGGCTTTGTATCCTGCTTACTCCTCAACAGCAAGAAGACGCCATGTTGACTGAGTAAAAATATGAATTTTGCTAAAAAAAAAAAAACATATATCCTTATTGAAGTTGTTGTGCTACTGCAGTGCTGTCCATACATAGCCACACCCCCATCCCAAAGGAACTCTGGGAGACATAAGAATAAAATACTGTAGCCAGAGGCTGAATTGGGATTTTGGAGGTGGATGGTATATACTTTCATGGAAACAGTATTTGGAAACAGTACTTCCAATTTATGCGTTATTTATAAGGAGTTGTCATTGTTGATATTATGTAAATATGGAAATGTGAGTTTTTGATATATCTGTTTCTAAGATACAGGCTTAATTTA
This sequence comes from Pangasianodon gigas, assembly GCA_022758105.1. NCBI lineage: Eukaryota > Metazoa > Chordata > Actinopteri > Siluriformes > Pangasiidae > Pangasianodon > Pangasianodon gigas. Next base: position 21,755,979 of record CM040464.1, read on the forward strand.
ACTACAGTTTGGTGGCCACAACTTATGTTTTCACTCTTCCTTCTTCGTCAGTTTTGGGATTCAACTGATATAAAAATATCTTCATACTTATTTGAAGATAACTAACATTTTTCTTGATAAAATGTATATACACAGCAGTTGCCTGAATGAATACGTCTTACAATTTTGGACTTTCTACATCATCATTACTTTTATCACCATTACACAATGATATGATTTACATTTCTGTGAAGTTATTGTACCAGAGCTCAACTCTACTTGTATTTCAAATAAACCATAAACCAATAATAAACCAACACACTCCCTTTTATGTTCCTCCAGTTTTGTTCAATTCAATTTTTGTAGCGCTGTTAACAATAGATATTGTCACAAATCAGCTTTACAGAAATCCGGATCTAGCAAGCCAGAGCAAGGCGCAAGGTAAATCTCCCTGATACACCAACATTGGATAGTGGGAGTGTAAATCATTACAGTGTACAGAAAAAAGGCAAACAGTACTAAGTATGTTGAAAGGATATGTAGTTTGGGTATGAGCATATTGTGAATGGGAATCCTGGGATGAGCACAGGATTGTCTTTATGATTACAGCAGCAGAGCTGAAATATTGTGTCTGGAATAAAACAGATCAGTATCTCTAAACTGTAACACAAAATGTTGTTTTTCTCCTGAATATTTGTTTAATGAACTTAGCAATTGATCACAGGACTGTCTGTGATTGTTCCACTTTAACTGACTCTAGAGAGAACTATCTTCACATGTACTGTATGTGTGCAAAAAATGGGTTCCTGATGAAAATATGATTTTCATGTGTTTACACTTTGTGTGTATCTGCAGAAAGGCTGTGGCTACCATCTGGACCTGTTTGTGGTGGGAGTGATGCTTGGAGTGTGTTCAGTTATGGGACTACCATGGTTCGTGGCTGCTACTGTCCTCTCCATCACACATGTGAACAGCTTGAAGCTGGAGTCTGAGTGCTCAGCGCCGGGAGAGCAGCCCAAGTTTCTGGGAATCAGAGAGCAGCGCTTCACCGGCCTCATGATCTTCGTCCTCATGGGCTGCTCTGTCTTCATGACTTCCATTCTAAAGGTCAGTGACCTTTGACCCATAGTATGTAAATCCCATTACTTTCATTTACAAACAAGCCTTGTGTGATCGAATGTATTTGTTTTGTCTGTAGTTCATCCCAATGCCTGTGTTATATGGCGTTTTCTTATACATGGGGGCATCGTCTCTCAGAGGCATACAGGTAAGAGTAACTAGTGCATGCATAACATTCACATGTGAAACATTGTTGGGGTTTCTCTAGTCATAGATATGTATTTTACAGGAACCATTTTTCTAAAAACTAAATGTTTGTTTTGTCAAGCAAAGCGACACTAAACAATCATGGGTGTCTGTAAACTCGTGAATGTGGAAGAGGGTAGAAGAGCACTTTTCTATAAGTGTTACGCTGCTCTGTGATGTAGCTTAAACTGCAGTTTGAGAAGATACAGTGGCTGGTTTCACATGTCTCAGAGGAAACAAACATGAAGAAGTTTTTGGAGAAGACTTCTATTACTTGTTAGCTACATTAGTGTTGTAGTGCCAGTGCAAACCAAAAGAAGAAAACAGTTAGACACTAAACACATCTTTGCTGAACATGTAAAAAAAAAAATTAGTAGATTATGTAATATTCCACTAAGCTATTCTTAGACCTTGTGGTCATGGCGGTGTGTTTTCTGATCTGATCGCAGTTCTTTGACCGTCTGAAGTTGTTTGGGATGCCAGCGAAACACCAGCCGGACTTCATCTACCTGAGACATGTTCCTCTGAGGAAGGTCCACCTGTTCACCATCATCCAGCTCAGCTGCCTTGTCCTCCTCTGGGTCATCAAAACCTCCAGAGCTGCCATCGTTTTCCCCATGATGGTAAATCCAGCTCCTGTTTAGGTGTGAGAGAGGAGAACACTGTTAAGATGAAGTTTGTAATCTTGATAGTGAATCTGGGCTGATTTGCTGTGCAGGTGTTAGCGTTAGTTTTCATCCGTAAGCTGCTGGACTTCATCTTCACGAAGAGGGAGCTTAGCTGGCTCGATGACCTCATGCCTGAGAGCAAGAAGAAAAAATTGGAGGATGCACAGAAAGAGGTACAGCATTACTCTATTTAATAACCGTGATCGATCCCTTCTAATGTGACTGGTTGATCATGAAAGAGAGCTTTTAATCTTAAGACATTAACTTTACAGTGAGAATGATTGCAAGTTCATGTGAATGAACTGTTATTGTAGAAATGATAATTTTTTAAAATTAGATATTAGAGCAAGCACATTAATCAATTTCTGATTCTTAAACAGTGCTGTGGTATACAACAGAATAAATTCATTGGCAAAATCCAAGTATTTATGATCATTTAAGTTATTAAACAGCCTTTTTCTCTGTAATATGAGCGAAACGTTGAATCAGGTGACACTTGTTTGTTCTCTTACAGGAGAGCCACAGTGTGATGGTGGAGGATGAGGGAATTGTCCAGGTGCCACTTGAAGGGCATTACAAGTAAGCAAAATGCATCAGATTTCGTCTGTTGTAGACTTTTCCTACTTCTCTCAGGACGAGTGACATTTTCATGAATTCTAATAAAAATTCTGGCTTTGGCCTGCATGTGATTTACCACTTTTTTAAAAAATACAGCATGACTTGTTCTTTTAGTCACTGAAAAGGTTTTCTGTGTTTTTTTAAGGGATGACCCTTCCACAGTCAACATTTCAGATGAAATGACCAAGACATCTTTTGGAAATATCTGGAAAAGCCTCAGTACTGACAACAGCAAAAATGATAAAAGTGCAAAAAGGTTTGCATCTATTCTATAATTCACTCTATTATCTAATGATACTGTGCAATTTTATCTTTCTCATTGCACTAAACTGTTGCCCATAGAAGCTAGTGCATAGTATTGCCTGAAAAGTTATGAAATTGGCTTTTATTATAAATTATGACACAAGTATTTGTCCTGATTTATTTATTTTTTTGTAACCCTTGTAATGGACAATTTCTGTCCATTCAAATGGACTCAAGGCTACAAACCTTGCATGTTCATTCTCTGTGCTGTTTATGTGTGAGTGTGAGAGCTAATCTCGAGCTGTATTCCCATGAAAGCCTCCTGAGCCACAATCCTTACACCCCCTACCCCTCTAAAACACTTAATATGCTCTCCTATTTAAAGCTTCTTTAAAGTACCTTTCTCTTATTTTGACTGAATTTCTCATCCCATGTCACCCATTAGCTCCCTCTCCTAACCTCCCAGCTGCTGACTTTCCAAAGGTAAGATGAGCTCCCAAATTTTTTCCCATCTAATCCTGGTCACATTAATGAGAATCATTTTTCTCAATTTTTTAAGATCTAATTTCTTGTTTTCTCTTTATTTTTTTTTCCGAATTATTCAATTTTTTAATCATTAACTGCAATCTGATTTATAAATATAACTATTGCATACAAAGCCATAATTGTAATAGCTATGATTTAAGTGTGTGTATGTGTATGTTGTGTGAAAACCATAGAGAAGAAGATGCATGAGTTTTTTTTAGAGGTCAAAGGTGAAGTATGGCCTGTCACTCAGTGTATTTACATGCTTACTTAAAGGTTAATTTGCTCTCCTATCACAGTTATTCAGTGATTCGTAAAAAAAATAAATGCATATCACTTGTTAATTGCAAATCCAACAGTGAAAAGATGCATAACGTCAGAGCAAACCTTCATTCATTCATCTTCAGTAACTACTTTATCCTGGTCAAGGTCTCGGTGGATCCAGAGCCTGTCCCGGGAACACTGGGCATGAGGCAGGAATATACACTGAATAGGATGCCAGTCCACTGGCACCGCATACACTCATTCACACCTAGGGGCAATGTAGCATAGCCAATAACAAAGAAGTTAGTGATGATTAAGCGAGATAATCTTGCATCTGCCACCGGGGCGCGAGCAAAGTTCTGTAATTGGTCATCTGCCATGATGGTCAGTTGTAGCAGTTCTTGGCCACGTTTATTGGCAAAAAGTACCAGACTCTGTAGTGAATATTACAGTCTGGCTTGTGGGCTTTTGGATCACACACTGTTGCTAAATATGAAACAGTATCACACCTAATACAAAAGGCCAAATTAAGATTCTCTTCAATATAAAATATATCACATTTATATTTTTAATATATGAGAACATGAGCTGGTCTGATTTGTTCTGCATCACCTGCAGAAAGATTTAGATGGCATTTAGCTAAAAAGTTGGCTAAGTTACTCTTTAAGTGTATAGAGTCTGTATCCCGGAGAGCATATTTGCATGTTTTTTGTTTGCATCCGAAAGTTTTATTCTTTATACTATATTCTTTATTCTTAATACTTTGTTTTGGTGTTTTGATTTGATCTGCTCTTTCCTTCTCTATTTGACTCACCCTGTCTTTATTTTTCTTTCTCCGTGACATTGTAGATCTCCAGTGAAAGACATCAGGAGTGCTAAGAAAACAGAAGAGGTGAAGGACTGGAACATGGACAGGGAGACGAGTTTGTGACTCTCATGTTGCTTTTTAAAATACAAAAGAGAAGTATTGTGGCACCATATAGCACTAATCTACGTTTTACTGTAGCTCACTGTGTGTAACACTGCTCACACTCCATTCGACAATACATGTTTGTGTGTGTATACTGAATGCCTGAAAATGTGTGTTTGTAAAGGAGAAAGCTTTGTGTGAGATCCTTTTACAGGATAAATATATTGACTTTTAGGAGTTTTACATTTGAAGCTGCTTTTGTTTTAACCTAGATGTATTTTTTATGTTTTGTATTTTTGATGGTAGCTTAACCTTTTCAATATCCTTGTCATACAGTATGAAAGATACCTACTTCATCTATAATGAAGTTGATATTTAATGTATTTTCAATGCAACTTCTTGAACATAAGGATTGCAAAACAGTCAGGTGACAAATTAAAGAGAAAAAACAACACACAGTGTCTGGTGTTGGGCCACCACAAACCGTCAGAAGAGTTTCAATGCACCTTGGTCTCGATTTTACAAATCTCTAGAACTGTACTGGAGGGATGAACACCATTCTTATGAACAATATTCCCTCAATAGGTGTTTTGATAGTGGTGGTGGAGAGCGCTGTCTTACACATCAATCCAAAATCTCACAAAGGTTTTCAAATGGATTGCGATCTGGTGACTGTGAAAGCCACAGCATGTGATTTACATCATTTTCCTTCTCATCAAACCATTCAGTGCACTCTCATGCCCTAGGGATGTTGACATTGTCATTCTGGAAAAGATCACTCCCATCAGCAGAGAAATGTTTCATCCTACGTTAAATGAGATCAGTCAGAATCACTTTGTATTGTTATTCTATGTTAATGAAAAACCCTACAGTTTTTCCTATAATTTGTCACCTGTCTGTATATATTACTGTAATTGTGAAAGCAAATGAAATAAATATAGATATATAACATTAATTAAAATATTTTCTGACAGCAAATTCTTGTCTATGTAATCCCAGTCTATGTTAATAACTGTATATAAATGTCTGTCTGAAACTGTTAAGTATTTCATTCAGCATACTAACACTTTGCAAGGTATGCTGACACATTTCTTTGTAAAACCTTCCACAATAATGGCGACCAATATTTTTAAATGTACTTTTATGGACTGTTGTATCTTGTATAGTGTGATTTTTTTGTCAGACTTCTTAGATTTACTATCCAAAAATACTGAACATAAAATCTTTACATTTTGAACATTCTACATAAGAGCTGATGCTGCATACATTTGCAAATACTGAGTAATATATTTTGCTAAAACACTTCTAAAAACCATAATATTGAGTAATACATTTGTGTTTTGCTGTGGTCATACTGGTTTTAATGTGTAAAACCATCGCTAAGAGGAGATTCATGTTCCCGAACAAACTTATTAACACAACTGTGCAGGCAAAATACTGACAAGAGATGCAATAATCCTTTTAATAAGCGGGGCATTATATCATGTATTAACCAGAGACAAATGACCTCGAACAAATGATCTGTACATCCAGTTGTGTATGATGTTCATGTGTAATATGTAGTAAATAAAAGCATTTATTTCACATGTAGATAGGAATAAAATGGATGGGGGTGTGAGATGATACTTCCATGGTGATTTCAACACTACTGTAATGTCTTTTGTTGCCATTTTATTATTTTTTTGTCATTTTTTTTTTAAGTTTTGTGTAAATATTGACCTTAACTTACAGAATACTGGTACAGATTGATGCTGAGCGATAAATTCAGAATTGCTTATTTAAAGTCGTTTCTATTTATGATGTTAAAGGATGGCCATGTGTCTTTACACCTGTGTGACATCTTCAACAGATACGGTAATGGCACATAATCATATTGTTCATGGACAATATTTACTACGTATGTAATAAGAGGGAAATTATGTACATTTCCTTTCTCCAACATGCCATTGACATGTAACCACTGTATCATCCAAACACATTAAATATGTACAATTTAAATTCCAAAAAAGTCTTTTTTTCATATTTGTTTTCTGTTAAAATGCTAAAGTAAATGTCTTTGCGCTAATTGCTGAACAAAATAGCCCTATTTGGTGAATGCACCAATGGCTCCCTGGTTTGATCCTGAGCTCAGGTAACTGCCTGCATGGAGTTTCTGTTCTATACAGAGCTTCACATTACAAACCTAATGATAATATACTGATGCAATTATACTAATGTATGTACAATACAGTTAATCTCTAAATCTGTACATACAATATGTACAGTCATGGGAAAAAGAAAGTACACACTCCTTCAATTCTATGTTTTTATTTATCAGGGCCTAAATAACAATTGGGTGGTCCTCACCAACTTCTATAACCAAATAACCGAATAAAGTGACAAAAAAAAAACACAACAGATTTCAATATGTAGTCATTTTTTCCCAAAAAAGTATATCAACATTCCAGAAACCAGGTGGGAAAATATAATTACACCCTATAATTCAGTAACATGTAGAAGCACCTTTAGCAACAATAAGTTGAAGTAAACATTTTCTGTAGAAGTTTATCAGTCTCTCATCGTTTTGGAGAAATTTTGACCCACTCTTCTTTACAACATTGCTGCACTTCATTGATGTTTGAGGGGAGAGTGAATGGGGGTGTACTTTCTTTTTCTCATGACTGTATAATATGAATAATCTGTAATACTTTCACTTTAGCATTCTCTGTAATGAGGTTGAGCATGTGTGCATGCACCAGCTACGAACAGCAACGCAGCTCAACAGTAATAAAAATTACAGCATAGTGCTCTTGATTTCTCAAATCTGAAGGTGTTGATTAATTTTCTTTAACAGCATGGCTCTCGCATTAGTTATGGCCACGATACGTAAACGATAGATTCATGTTAATGCACTCATTCTAATACATCATTTTTTTCTTATACATGGGGACTTGTATGTCAGGTGATTACATGATGTACCACTAATAATAAAAAAAATAGATTAAAAATTAAAAATGTAATTTTTGATTTTTTTTTTTTTGTTAGGAGTCATTTATTTAACATTTAAGGAAGGAGTCTCCAGTGTGAGAGCCTTGAGGACAGAGAAGTTTGCACTGTCTGGTTTCTTGGTAATGACAAGCCGCATTTAAATTTGTAGTGGATTCAGATGCTATCCTGAGAACACTCTGTGCAAACCAGGAATACACCCTGGATGTGCATACAATTAATTAAGTAATGTTATACTGTGTATAAGCTGTATTCAGCATTATGAACTGATCTTTAGACAACCAGACACTTCATCTTAAGTGAGACTCTGGGGCAGAGCATGTGCACAGTGTTTTCCTCAGGGAGCACGAGTGCAGGGGAAGCATCAGTGCATACCTCTTAACTCAAGTGTGTAAAGAGGAAGCGAGACTGAAGCAGCTTCGCAGCTGCTTTGTCTAACTTGGGCGTGCTCGACATGATTGTGAACCACTCAGAAGCACCAGACCAAGTGGCCTGACGGAGAGAGGATTTTTAATTATGTTTCAGAGATGGTCAGTGCATGTTGGTGGACATTATGTGCACATTTCACCCTGTTTAGACATGTATATATGATCACAGAGTGCTTCCTGAATCAGATTTAAAGTGAAATTCTTACTTTTGTGTCATTTGGTCTGATTTGGGTTTCCTCTGCAAAAAAAAAGAAGGCCAGAAAAAAAAGAGTTTATTAAGGGACAGGAAACATACAGATTTTTCATCATTTGGTCAGAAATATGGCAATGGAAAATTGCCATATCTCTGCATCTTTCTCGTGCATGCAGAGAAATCATGGAAAATCAGGCCACAGTGCTGGTGCTAAATAATTTTTCTAATGAGCAGATATTTCACTGGTGGAAGAGCTGGCGGAATGTGAGAAGAACTAACTCAGAATCACATAATTTCTACTTCTGCCTTCTGCTTTTTAGCATTTTACACTTTCTCTCAGTCTGGTTTTGTGATGACCCTATGGAGGTGCGATCAAAATCAGACTCATTGCATGTATTTGGCCTGTTGCTCTCTGACATTGACCTTGAACATTTCAGTGCTTTGGGTGGCCAAGTGGATCTCCATGGTGATGGCCAGTGTTAATTAGGCATGCAGCTAAATTGCCACAGGTGGGACAGCTTTCTTTTCCTCACCACACACACTGGTTTTTCAGGACATAGGGTTATCCATATGTAACTAAAGGCATTGTATGTATGTAATTACCTCTATGTAATCTTGGACTTATTTGCACAACACCCACTACCTCAGCCTGATGTTGCACAGCATATATTGCACAAACAACTGCACACATCTGCACCTTATTCAAAATACAGTTGTATTGTTTCTGCCACCGATTTCTATATCCCTTGCAACATATTTTTATATTTTTATAGTTTTCCCTTCCTACCTGTATAGAAGTAAATTCTGGTTTATGTACATTCAATTTTTAGGTCATGGACAGTTGAAAAAAGCATTTCACTGCACGTCATACTGTATATGGTTGTGTATGTGTCCAATAAAATTTGAATTTGAATCTATAAATAATCATAAATGAAGACAATTTGAGATCCACAACCACTGAAAAAAAAAAAAACCCCGAAAAAACAGGGCTGCTGGGAAAAAGATGTCATTTTCATTCACAAATGATAACAACAAATAGCAACATGCAGAACATAACTTTATTCAGCTCCTGAACTCGACACCCTGTGGACCTTTCTGTCAAGCTTTCTATCTTCTGTGAAAAGTGTGTGACTGAGTAAGCAAGCTCCCCATGGGACGCAGTGCTGCTGTCAGTCAAAATAGGATCCTTTAAACTGCATTTCTTTCAAGCCCACATGATTTGCCTGGGAAGATTTTCTTTTAATAAAAACGGAAGAATGATCATTTAAAAATGATGAAAAAGACATGCAATGCATGTTCAATTTGATATTAAAAAAAAAATTAATTCAATGGTTAATTAACCCTAACCCTAAGCCTAACCCTAACACAGCAGAGATATGTTGCCCTGCCCTTCACAGTACCTCACCTGTATGGGCTATACAGAGCAGCAGTTTTATAAATAAATCACAAATGCGTGCACACCACTGTTAAATTGTTTCCCATGCAAAGACTGAGGAAAAAAAAACAAAACAATTGTGACTGGGTTCCCGCAGGATGAACCTTTTTGGCTACATTCAAGTTTTTGTGCGATTTTTGAGATGTAGTTGGGGTGGGAATTTTGTTGTAACCTGGCAACCCCATACATTTGGAGGACGAGTCTGCCATAGATTCCCTCCATTAGAAACAATGGAACACAGCCACCATTGAGAGGAGTTGGACCATTGAAATCTAAAGATGGTAGTATAGAATGGTCGACTTCACCAAAACAAAGCCAAGGCAGACTATCCGCTTCCAGTGTAATCAAAATGGTTCCAAGACCTACAAGATTTGCTGTTACTCGAGTATATAAGCAGCTACTGAAGGCGGCTGTGGTAAAGGCCTGGCAAAGCATCTCAAGGAAGGAAACTCAGCATCTGGTGATGTCCATGAGTTCCAGGCTTCAGGCAGTCATTGACTGCAAAGCATTTGCATCCAAGTTTTAAAAATAATCCTTATATTTTATTATGTTAGGTTGTCCAATTACTTTTGAACCTGTGAAAATGGAGGGACTCCAATGGTTAATGCAATATTTTTGTTAAAACCCTTGAATTAAAGCTGAAAGTCTACACTTCAATCACATTTCAAATCCATTGTGGTGGTGTACAGATGCAAAATTATGAAAATTGTGTCACTGTCCAAATACTTATGGACCCGACTTTAGCTGTCAGTGTATAACTGCCCATTGGCCTCTGGTGATTTTCTATAACATTGTAGATGTATCTGCTTACAATGCCTATATCCTTTGGACTCATCACTCATCACTCCTCAGATCCTGAGCTGAACCCAGCCACCTCAATCCTCAGCAGCTGAAACCAGAAATTTCAAGCTGGCATACACAAACCTGCAGCCAATCAGCAAGCAATGAATGCAGTGGGTACAGGTGATGGCAGGAAGTGGAAAAGGTGCCAGGTCTGCCACCCTCAGCAAGACCACATCTGCAGAAAGCACACACTTACATCGTGCTCATCATTTGTGGAGAAGTGAAAAAGTGAGAGAATTATTTTGACAGAAAGAGTGAAAGAGTGACCATAACTGAGAATACATTTACAAAATCAAAAAAAGGCCATCTTAAAGAGTGTTGAAATATTTGCATCACATTAATTAACAGTATTATCAAAGTGCTACAGTTTGTGAATAAATATGTTTGTTAAATATTTCTTGAAAATGATGCATTGTATATACCATGTGTTGTTCTTTTTAAAATTTCTGACAATGTATAGTACAGTTTTACTATTTTGTTCTGGCTCTTTTTGGCTGTTTTTGTGTGTATTTCTCACACTTTCTTCTCAGGGACCCCAAACTCAAATACGATCTGTTAAATCTGACAACAAATGATGAGCCTTAATATGAGATTTGTTTTTTTTTTATGTCTCATTATTATGGGACATTAAAAATGTGCATTATGTATACATACACACACACACACACACACACACATATATATATACATACACAGTGGGGTACAAAACAATTTGCTTACATGTAAATAGGGACCTAGAAATAGTGCAGATAAAAATTGTGCAAATGTGGTCTCAGACTTTTTGGACCCTACTATGTATACACACACCCACACACACCCACACACACCCACCCACACATTTATTTGTTTGTTTGTTTGCTTCTAGCAGGAGGAGTGTTAGTGTGCAGTTCCTGTCCTTTGGTATCCAGCAGGGGGCGACACACACACACACACACACACACACACACACACACACACACACACACACACACACACACACACTTATTTATTTATTTATTTATTTATTTCTTTATGTATTTGTCTGTTTGTTTGTTTGTCTGTTTGTTTGTTTGCTTGTTTGTAGCAGGAGGAGTGTTAGTGTGCA
>CM040464.1:21767558-21781790 GCA_022758105.1 Pangasianodon gigas
TGGTCTTTGGCATCCAGCAGGGGGAGGGAGACACACACACACACACACACACACTTATTTATTTATTTATTTATTTATTTCTTTATGTATTTGTCTGTTTGTTTGTTTGTCTGTTTGTTTGTTTGCTTGTTTGTAGCAGGAGGAGTGTTAGTGTGCAGTGCCTGGTCTTTGGTATCCAGCAGGGGGCGACACACACACACACACACACATCATGACTGCTCAGACTGTTTGTGCCATGAAGAAGAAGAGTGGCAGTAGCGGAGCTGTTTGAAACAGCAGAGCTAGAGGAGTGCTGGGGATTTCTCTCAGGAATGGTGAGATGAAAAGCATACACTTCATTCTGAATGATGGTTTGCATGAGTAGACATGTTCTTATAAAGAGACTGTAAACTGGCTTTTTACACTCAGCGCCTTGATGATCTGTTGTGGAAGCGACACTTTCACTTTCTCTCATTGTGTTTTCCTTCACACAGATGCTGATAAAGCGGTAAATCCACTGTGAAACCAGACAGTTTAATAACCCAGATGTGGGGGATGGACTGCAGGTAAGAAGCTCAGCTCCATGGCTTCCAGCTGAAGGAAGAACTCGGGTTGTATCTGATCAGACATTACAGTCTGGATCCTGTGTGTGTCAGTGTACTGCCCTGTAGCTGACTGGTGCAGTACTGAGTGCTGGCAGTGATACACTATATGATCAAAAGTGTGTGGAAACCTGACCATCACACCCACATGTGGTTCTTGCACACAGTTGTATGCTGTAGCTTTACAGTTTCTCTTCACTGGAACTAAGAAGCCCAAACCTGTTCCAGCATGACAATGCCTCTGTGCACAAAGCGAGCTCCATGAAGACATGGTGTGTTAAGCTTGGAGTGGAAGAACTCGAGTGTCCTGCACAGAGCCCTGACCTCAACCCCACTGAACACCTTTGGGATGAACTGGAACACCGACTGTACCCCAGACCTCCTCACCAACATCAGTACCTGACCTTATTAACGCTCTTGTGGCTGAATGAACACAAATCCCCACAGCCACGCTCCAAAATCTAGTGGAAGGCCTTCCCAGAAGAGTGGAGGTTATTATAACAGCAAAGGGGGACTAAATCTGGAAGCACATATGGGTGTGATGGTCAGTTGTCGACAAACGTTTGGTCATAAGGTGTATGCAATACTTCATTTTTCATGTGATGCTGTAACCGTCTCTCTCTCTCTCTCTCCAAAAAAAGAAAGAAGAAAAATTTAGAGGTATAAAGTTTTCACAGCTATAGGAGTGAATATTTATGCAATCACAACTTTTAGGGTTTTTCTACTGTAAAAGAAAATGAAAGAACAACTTAACAGGGTCAAGCATCTTAAACACAGTAAAAGGCTGATGTAAAGATATTCTGTACAGGTAAATCAGTAATGACTCTACACCCTTGTATTAAAATGTGTCTCTATGTAATGTGCACTTTCAGAAGGCAGAAAATAGCCTTACCTGTGGGGTCAAAGGCTGAAGATACACTGAAAACGCTCTGGATGACCAAAGACACTTCAGGCCACATGTGTTTATCTGACAGTCTGTCTAAGTCTTGTGCTGAGAGTCCACTGGACGGCTCAGGTTCTGAAGACTCTGTGGTGTCGGGCCCCAGCTCACCTTCTGCTGCCCTTCATTCACTGAGATGCAGGAAGTGTGAGAGACTTTTCTCCAAAATGAAGAGACAAGGGCCTCCAAGAAAAAAACAAAGAGACAACGGTAAACATTTTACAGATGTCCATTTTGACAGTTAAATCATGCAAAACTTTGCACAAAGTACTGATATTCTGTTTGTTGCTTTAATTGCTATGAGAATATTATGACCCAACATTTGTGCCAAAAGGTTATTTGGCTATTAGAGAGCCAAATTCTTGAGTATCTACACTAAAGCGTCCTCTCTAATCACCCCTCTCAGATCCAGCCTCGCTATCATGTGACGAGTGGCTGCTTAATAAAACATGGCAGCCACAGAGACGGCAGCAACCCCGAGGGTATGCGTGTCTTAGAAAAGTGCTTAAAAAGAATTTGTTGCATTATATGTTCTTGTGATGCTTAAAAACTTGTGCTGGATGTTTTTCCTCAGGAGGTTATGGGTGCACTTGAAGCGCATCAGGCTACGAGCTGCAAAGCAGTCAGACGATGACATGGCGAATAAAGCATGGTCGCTCTGCTCGAGACCTCACGTGTTCCTGCAGAGGTCTGTCCAGAAAATGTGATTGGAAAAGATTTCTAGATTGGATCAGCAATAATAAATATCCTTGTCTACTTCTTCTTTCTAATTCTGTCTAGTATGTGATGGAATGCAAGATTACTGTTCTTTAAAATCATTAGCATAATGTTTGTAATGGTGTCAACTCTTACAAAACGATACCAGTTACCCTCTAATAACTGAGTCTGGGTCATGAGTGTGTGCATGAGTGTAAGATGAGAAAACAGTAGATGCCACATTAGACCTCATTAGTTCCAATCTATGGTAAAGTGATAACAACACTATACTAATATTATTATTATTTTCTAATGGACAACAGTTTAAAATAGTGTGATATCATAGGGTTTCCACTGAAATGGATATAATGGTTAGAGTCTTTTTCTTTGTTTTTACTTATAGGAACTTGCGTCGCTGCAAAAAGATGTTTGGAAAGCCATCTAAAAGCAAAGCGAAGCCACTCCATCAGCGGAGAAATCGAGCAAAACCTACATGGCCCCTGCGGAGTGGAAAATATCAGAGAAAGAAAAGGAAGTCCTCAGAGAAAGACGATACATCGGAGCATCTTTCACCGGTGGATCTCGACATTCCCACGAAAGACGATTTGCCTGCAAATGACAACGCTCACCATGAGGGTTTGCAGCGGTTGGAGAAAGTTCCCAAGAAACAGTCTGTCAGTGATGTGAGTGGCTTGATGGACATACAGGCTAATTGCAGTGGCCTGGAGGGAACTCGTAGGGTGCTGAAATTTGACGCTTCTCCCAGTGCTGTGCTAGCTGAAACACAGAAACCAAAGCACCACCTTGCACATAAGAGCGCAGGAGAAAAATTACATGAAGGCCAAGCAGATTTCACAGTGAAGAATAAAGATTGTCCCAAAAGGCTAGACGATGTTCTGTGTGAGGATTTGGAGGTGTTTCGGACACCGACGGATCTCTTCAGTGCGGATTTGAAGATCAGCAGGAAGAGCAGGCCATCGCGTCCGTTTGGCGCACGGAAAGACAGCTTCAGGACCATGTTGGCTGCACTTGGGCAGGGACATAACCAGATTATTAAGGAGTCCCATCACTGATGATTTTGCAGAAAATTTAAAATTTATAGGTTTTTTTTTTTTTTTTGTAATTTAGTGTTACAATTACAGACTGCACGCCAGTCTATGTATTCAGCTTATTCAGTCAGTATTGACCAGCCTGTATGTCTGTTGTCCGATACCTTTCCAAGATACAATTTGTGTTTTGCATGAAGACTATACTAAACGCTCCCAGACTTTGCACCACATGTACTTACAGGATCTATTTGTTAACTGTAGAAAATGTTAAAAGACTATTCGAAGGCTAGCATCAAGTCTTTTTGTGGGAGTGAGAATAGCAGTGACTTTATAGAAGACTAGTTTAAAAACATGTTTAACTGTAAATGTTATTGCATAAAGTATTTTTTGGATTTCTTTAGTCATGTTCTCTTTTTTCGTTGCTAAAAAAAAAATAAATACAGTTTAATAGGTTAATGCAGGACAATGTCTTTGGTGCAGTTTCAACACTGACCACTAGATGGCGGTTGTAGCACATAAACCTAAGCAGAAAGTCCAAGTCTTTAGGTGTATAGTAAACATAAACCTTGTATTATTATTATTATTATTATTATTATTATTCAGTCTGCTTAGGATAAGTCAGATTATATAATGTTGTTATATAATATATATAATAATATATATGTTGTATAATGTGTGTGTGTGTGTGTGTGTGTGTGTATATCCATTATCCCATTATCTGTCATTTTGGTAATCAGTTTCTTGTTATGGAGAATTTATTACTGTTCTGCCAGCATCTTGTGTGTGTGTGTGTGTGTGTGTGTGTGTCACAGCTTGTGGGCAAACCTAAGACACCTTTGACACTAATATACTCCTATATTGAAGATCCTTCTCTACACATGACCCACTTTAAGATGAATTATGATTTATAGTACTATTTATTTCAGTTATTAGAGCACATTATAGATCACATGAGTCACTTATGAGGTCTTAATGCTTTAGGGACACTATATTACGGAAAGCTGTTCAGTGTGCTTGTGTGTGTCGGCGGTGAAGTTAACCTTTGTGAGGAAAATGCTGGTTTAAAAAAAAAAAAAAAAAAAATTGTGCTCGGTTTTGTGGCGTCGTCGCTCGTGATTGGTCGCGAACTATCCGAACTGGAAATCTGCGTCCAATCAGAAGCTGCGCGTGCTGCCCGGGGAACGCCACCTGCTCAGAGCGACTTCAAACCGGGAGCGCGTGCGAGTAGCAGCTTTTATCAGCGAGCCGGAAGGAGGATCTGGCAGGAGGATCTGATGACTTTTCAACACTTGTGTTTATGAACGCCAGTCTGCTACAAACCTCCTGTTCTGAGCATCAACATGCACGGAGTTGAGCTGTGAGTTTAAACCCTTATCATACACACACACAGTTCTCACATCACTCTAGCATCTATCTGCTGCAGAACATCTGCACACAGCAGGAGTGTTTAAGCTGAATGGGGATTGTTTCTGAGTAGTGTTGTCTTGAACCTTTATTTGCAGTCATATCATCTTTAAGCCTTAATCACAAGGCGAGGTTTCTGCCTTGCTGTAGATGTGTGTGTGTGTGTGTGTGTGTGTGTGTGTTTCACGTGTGTGTGAGTTTCATATGGAATAGTTGTAGTCAGACACAGTGCTATGTAACTTTTGCATCTGTTCTTCCTGACTTACAGCCTGAAGATCAGCTTAATCAGTGGACCTGGTTTTTAATAACCATATTCATGTTAAAAGCTCTAAAGATGAAGCATCTCTCAGCTCTGCTGGTGTTGTGCTTGCACATGGTAAGATTTCTGATTTTTTAATTTATTTTTTTTCAGATCAAAAATTCCAACAGGGCCACAGAAATTTCTTGATGCACAGTTCATTTGGTCATATTTATTGTTTGTTTCTGAGTAGATACAGTGTGGCTAAAACAGAATTAGGCATGCAAAAACATTTAACAAGGACAGCTGTTTTTATTAAAACAGTAAAAGAAGTACACAGAATAAGATTATAGCAATTCCACTTTGTGTGTTTTTTTTAAATGAAATCAGCAGGTCAGTGTTTTAGAGCGCAGGTAAAGTACAACCCTACACATTTGAGTGTTTTTCCTGCTTGCAGCACACTTGATTCAACCAATCAGCTATATAACAGTTGATGTGGGTGTGTGAGAGCAGGGACAAGACTAAACTGTGCAGGACAGGGCGTACTGTGCCCCAGGACCGGAGATGGGAATCTGTGTTCTGTGAGCACTTGTGATACGCCCGCTACACTCTGAAATGCTTATCATGACGTAATTTCTACCAAGGATAGCATACCATACAATAGAATTGCCTCAGTTGCCTCATCCACCTCCAGTGACAGCGAAGCACTGACAAATGTATACAGTTTGATAAGGAAATGTTGCTGCTCCGCTTTACCGTGGCAGAGATTCAGCAAAAGAATCTGCAAAAACATTGAATTCTTGATTTGTACAGTACAATGCAATCTTCTATATAATGCATTACACGATTCTATTCCTTTTATAAGAATATTACTATTCAACATTTGTGAAATATGATTACTTGAAATGCTGAGTGAAGAAAAAAAAGAGTACATACAAATCAACAAACTAATCAACTGTCGCCTTAGCCTAAGGAAAAAAAAGACATAAAAAAAAGAAGAAGACAATTCCAGTAATCCACAAATGAAATATAACAATTGGAACTTAAGTACTGTACTTAGACTTTTATGAAAATATGCAGTGTGTGCAGCACAATGGGCTCCTGTTCTATTCGATTTTCTATTTTCCAATCCCGTTGTGTCACATGCATTTGTTTAAAATAATTTAAAGGCTACATTGCTGGCTTTCCGCACATCAAGGCAGAATAAGATGCATTTTTAGTGGATCTTTACTGCTACTGTGTAATTAAATCCAGTGTGTCCTTGGAAAGTATTTAGTGCAGATTAAACTGACAGATAGCAGTTCAGTGGAATATGCAGAACTGCAGCATGTTATATTTACCTAATCCATCTCCTGAAGAAATCCTTAATCCACCAATTTTACCCCCCAAATTCTATCTCACAGAGAGGCAAGTGCTTGATTTATTTTCAGACATTAATTTGAAATGGTACATGTTCATGGTGAGGCCCACACATAGAAAAGACAGGTTTTAGTCCTTAAGACAGTTAAATTACAAATGAGAATGGCTCAGCGTTGAGTCCTGCCTGAGCATAATCCTCTGTTTTTCCTTACACTTTATTGCACCTTATTTTTCTTTAAACTGTAATAAAGTAGGCTTACATTGGATTAGGTCTCAAATCTCATGATTTCTGAAAAGATTTATTGATTATTTTCAGATAAGCTCTTATGTTGGAAAATTCCCCCAGTTTTGGGCTTTTTTTTTTCTCTAATTTCATTCTTAGAGTTGGGTTGAGCTCATGAAATTTCACCATCAGTGAAACTGACGGATCTTTACCCCAGCTGGGTTCTGAACCTGAGACTAAGGCGTATTTATTAGTATAGACTGCTGAAGGAATCAGCTTTCACTTCAAACCTAATACACGCTCACGTATTTCTGTTAGCCAGCATGCTTACTTATATTTGTCTTCGCTGTACAGGAATGCATGTTCCAATAAGGACCTCACCAAATTGGTGGCCTTTAAAGCTCTAAACGCTAACATTAACCTTGCGTTCTCATCTCAGAGAAGTGCTGTCCGTGTGAGGCATGCTACTTAGTCTCTGAAAACCTGCATATTTAACGCTGCAGGCAAATCAGTGGGTTTGTAGTTGCTTTGTGAATTGTGGTGCCTTAGTGATTGATGGTAGCTGTGTATGTGTGTGTATGAGAGAGGATAGTGTAGTTAATCTCATAGGCTCTGTGTGTGAATATGCACAGGTGAGGGCAGAGATAGTGCACACTGGGGCTAAAGCCAAACCAGTGGAAGCTGTATCATGTTGCTGTTTGCGGAATGCTGGTGAGCAGACTGTGTACTGACTGGTCCTGTAGTGGAGAAGTGCCTGGAGTAGCGCTGTAGTGAAGTGTCACCCTTCCACCTTCCGGCATTCTTCGGGGTCTGGTTTAGATGCTCCACATCACTGTTCTCACCTGAGGAGCCATCTGAATATGGTTCCAGCATAGGCCTGCTAACTTGACAGTAATTGTGGCCCATTGTCTGTGGTACTTGCCAATGTTAGCCCACAGCAGGCCAAGTGTAAACCCAATAACTGCTTGGGTCACCTATGGTCACATATCACAAAGTTTTACATTGCAGAGCAGATGCCCACTCTGTCCCTTTTTAATTTCTCCTAGAGGTTAAACAGGATGTTGTGGTTGAAGGCTCTAATACCCATCCGAACAAGGCAGGTCCATGTGAACTTTGAGAACTCACTGTAATGGACACATTGGCAACCAAAATGGTAATGCCAAGAGCAGTAAAAAAGTTCAAAGCCCAAGAGATTTTCAGGCAGTGTGAAAAGTAATAATTGAGAAGAAGACAAGACAAACCATATTTTGGCATCTTGTCCGAAAAGTTTGGCATTGGATATTTTGAAGTTTTCAAAATATCAGCAGTGTCCTTCCACCCTAAGACACCGGGTTACCCGAGAGCCATTAAGTACACTATATGACAAAAAGTATGATTTAGATTTTGGAATGTGGCTGTGGGAATTTCTGATGTTAGTGAGGTCAGGCACTGATGTTGTGAGCAAGACAACATGGTGCAAAGCCAGTGTTCCAGTTCATCCCAAAGGTGTTCAGTGGGGTTGAGGTCAGGGCTCTGTGCAGGCCACCCAAGTTCTTCCATACCAGACTTGGCCAACCATGTCTTCATGGAGCCCGCTTTGTGCACAGGGGCACTGTCATGCTGGAACAGGTTTGGGCCTCTTAGTTCCAGTGAAGGGAAATTGTAAACTACAGCACACAGAAACATTACTGTGTGCTTTTAATTTTATTGCAACAGTTTGGGGAAGGCCCACATATGGGTTTGATGGTCAGGTGTTCACATACTGTATCCATATAGTGTACGTCAGACAAGACTCTGGTCAGCAAGACAGTTGGCACCATGGGTTTACCTGGTACTGCAAGGAATGAAGAGGTAGCAGTGTAAACATTCTCATGGACAGATTTACATTGAAAAAAGTGGACTAAAACCTTAAAAAAAAATTTCTCAGTCTTTACAATAACAAACACAAATAGACCAGACCCATTTTCTGGCCATTGAACCAACTGTTACAGACTCCAGTGCTGCAGCTCTGTAATAGGTGTTGATAGATTAGTATACTAATTCATTCACTAGTCAATGAGTGGGAAACTGTCAGCTAGTTGGGAGAAGATAAAACAGCAAGGCAGACGATAAACAAAGCAGGCTAAATATATTTCATTAGTCTGGATGAAACCAAATCTTTACTCAGCTGCCCTTTCTGTAAGACTCTGCTGGGAAAAGTTTATGGAATATTATCCATTTTATTGTTTTGTGCAGAGGTGTCCATGGAACTGTTCCATGTCCATTCTGACCAATCTTGCCTGATCCTGAAGAAATTCTGACAAATCTGCTCATTTGTACCTGCTTGTGATATTTTCTCATGAACTTTAATTCTTTCTTCATTCATTCTATAATTCAATTACAGTGTGGTTTCGGACATTATTTGCTGTTCATCTTAATTTCCTTTTTTAGGACCTTCCACTGGCATAATTGCAGCTAATTAATGCTATGCTAAACTTAAATCTAACCCTAAACTTAACCTCTTTTAGTTTCTGTAAGAATAAATGTTTTGGTTAAAAAAAGCAGTTTTCTTTATGGAGACAAGACAAATGTCCCCATAAGGTCAAAACTCAGATATTTATACCTTGTTGGGACATTTAGCCCCACTAAAAATTAAAAACATCACACACAAACACACACACACACAGCCACAACTTCTGCATAGGTTAATCATGCATAGTGTCATATCTGCAGTGTGAAGGAGGTTTGGGTGTATGTTAGTGTGCTTATTGTCAGTTGATACAATGATCTTACTACCATTGATGGTTTTCTCTTTACTAAAGCAATCCTTGATCTTAGTTTGTTTTGGAAAGTAATGAAACCATAAGGTAACTACCCTTTTTCCCTGTTTTGTGTCTAAAGGTCATATGTGAGGCAGAGCCCAGTGCAGCAGTAGGCCCGCTAGGATGGAGGGAAAACGATAAGGAAAAGAGCATTTCTCAGCATGGTTCACGCTCAGATCTCCTCAAACCCCTGTGGCTTTTCTCACACCTGTCCTTAACCAGTGAAGCTCCCCAGCAGCTTGCAGTACAAGACCTATGGGCCTGGCTGTTTAATCGCACAGAAGAGAGCGAACAGAGTCTGGCTAGAGCCAAGCGGCGACCTATTGTCAAGACGGGCAAATTCAAGAAGATGTTCGGTTGGGGAGACTTCCATTCCCACATTAAGACAGTCAAGCTCAACCTACTCATCACAGGCAAGATTGTTGACCATGGCAACGGCACATTCAGTGTCTACTTCCGTCACAACTCCACAGGCCTTGGCAACGTGTCGGTGAGCCTGGTGCCACCCTCCAAGGTTGTCGACTTTGAGATCAGCCAACAGGAAACTCTGGACGTCCCCAAAGACACCAAGTCCTTCAACTGCAGAGTGGAGTACGAGAAGACTGACCGGAGCAAGAGGACATCCTTTTGCACCCATGACACAGGCCGGGTGTGCTTCCAGGAACAGACGCAGAGCCACGTCTCCTGGCTCTGCTCCAAGCCCTTTAAAGTCATCTGCATCTACATTGACTTCTTCAGTGCTGACTACAAACTGCTGCAGAAAGTCTGCCCAGACTACAATTACCACAGTGACATGCCTTATACTTCAATGGGGTAGAGTTCCCAGATTGCCATGAGCTTAAATGTCTGTGGAGTTGAATTTCTGTCATCACAGCCCACCTTTCCTTGTTACCTTCTTGTGATGAGTGGGCAGAAGAAAGTAAACTACGTTGAAGGTACTGCTGTGAGCAAGCCTCACTGAAGGTTCAAGATTATTTTAAGGAAAAGAATCTTAAAAATCTGTAAAACATTCAAAACCTAACATTTTGTCATGATTCACCTTTTGATAATGTTCCCTGTTTTGCATGTTCTGACCATTCTAAAATGTTGTAAAAGTATTTGTAAATTTGATCTTCATCAGTACTTAGGTGGACATACAAACATACATACATGCATACATACCTTCTCACACTGACCTCATGAGTGTAACAATGTTCATTCATTCATTCATTCATTCATTCACCTTGAACCATGATTCCTTACCAGATTATATATAAAATAAGAAAATAAATCATCTGTTTTTGATGTCCATTATGACATTACCCCTTAATTGTGTTCAGTGATGTCTTTATGTTGTATGCCAAGAGAGCAAGCTATGATGTGATACATTCTCTAATCATAGTGAATACCCGTTCCTTCTGTACAATTCACTTTGATCATTAAAAATGTGTGATCCCCAAACAATTAAGACTAACTCTGTTCTCATGATTGTTATATAACTGACGTTTTGAACGCAGGCCTGATTAGGGATTATGTAGTACAATGCAAATTGAAAAGGCAGCAGTGAAAGGAATGCAGAAAGAAGCCAAGGGCTCAAATATAATAGTGTTCTGACAGGCCTGAAGTTAAGCACATGGTTTCACTAATAAACAATATGAAAAGCAGGCTATAACTGTATGCCTCAAGTACTGCTCACTTAGTATAGAAAAGTTTCAGATTGATACTAGGGTTTCTCTTAAATAATATTTAATTGATCACTGATTATTGATTACTGATTTTTTTTTCTATAAAGCAGCTATGTAATTTTTTTCGTGTGTCAGCAGTTACAGTGCACTTAATAACTGCTTTGTCAGCTATTGTGTACAAACATTTCATTCCTAGTCACTGTACCCTAGCAATACCTTGGAACTACACTTTTATATTGCTAATGGAAACAAAATGTTTTTGACTGTCTAAGGAAGACAAAACTCTGCTCTTGGAGATTTATTGTCCTGTCAAGAGTCACCATAATCTAACCCATATGACTGCAATATTCAGATGTTTAGTTTTTATTAACTAGATCCGATTATAAAGGTCTAAGCCTGTAACTATGTCAAGAATCTATCTAGGGTCTCCAGTTCAATCCTGAGCTCGGTTTGCTGTCCGTATGGAGTTTTGCATGTTCTTCCCGTGTCTTTATGGCTTTTCTCTAAGTTCTCCAGCTTCTTCCCAACTCCAGAAAACATGGTGGTAGGTGGCTTGACTATGCTAAATTGCCCCAGGTGTGAATGTGTGAATGGTTGCTCTGTGGTTGCCCTGGTCCTCACACCCAGTGCCCGGATAGGCTCTGGATCCACTGTGTTTTATCCTAATCAGGATATACCAGTTACTGAGAATAAATGAATGCATTCTACTATAAATATTGGGACTGTTCTGGTATTTAAAATCCAAAAATAAGCAAAACTACTTGTGCTTTTTGTGTTTTAATTTGAAAGCAATAAATCAAAGTTCTTTTAAACCACAATACAGTTTTCAAACACAAAGAACTCTGCAATTTCATAGAGTAAGCAAAGCTGCTAATCATAGAAAATAAACTCCATACAACTAAAGTCAAAAATAAGTCTGTGTGAAAAGGAAAAAAAAAATGTTTTGTAAACAATATGATAAACAAATCTTCATATTTACCCAATAGTTAAGGAGGTGCAAAATATCAACATGTTCAGTTCTGCTTTCATGTAATACTCATAATTACATACTCAGAAAGAATGCATCACATTTCACCAAGTATTCTAATGCAGAATCTCAGTTAATACTTGTGCCCATATTTACTGATGTTAAACACACTAGTAAACATTTCTGAAAACAACATGGGCAAAATCATTTTTAAAAAGTGTCAGAGAAATGATTTCGCACTTGACGTGTGGATCCGTTTTTGTGAGTTCACACATTATCCTTTTTTTTTTTTCCTTTTGTCCTCCAAAATGTCAATATCACAGGCAGGGCTTTAACATTCTGGATGCCAGTTAATGTGCCCCTGTTGACAACACTTCACAGACAAGAGACCTAAACATCACCTTAAAACTACGGTGTTACGGAAGTTAGTGCAATCTGGACAGGCCTGGAAGGGGAGGGCATGTCCTTTAAGGCCATTTATCAAATGACACATCACTGAGCAGAGAGAAGCCAGCTCGGAGGCGGCCATTTTAAAGCTGGTTCCTTCTTCTTCTGCAGCGAGCAAAGAGCACTGTAAGCTAGTGCAGTCCTCCAGCTGGGCTTTAGTAAAGGAGAAGGGAGTGACAGGGCACGAGGGAATCAGGGCTGGCTGCTGCATCTTTCTAAAGTGTGTGATGGCAAAGGTCAAGACTGCTTAAGCCGTTTCCTGGGCAGGCCGAACGGAGGGCACTGGGCTGATGCGAGGGCGCGAAAGGCTTCTGCCACTAGGTGAGGATGGGACTGGATCATGGCCTTCCAGCCTGCAGTCTCCATTATGTCTGCTGCATGACTGAAGGACCGAGAAAAAAATGGAGTAAATGACTACAGTAATGAGTACTAACTAAAGCTGGGTGATAGAAATATTACTGCAGTAATTGTTTTTTGTAAAATGTGTCAGTAAACATTTTTAGGATTAGAACGGTTTACAGAATTTATTATTCAAATTTGCTCAAAAAAAAAAAAAATTTACTTTACACTCAAATATAAAACAATTTGCAAGCTTCTTCAGTATAAACATGGCTTAAAACCTACAAAAAGTCCACAGGCAGGTCACATCATCCCCATAACCATCTTGGGATGCTGTGCCCGCTTATTATTGCTACAAACACCATGCCTGAGCAGAGAAGAAGCAGCCGAAGAGAAAGTACATGGCTAAGTATTTACATTTCATCATAGTTTAGTCATCAAGTTAAATTAAAACCATTGTAGTCTAAACAGTTTACTTCTACATTCTGTAATAACAATGACTATAAATAAATAAATACTTTTATAATAGTCTTCGTCTTTTTTTTTTCGTTCTCATATGCAATCACTTAGTGAGGAATTGATTTAAGATATCTGCAGTCTTGGCTAATTTACTTGTATCTTACAACAATCACTAGATTCATTATTATGCTGCTGTTAGTTTTATTTGTAGGATAAATAAATGTAAGTAAAATGTATATACTTGCATAATATTAGCCCATTGCACAAGCTGTTTAAAATTATGCCTCCAGTCCTCTATCTCTTTCCAAAATTAGCCATATAATCCGTCAAAGATTAGCACAGATTACGTTACACATCGCCAGCATCCAATCACGTCATTCCTAGTTCATTCAGCAGCAATTTTATTATCTCCCAGCTTTAATACTGAAATTTGATATCAGAATATGGCAGCAGAACATGGCAGCAGAACACGTGCGTACGTACTTGCTATTCCAGTTCTTCCCATCTTTACAGCCCAGTTGTCTGAGAACGCTGCATCTGGAGTGGAAACAGGTAGTGTTACAAAAATATTTGCACTACTTACAGCAGTGGCATGTAACAACCACAGACATGTTAACAAGCTTTACTCCCCTGACAACTTTAGAGATTAAAAAAAAACATACTACACACATTCTCTCAGGGAAAAAAAACAACACTAAACTGTACTTTTCCATGTCACTGGGGTGATACCCTTATCTTTGACAGCTTTAATACGTATCTGAAAATATGGATATAATGTTCCTTTCAAAATAATTTAAGGTCCACAATTGAACCTTTAATTAAACAACCTTTTAAGTATAAAGGTACGCTACTGTTTATGCACCTTTCTAGGAAAAGATGCATATTAAAAGGTACAAAAGGCGTACCATCTGACTTAGTACCCTTTTTATGAGTGTGTACGCCTATAAATTTCCTGGTATGTATGCCACATGTACATCTATGTGTGCAATGGTGGATCAGAGGAAATCCAAAAAAAAAAAAAAAAAAAAAAAAAAAAAAAAAAAAAAAAAAAAAAAAAAAAAAAAAAAAAAAAAAAAAAAAAAAAAA
>CM040464.1:21781890-21795529 GCA_022758105.1 Pangasianodon gigas
CTTCAATCTTTCCAAAGCATACTGCAGAAACAGAGAGAATTGCAGATAACATACCAAGCAATGACTCATGCAATTCCCAAGATCTTATCAATTAGTAAGGTTTTTACAGTCACTACTGCCTCACCTTGTCTGCTGCAGCTAACAGATGATCAGCCATTTTCTCCAGGTTTGGAGCTTTGTCTGTGTATATAAATACCATCATCTCTCTAAACACGTCCGGTTCGACATCACTGATGTCCACGCGGTTCTGTGGGAGAGAAAAAAAAAACAACAACTGTAAATATCTCCAGGAAATCATGACAGATCTGTTCTGTAATCAACTTGCAACATAATGCTAAAAGAGCATCTGAAAGAGCTCTGGAACAGCGCCACACACTGCCATGCCACTACCACATGAAATGTAACATGAATACTATGCTGAAAATAGTCTGAGATGGGAAATGAGTCGCACAAATTGTGCAACTATAGAATATATTATATATAACGGCAAACCTGTTCTAATATTATTTTCAGACAACACTGGTCTGTGATACACCTTTGTCTTCCCGGGACCCTATGCATAGATTATGGACCCTATGCTCTACTTTCTGCAATGTGCACAGCACAAAGTCGTGTCTGGGCTGTGCATCCATTAACAGATACCGCAGTGGAAAGCGCAGGAGTGAATTTTATGCAAATTATGTTAAAGCAGGTATTTTTCTAAACATATGAGAGAAATGATCTTTCTATGAGAGAGAAAATGACTCTTTCTCTCAATAATCTATTGATCTGACAGAAACTAATCACGGAAACAGAGAACTGCAATCCTTAAAAAACTTTTTTCCCCCCTTACCTTTTTACTCTCCTCCATTTTGTGTTCAAACATGGCATTGAATACTGGCGACCTCGCTGCAAACCAAAGTAGAAAAATGTTAGCAGTGGCCAGTTCAAAACCAAAACTAACAAAATAATTACATTTGTCTCATCAGCCACACCTGCCAGGATGGATTTGTGTGCTTTAAACTCCTGTCCTCCCACAAACAGGCTGCAGTCAGTGAACCTGGAGCCCTCCCATAGGCTGCCCAGGTCGTCAGCCAGCTGACACTCAGGCACCTTCAGCATGTTCATGTTGGACTGACCAGAGATGTTCACCGAGTCCTGCACCACACTCACCTACGAGCAATGAAACACGCAAAAACCCTCGTCAGTCATTAGAGAACAGCAGGACATGCACTGTAAATCCTGTTCTAGCTTTAATTAGAGTTTTGCTGCTGCACTGTTACTTATTACTGACTCAGTACCATCAACAGCAGTTGCCATGGTTTCATTATTACTAAGAAATTAGAAAGGACAAATAGTCGCACTGGGCTGCAATCCCATTACCTGTAGTTGCGATGTACCTGTTCTATATATTTTCACACACAAATCACAATACCTCACAGAAAAGTGTAAGCTTGTCATCTGGCAGAAGTCCATTTGCTTCGTCAAGTAAGAAGTCACGCCTAATAAACTTTTTGAAGCCCCAATCCTTTCCCTGGACAAATCGATATGCTCTTTGACTTTCTAAAGAACAATAAATCAAACAAGATTAGTTAGTAACCACGCATACACTACAGACAATAACAGATTTTTTTTTTTTTTTTTCGAGAGGGCTCACCCATGGCTTTAGTTTCTTCTCTTTTGGCATTCAGCAGGGAGAACTTGAACTTTGCTCGCACTTCACTTTTTGGACAGTTTACTAGCAGTAAGTAGAGGGATAAATAATCTTTACTCTCATCATCTAGCCCTTTCGGATTCACTCTTAAACACCTACAGAAAAAAATTTGGAAATTAGTGTAAGGACAAGACATGTCATCTGACTTGGTATTCGCTCCATACTGCATGGCTGTAAATTAATATTAGGGAAATGAATTTAAGGGCAAATGAATTTAACAAAGGCTTGATAGAAAGTTAACCTCACCACTTCATTTTGTCGTTGGGACCAGAAGAGAAGGTGGAACTTTTCAGCACCTCTCCCATCTCCTCTCGGCAGAAACTGAAGTTGTTTATCGTCCACATGTAGGAGAACTTCACTACTTTGACCTGCCAGGTAAGATATTTTGCATATTAACAATTAAATATGTGATAGACAGTTCTTCTAAACAGGAAATGTTTAAAAATAAAATAAGTTGCTTCAGTCTGAAATACTGTGACCAGATCTGCATGCTTCCTACAAGTCAATCATCAGGAATTCCTGGTCTTTCAAGGTTGAGTAATATTTCAGAGTCAAAGCATGCCTGCGTATCTGTGTTATGACGCAGAGAGGTGGTTTATGGGTAAGCATAACACTCAGAGGTTAAGATTTTTAATATGTGATATCCATGCTTGTCTTTGACACTGGAAAATATGTGAAAAACCCAAACTATCTCCTATACCTGCCTTTAATACCTAATAGCACGGTATCACAATACAACATGAAACTTCTCTTGGCTGTCTGAACAGCTGAGTCACTGCCTGTCTTCAGGTGATGAGTAAAGACCTACCTTTTCACCAAGCACTTGAATTAGCACTTTCTTTTTCTATTATTAAAACAATCCTTGTCTTGTTTCCTTTTCATGCTGTACTAACCTCCCTGACTGGTGTTTTTAGACTGGTGGTTTTCACAGTCCAGGACCGAGTGAACTAGCATGAGGATGTGTTTCTGATTTTTAAGTTAAGGGTGTCTGCTGTAAACATAAATGTATCAGTGATTTAGAACCCTAAAAACAAGTAATAGTAATCCTCAGCGTGATCACATCCGGTACTTTCTTCTTCTCTCATTTTTTTCTGCAGTAAAACCCAAGATATTTATTCAGTTTTTCATTTCCTGCACCCTAGTAGACTCATTCATATTCGAGTGTAATCGTAGGCTCCTACACTATATGGTCTAAAGTTTGTGGACACCTGACCACCACACCCATATGCGTTTGTTGAACAACCCATTCCAGATTTAGTCCCCCTTTGCTGTTATAATAAGCTCCACTCTTCTGGGAAGGCTTTCCACTGGATTTTGGAGTGTGGCTGTGGGGATTTGTGTTCATTCAGCTACAAGAGCATTAGTGAGGTCATGCACTGATGTCAAGTCCTGGGGTGCAGTCATCCCAGTTCCAGTTCATCCCAAAGGTGTTCAGTGGGGTTGAGGTCAGGGCTCTGTGCAGGACACTCGAGTTCTTCCACTCCAACCTTAACACACCATGTCTTCATGGAGCTCGCTTTGTGCACAGGGGCATTGTCATGCTGGAACAGGTTTGGGCCTCTTATTTCCAGTGAAGGAAAATCATCATTCTACAGCATACACAGACATTCGATACAACTGTGTGCTTCCAACTTTCTGGTAACATTTTGGGGAAGAACTACATATGGGCCTGATGGTCAGGTGTCCACATACTTTTGGCTATATATTGTATGCGACCACCTATGCACCCATATTCGCAAATATGTGGTTGCAGACATACAAACTAGGGGTGTCTCTTTTTTCTCTCACCTGTGTGTAACACCAGCTCTCTGCCACAGGTCCTGATGTCATCTCCCCTGGAGGAGGGGGGGTGGGGACCCGTGACATGGCCAGCTTTATCCTCTCACGTCCCTTATGAAGCTTGACCTACACACATGAGAAACTGTTATGCTGCAACAGCCAGAAAAAAAAACAACACATCAATAGATCAAGTCTGCAACATCAAGGAATATGAAAACTAATCCCATCTGTAAGAATGGCATTAACCTTATTATTATCAGGATGTGTAAAGTTTCTTAGCTGGAATTGAGATTAAATATTAATAGGGCAGACAGTGTAAATTACTGTGACTTGCTGGTGGTTATTTATTGTATTTATGCCTTACCTTGTGTTCAGAGAGGGACAGGTTGCTCATGCCATCCCTAAGAGCATGCTATTAAAACACAGGACTCCACACACTGCTCTGATACAGCTTCAACAGTGCATGCTGACTTCAGGCTCCTCATAGCCCATCCTACGCACAGGAAAAATAAGATTATTTATTTACTTATTTATTTTTACCCACAGCCTCTGTGAGGGAGTCCCTTTCTGTGGTAATACAATTATAATCATCACCACATGAAAACAAACATGGGCATTATTACTTTTATTTAATGAAAACAATTAACACCAACTGGCCACGCTTGGAAAAGCAATCACTGCATAATCAACTCAACTCAGAATGATCCAGAATAGGCAACTCCAGAATTATTGGCACCCTTCAAGAGATGACTATAAAAATAAATGACTATAAAATAAACATGATACACTAGGCTGGTGTGATGTAATGATTTCACTGTCTATACACAATATTACACTGCCATGATATCCAGTGATGTTTACTCCAATTATATTATATTATATAACCAGACCTGACAATCTTAACAGAATTTGCATAGGAGTTCAGCAAATTAACAGTAGAGTACCCTAGTACGAGTTATCACTCAAAAATATGCCAAAAGAGCTGTCTGTTTCTCCCCAATAAAACAGCAGATGAGCCGATCGACATGTGGATCTGCAGTGATTTGCGCAGGTATTTGAACTCTCCAATATTAACTGACACCTCCTGGAAGCCCCGCCCCCTTCCCCCAATCTCATGCTGTCGACTGGACTCACGCGGGTCCCCTCGCTTTCTGTCGTGGTAAATGGAGAACGTTATGAGTTCATTAATAGATTTTATTTTATCTCAGTGTATAATCAACTTAGCTAACATTAGACAAGTATAAAGTTAACATCAGTTAACTATATTTAAATGAAAAAAAAAAACAAAAAAACCTACACTTCCAGTTTTTGGCTGAATAAATATGCTTGTTTTTTTTTTTTTTTTAAACCGGCGCTCTCTAGACACCTTCAAAAACTGAGAGCAGAACAGAGAAAATGTCGGCGATGTGGACGTTAGACACCCGATCTGCAAAAGGATCCTAGAGAAAAATGTACTGCTATGGGTTTTTTTTAAACTGTTTACTGTGCAGTAATGCAGAATCACCTAAAAATCCACTATGCAGCTGAATCTTCCCTGACTGCAGTCGGCAAACAGTTCCCAGCTGCACAGCTAGTAATATTACTCCCTCTCATACTCTCCTTAAACCTGAAATGGTGGAAATGCTCATTGTCCTGTCTTTTTTTTTCAGTTCTGGAAGATTAAATACTTAATTGCGGGTTTTTATAATGAAAAACTGCGAGTAGAGAAAAATCAATCTCACACAAGCCGAAGACACACAGTGATTCATATTTTCAACCAGTCAACCAACTGAACAAAACATTCTCATAAGCTTATATTTTAAAATACTAGTATTATCTCTAAAAACATATGTGGCAAAATCACTTACACCCATACTTAATATTTTAAGCGAACATGAAAACATTCCTTGAGTTATAGATAAGTTTCCTTTGTCCAAATACACGGTCACAAACATGATACCATGGGGAAAACCAAAAAGCTTGAACAGAAAAAATGGTTTAACTATAAAATTCAGGTAAAAGATACATACGCAGTTAAAAATACTAGTAAACATAAAAATATTAAATATATATTAAAAATATTACAAATGTCTATGACAGTTGAAATTTTTCCAAGAAGATCATGTATTAGTGTGTTCATGTACACACTGCAACTCCACACACACAGAGGAGGATCCTGGGGTTGTCAAGTTTCAAAATCAGCTATTAGATATCACATTCATAAGAAAGAAAACCTACAAAATATTCAGTGCATGAACCTGTAGCCTAATAAGACTATAGACAATGGCATGTTTGGTTAAAAAAGGAAAAAACTAATACCAAAAGGAAAAAAAAAAAACCCACCACCACACGTACCACCGGATAGTCGCTGTAATAAGGAGGTGGATTACTGACTGCTTGGGGCTGTTTTGTGGTTAGTGGTTTAGGGTCTTTTGAGAAGATCGATTACATCATGAATAGGCATGAGACGATACACTAAAGCCACGATACGACACATAGCAGGCTTCACGAGACGATATTGACACATAAAATATTACAAAATAAATACATTAAAATGTAATGACAACAAACCACTGCAATATCAATATCAAAGAAAAGTAGATCAGGATTTTTATTTAAGGTGTCATTTTCCCCCATTATTAAAATGTATTTCATGGCTTTATTATTAATATGGAAAGATTGTTTCTCAGTAGGTTGTGACTTAAATGATTAAGCTCAATAACAAATTAGTGTCACCACCGCTCCTACTACTGTCTGACATCCACCTGAAATGCATCAGCGTGTCATACTTCCCAATTTAATTGTACAGGAAAACAATAGTGATTTTATTTTATTCTGTATATATCCTCATGCAACCGAAATCAGTTTCTGGTTATGCCACTGCCAGCACTACACACACCGTGCTTCTAAAACGTGAGTGTGACTTCCATCATGCACAGTACACAGGTGTTGAATTTAACCTGTGTTTCAGACAGCGAACTAGCCAGCCACGATAGAAACTGGAGTGCACGTATAAACAGTGGTTTACGGTAACTGCCCTTCGGATGTGCTGTGAATTCTGGACAGTGTGGAAGTGAGGGCAAAAATCTTGTTTTTGACACATGTGCCATAATGCTTTCTTCTGATTAGCTTTAGGGCAGTTCGGTTCCCTGTGGCAAACGTCGTGCTCTGTATGCTACTACCTCTGGTGCTGCGGCCAGTGTGTAAGAAGATGTAGAGCTCACAGTGAATATTAAACAGAAGCAAAATTCATCTTTTGTATTTTGTATGTATTGTCATATTCGAGACAATGAAATTCTGTCTCATGCCTAATCATGAATTATGCTAAACACCAAGATATTTTAGCCCAAAGCATACTTGCCTCTTGTATGAGCTTAAGCCATAGATAAATCTTTCACAAAGATAATGGTCCTAGACACCCCTCAAAGTTTTGGAAGGAGCATCTCAGTTGGATTTGGACTCTACTGAAAAATCTGTGTTCTGAATTAAACAGAGTAGTCCACATGTGCAACCCTTAGCATATAAAGAAATGTGAAATGCTCAGAGGTGGTCCAACATTCCTCAACATGTGTCTTCAACCTTGTTAACACATTACAAAGGCTCAGTGCTATTAATCTCTCCATGAATTGCCCCACCAAATATTAATTGTGTGTGCGCCATACTCTCAAATGAAGAAATGGACTATGTAAATTATGCGTGATAAAACTGCATTCAGATAAAACTATACAATGTCACCATATGTTTAAGCCCAAAAGATCACTCCTTGCGTGCATCATTAATTTTGGCTCATTTTCATGAAGGGTGCCAATAATTCTGGAGCTGACTGTAATTAGAATCCAATGATTGAATATGGACAGGCTTCATAAAAGCCAGGCCTGTGCAAATTTTTGGCTTATTCAAATACACCATATTTAAAATAAAAAAACAAATTAGAGAGAGAGAGAGAATTTTTTTTTAAAGAATCTTGAAAGAGGTACAAAAGCATTTCCAAGCCTCAAACTTCACTAAAGCACATTAAGAGCCATAATCTCCAAATGGAGAACACTTGGAACAGTAGTGAATCTTCCAGCCTGCCAAAATGTCTCGAAGGGTACAGCTCAATTATCCAGGAAATTACAACGCATCCTAAGAAAACATGCAAAGAATGCTTGGCTTTTCTTGCCTCTGCTAGGTTTTAGTGTTCAGGATTCCACAATCAGAAAGAGATTTGGCTACAATGAGATTCATGGAAGAGCAGCAAGAAATAAAAAACACCACTACCAAGAATATAATAGATGCTTGTCTTTTTGGCTAAGACGAACCTGGATGATACCCAAGCCATGAGAATGTTCTGTGGTCAGATGAGTCTAAAGCAGATTTTTTGGATGCCATGAGTCTTATTATGTCTGGTGGAAAGCAAACACAGCATTCCTCAGTAAAAGCATCATACCACCAGACCTGCTGCTGTTACTGCGATGATAAGGACGCTTTAGCTAATTTGTGTAGTACATCAGCGTGACTAAAAACATGCAAAAATGTACATTTTGAAATGGTCAAGGCAGTGTTAAAATAGAAAAACTTAACATTCTCCAAAGAAGTACTGTGCGGAAAACAACTACAGTGATGTGAAAGACTGATAAGCAGATAGAGGAAGTGTTATTTCTATATTCAGGTTCCCTTTAGCTAATATTAGACTGTGTATAAACAGATCTGAAAACCTCTGATATGCTAGAACAGCAAATATGCTTGAACAGAGAAATGTATGCAAGCACAGTGATATGACTTCCAATTAGGGATGGGCGATATAGACATAAATTTTAAATTAAAATTATATCACGATATTTCAAGGTATTTTTTGTGGTAACGATATAAATGATGATATGAAAATAGTAACGTATAACACTATCTTATTGGCCACAAGTCACATCAGCGTACAGTCTTGAGAGCCATCTGATTCACATCTGATCATCTGTAGCCGAACCACTTCCGCATTACGGAGGATGCTGCCTTTTTGGGGATTAATTCTTCTTCCTCGTCTAGAGTTAAAACTCTGCCTTCCGCCATGCTTGTTCTCGTTCTACGCGCGGGATGCCCACGCTGCGGAGCGTAAACACGTCATCAACTATATCATCAATATCACGGGATGACAAACTCTTATCAAGGGGAGGAATTGTACCGGTATATCATGGACGATATGATATGGCACAGCCCTACTTCCGATATGAAAGCCTATTTGTTAAAAAGTGAACAGCATGTGAGGTTAAAAGAAATCACTTCTGATTAATTAAAGTAACGGAATGATTTCAACTCAGTCCGGTTTAACGCTGAGTGATTAGTCTTTTAAGATAACTTACTTGTCACGCTATATGAGATGATCAATATAATCTTCTATTCTATAACACACTGTGCAGTATCGTGTGTCCTCCATACACTGAAGCTCCTCTTGTGATAGATCTGTGATAAAAGAAAATGACTACGCTCTGCTTATGTTATCAATCAGCGTGATCTGGGCTTGTGCACAAAATCGGCTCGTATAAACAGAAAGCCCTCTGTGTAACAGTGATAATGATACGTCGAGAGAAAACACGTTTTAAAAGGTAAAAAAAAGAGTTTGGAGTGGAGTTTGGAGTCGTACATAGCTGAGTAAAAGAAAATTAAAAAAAGAGGACATTCTCCCTGCCGTCTTCTTTGAAAGCCAACTTAAATTATTTTATTATTAATTTTATTAGTTATTGCCATTACCATGTGTAGCTGTCTCAATAGTTTAACGTAATCCTGTGCTGCCCTCCTATTGGTGGCTTTTAGACGAGCATCATAGGAACAGTCACACTCTAAAGGCCAATTCACACCAGATGTGTCGCGTATAGAGTCACGTCACAAGCCGCGAACCGTACGCTTCATAGAAACCCACTGAAATCTCAAAACCACACTTTCTATACCCTGTGAACATCATTTAAAATCATCATCTGCAAAGAAATCCTGTAGTAGCAGAGTAAACTGTTTCTACATTATGACACTCATTTTACAGCTACATGGACAAACAAACAAAAACAAAAAAACACCCCACAAATACAGCCGCTGCTCACTGTCCCACTGTCTCATGTCATGTTTGTAGGCGAACGGTTTTGTAATTACAGCTGGCAGACTGCTACAGACAAAACAGGCTTAGTAATGAAGGCTCGAGGGCAAACAGTATTTCTGCTGCAATCCATTGTACTCAGACCTCGGGGGCGAAATTAAAAAAAAAAAAAAAAACACCCACCGCCAACATGGAAAAGTGCACCGGAACAGTCATTCAGCTCAGAATTCCCAGTCAGGAGTTTTCTGACAAACACACCTCACATCACGACAATATGACGGCTCACAGTCAATGATAATCAGACTTCCCTTTGCATCATTTTCTACTTGATTTTACTTGATGTGTTGTGAAAAGGTGTTTGTAATTTTAGATTTGTAACTTAACTCTATTGACTCCAGCTACTAATACAATAAAACCACTGTAACAGATCGTTTTTATGAGCAAAGATAAACAAGACAGTTGACCTACTTTACACGTCGCCTGTCTTCGCTATAAAGGGCTGGGTGATACTGCCCCAAAAACACCCTCGATCTTTATGAACGATTCTCGATTACGATTTTTTTTTGTTCTTACATAATGCAATTGAAAATTTATGCAATTTATTTAAAGTTTTTTATTTATTAGAATGGACTTTGGAAAAATAGTAACAGCACCATATATAGCAAATAGTGCAAACAATGGTTCTTTTAAATAAAGAATATTTAAAGAAAGGATATTAAAAAAAAAAAAAAAAAAAACCGTTTGCACTATTTGCTATAGAACACTTAGTGAACAACTTTCTCGACAGAGTAAATGGGGACCATGTCTTTCGTGACATGAAATGCCACCACAACTGAGAAGTCAACTTGTGGTGTTCTTCTCAAATCCGAGTTCCTTCCCCGTTTACAGAGCGACGTCAAATCAACATGGCTGCACACAGCATCAGAAATAAACAAAGTAAAACTTCTTACCTTTAAATGAGTTATACTGTATATACAAGAATTAGCTTTGGATTAATCAACATACAGACATATTCATTTGTTAAATCTAAAACACAGACTATACAGTTTGCTATCTGAGAAAGAAAATATATATCACTCATCTGAGTTAGCTGCCTAGCCTAGCTTGTCGCTAACAAAATATGAACATCGGGGCGTCAATTTTCCACTTTGTCTGTCGAACGTGTCGAGGTCGAAAATGGCGTAATTCCGACCGGCAAATTACCACTTAGGATGTAATGCAGCATTATATTTTACATAAACTTGTTCATCTGACTTTTCAACCCTGTACCAATTCCATATCTCTGAACTGATGTTTGAGCTACGAAAATTGCAGTAAAATTGCAGTAAAACATGCATTCGAATTAACTAAATTAATGGTGAAAATCGCCCAGCACTAGCTAATCACACAGAAATCATTTATGGGTATTTACTTTATACATTTATCAAGTTCAGAGACTAGCCATACAAACATAACCTTGCTGTAGAAATCCAAGTTTTTCCCCTCTTCCCCGTTTCGATCAGAACTCGAGAAAACTGACTTGGAACTGTCCGGTTTCTGAAAACAATGGATTGCAGCATTAGTGATGCAAGCTCTTGTTTGCTTCTTTTGGTTGGTTTAAACCCAGTCTTTTGCATTCGTACCCTCTTCAGTTTAGCAAAAACTTGTAAGATGCTATGCACTTACTACAGTGGATTCAAATATACTATTCATGTACAGCAAAAAAAATATGCTTTTTAAGATCAGCAATCTCAATTCATGATCAAAAATATGATCTCACAACGTGCTCTTTTTGCCTGCGACAACACTGTGTAAAACCAGGTTAACTGTTTAAGTCCCAGGCAGCAGAAGACATTATTCAAAGTTACCAACTTCTGTGGCTTCACCGATTAAGCATCAGTTATAAAGGGTTAATTCATAATATATCAGTCATCTTGTATGTATCACTGATTAGTACCACTCCTTAGATATTCATGAAGCCTTCAAGCACATCTTTCTTCACAGGTTGGGGAGACGGACGTATCCGCTGGATTTAAAGTAAGCTGTGTAGCCAGCAACGTGCCATCTGTATTACATATGATGGTTGTATATTATGCCGTTCTAACAGGAAACGGCATCTGAGTTTGTTCAGCTCTGTAGTTCTGTACAACTTTAAAAAAATAAATACTTGATTTGCTGCATGTTACTAATATCAAAACCACCGGCAAGCCTTAGACATAAGGACCACCAGCCAGAAAGGATGGTTAAGAGTTAAACTATGATCATTAACAATGTAAAAATGCAACCAAATTACTTTCACATTATTCCAGCTCTTAATGGTGCAAGACGTTTTCTCCAAGCAAAATCAAAATCCTTTTGCGTCTAATTAACTTTTTGTTAAAGCACTTGCAGATGATCAGGACGTCAATTCGCCATAGCTTACGTATTACCAAAATGAAAAGGTGAAACTGCTGTGAGACACTGAAACTCTCAGAGCACACACTCACAGTATTTGTTGTGCTGAAATTAATTAGACGAGGCACCACGATGAGGACTTGCAGACCACAACACTTGGCAGATGAGTGGAATTTTGGGAAAGGCCACAGCCAACAATATCCGAGTCAGCCCTGTAATGTAAATATAAAACTACATCTTCTGAAGTGTCTTAGTCTTACATTAAGCATTTTTTTTAAAAAAATCCCAAACATTTACCATTTTTAAATATTTCAAAATGTAGACAGACATAAGTAATGAGTACACATTAAACTTAACCACACTACACACATTTGACTGAACTGTAGATGTTGTGAATCATGTTAGTTTTTTTTATTCCAAAGCACTGAAATCTTTATTCTTGACACAGAAAGGTGAGAGAAAGCAACCCCTGAACACTCAACCCTGGTGATTCATTTGCCTAATTATATTATGCAGAACTGGAAGCTGCCTGAAACACAGCTGTAACTTTCTGGAAGCCTCGAAACAATTACTTTTCAACAATCCTTTAAATAATCCATACTCATAAAACAAGTGATACAGAAAGATGGCTGTAAAGCACCAACGAATCAAGTGCTTTTGCACCCACGTTGTTATGCAAGTTGCAAACATCCACAAATACCTCAGTATGTAGATAACTGTTACAAACCAAACAGTTTCAGACATTTGACTGACATTTGTCTTGCTGTTCAAGCAAAACCAGACACATCTGAGACAGACTGGGAAAAACAACTTGATTTGGTGACTTTTTAGACTTTTAGTGACTTTAATTCAAAAAAGAGCCTAGAGACAAACTTAGTGACTTTTTGAGCAGATGTTAATGACTGTCTTGAACTCGATGCGGCTCTCCAGCTCACATCACAGCTGCTGTTATATGATTTGAGACAGAAGGTTTGCTCGACTCGACAGTATGAAAAGCCTGACTATGTTGGACTTAAGACCAATCACAGATCGCCACTGTTTCCCAACGGCCAATCACTGATCACCACTGTTTCCCAACGACCAATCACTGAACACCACTGTTTCCCAATCACAGATCACCACTGTTTCCCAACAACCAGTCACTGATCACCACTGTTTCCCAACGACCAATCACTGATCACCACTGTTTCCCAACGACCAATCACTGATCACCGCTGTTTCCCAACGACCAATCACTGATCACCACTGTTTCCCAACGACCAATCACTGAACACCACTGTTTCCCAATCACAGATCACCACTGTTTCCCAACAACCAGTCACTGATCACCACTGTTTCCCAATCACTGATCACAGATCACCACTGTTCCCCAACGACCGATCACTGATCACCACTGTTTCCCAACGACCGATCACTGATCACCACTGTTTCCCAACGACCGATCACAGATCACCACTGTTTCCCAACGACCGATCACTGATCACCGCTGTTTCCCAACGACCGATCACTGATCACCGCTGTTTCCCAACGACCAGTCACTGAACACCGCTGTTTCCCAACGACCAATCACTGAACACCGCTGTTTCCCAACGACCAATCACTGAACACCGCTGTTTCCCAACGACCAATCACTGAACACCGCTGTTTCCCAACGACCAATCACTGAACACCGCTGTTTCCCAACGACCAATCACTGAACACCGCTGTTTCCCAACGACCAATCACTGATCACCACTGTTTCCCAACGACCAATCACT
>CM040464.1:21802033-21850441 GCA_022758105.1 Pangasianodon gigas
AGCAGAACTGAATGAGTGACCCAAGTAGAGCTGAATGGCCTAAAAATGATCTATTATTTCTTATTGAGACTGACTAACAGTTCTTTCATAATTCTCCATTTCCATGACAAAATAATATGGATGTATGGATAATATTGATATAAAATGAAAGGATTATAAACTATCTGAACAAATGATAGGACATACAGCTGTATATTTTTGGAACTATATTACTTTATCACAGTATTATTTTCTAGCAAGCAAGACTTGCTATACCATTCTGTTGGTTATATTTGCCTTGTATGGGTTATCTGAGATTTTCTTGAGGGGGAAAGAGATAAAGAGAGAGAGACAGTTCTTGGTTACATTTACCCCTCTGGCTTTGAGTAACTCAGGGATAAGAGTTTAATGTCAGATAGGAAAGTTATCTGCAGAGAGCTGAAGGACTGACAGGTCAATGTGCAATCTCATTTTTACAGTGATACTATAAATACAACATTAACATGGAAATTTGAATCATTTTCATTGAAAACCACCTGCTTAATATTGTGTAGGTCCCCCTTGTACCACCAAAACAGCTCTGACCAATCAAGTCATGGACTCCACAAGACCTCTGAAGGTGTGCTGTGGTAATTGGCACCATGATGTTAGCAGCAGATCCTTTTAAGTCCTGTAAGTTGCGAGGTTGTGCCTCCATGGTTTAGACTTGTTTGTTCATCCTACAGATGCTCGATCAGATTGAGATCTGGGGAATTTCGAGGCCAAGTCAACACCTTGAACTCTTACTAGAATGTGTCAAAGTAACATCCCCATGAATGACAGGACCCAAGGTTTCCCAGCAGAACATTGCACAGAGCATTGCACTGCCTCTGCCAGCTTGCCTTCTTCCCATAGTGCACCCTGGTGCCATCTCTTCTCCAGGTAAGTGACGCACACACACCTGGTTTATATCCACATGATATGAAAGAAAACATGATTCATCAGACCAGGCCATCTTCTTCCATTGCTCCATGGTCCAGTTCTGATGCTCATGTGCCCATTGTAGGCGCTTTTGGCGGCGGACAGGGGTCAGCATGGGCACTCTGACCAGTCTGCGGCTACACAGTCCCATAAGCTGTGGTAAGCTGTGGTGGACTGTGTGTTCTTCCGCCTTTCTATCATAGCCAGCATTAACTTTATCAGCAGTTTGTGCTACAGAAGCTTTTCTGTGGGATCAGAGCAGACGGGCTAGCCTTCGCTCCCCACGCACATCAATGAGCCATGGGTGCCCATGACCCTGTCGCCAGTTCACCAGTTGTCCTTCTTTGGACCACTTTTGGTAGGTACTAACCACTGCATACCGGGAACACCCCACAAGACCTGCCGTTTTGGAGATGATCACAATTTGGCCCTTGTCAGTGTTGCTTAGATCCTTAAGCTTGCCAATTTTTCCTGCTTCCAACACATCAACTTTGAGAACTGATTGTTCACTTGCTGTCTAATATATCCCACCCCTTGACAGGTGCCACTGTAACAAGATAAACAATGTTATTCACTTCACCTTGTCAGTGGTTTTAATGTTATGGCTAGTCAGTTTATATACATACATGACATGGAACCGTTTGTTGAGCTATTTGAGAGTGCCGCGGAAGCATGGGGCTGGCCAGATTTACAGTGGGTGGACTGCTACTACTATTGCCGCTACTGTCGGGGGTCGTGAACCTGCTGGAGTACCCAGACCTGAACCAGGCTATTTTGCAACTGGTTGGCTGCACCCCCCAAACAGCACCGTCAGAGCTTCCGCTCGCTGATGCTCAGTGAGCTTGGCTGCCTGTTCGCATTCGCCCAACAGCTCAGAGACCCATTGAAGGTGGCTGCTGGCAGAGGAGCGCAGTGCTGAAGTTATAGTCGACCTAGTGGTGCTGGAGAAGTTCATCACCCAGCTACTGAGAGGGCTCGAACCCCTATTATTTACAGTACGAGAGGTGCTGTAAGCCTCCACAGGGTTCTCCTTGTTTGAATTACTATATGGGTGCAGCATCTTAGATGTCGTCAAACAAAACTGGGAGGAGGGACCTTTGGAGAGCAAGAGTGAAATTCAGTATGTTCTTGACCTATGAGCAAAACTCCACACATTGGGGCAATTAACACAGGCAAATTTGCTACAGACTCAAGAATTTCAATCCCGGCTGTATAATAGGGGAGCTCAGCTACGTGAGTTTTCACAGGGACATAAAGTGCTCATATTATTACCCACATCAAGCTCCAAATTACTCAAAAGTGGCAAGGGCCCTTCGAGGTCACATGGCAAGTAGGGGATGTCGACTACAAGGTAAAGCGAATGGATAGAGATATACCACCTTAATCTCCTTAAACTGTGCAGAGAGGTGGTCCCTGTGGCTTTGGTGATGGTCGTTCCAGAGAGGGATGAGCGAGGACAGGACGTGAATCTAAACAGGGAGCTCAATCCACCCCAGTCCCCTGTGGAGACCTGTGGAGGTTGCCAAGTCACAAACGGAATTTTCAGACATGGTTTTGCCTCCACCTGGTTGCAGTAGCCTCATAGAACACCACATTGAGACACCCCCAGGGGTGGTGGTACAAAGTCATCCCTATCGTTTGCCCAAACACAAAAAATAAGTGGTGTGGGAGAAGCTCACGGCCATACTCGATATGTGGGTAATTGAGGAGTCCCAAAGTGACTGGTCAAGTCCGGTGGACCTGGTTCCCAAGGCAGATGGTTCAGTCCAGTTCTGTGTAGACTTTAGAAAAGTCGACACAGTGTTTAAATTTGATGCATATCCAATGGCCTGTGTTGAAAAACTGCTCGATTGGTTAGGTGAGGCTCACTTTTATTCAACACTGGATTTGAAAATAGGATATTGGCAGATCCCCTTGACTCCCATATTTCGTGAGAAGCCAGCCTGTTCCACTCCATTTGGTTTACACCAATTCGTGACCCTTCCTTTTGGGTTGTTTGGAGGCCCAGTGATGTTCCAATGACCCATGGACAGAGTCCTCTATCCGCACACCTTTCTTGATGACATTATTATTCATAGTAATGACTGGCAGCGACACGTTCAGCATCTGAGGTAGCAGTGATAGCAGCCTGCCCGAGACATAAGACCAAAAAGGAGGTGAGACAGTTTCTGGGGCTGGGTGGCTATTATCATAGGTTGGATGTCACCAGCCTGTTGACTGACCTCACTAAAAAGGGACTGCCAGATCCGGTCCAGTGGACGGAGCCGTGCCAACAGGCTTTTATTCAGGTAAAAGCTGCACTTTGTGGCTGACCACTTTTACATTCTCCTGACTTCTCTCTCCCCTTTGTTTTGCAGACCGAAGCATCAGACAGAGGGTTGGAGATCAGACAGAGAGAGAGCTGAGCAACCCAGAGCCGTGTGTGTGTGCGTGTGTATATATGTGCCAAGTGAGAGAAAATCACTGAAAAGAGAAGGAAAAATAAACCGGAAAAATTAAGATCCCCTTGTCAAAATTAAGATTGAGTTGTCCCAAGCCTGCCTCCCATCTCCTCCATGCAAACTGATTGTTGGAGTCATGCTCATTTTATGGGTGGCACGGTGGCAAGGCAGGTTGCATTGCCGTCTGATAGCTCCAGGGTCACTGGTTCTCCCATTGCCTGCATTGGGTTTGTTCCAGGTTTTCTGGTTTCCTCCCACCTCCCAAAAACATGCCTGTAGCTAGATTGGGTACTAGATTGGGCCCCTACATATGAATGAGTGTGTCAAAGTATGTGTGATGGTGCCCTGAAATGGAGTGGTGTCCCATCCAGGGTGTGTTCCAAGCTAGTGCTCAGTGTTCCAGGTTAGATCAGTTACTGGCCAGCAGCTACTGAAAATGAATCAACGAATGATCATTTTATAAGAGTAAAATCATTCTTCAATTTGCCTGTATAAGTCTAAGGAGGTTCAAGTTTTTTCTCTAAAACATGTGGCTGAGGAACATTTTTGCGCCTGTCAGAATCAAAAAAGCATCAGCTTAGCTGCTTAGCTCCAGTTGGTGTGTCAGATTTCCCCCATCACCCTGCCTTATAATTATCAGTCTTAATTAACTTTATTGTTTGCGTTCTGGAGTCTAATCCGGGAAATGGTAATGAGTTTTATAACCTGTGTGTGTGAAAGAGAGAGGGAAAGCGTGTGAGAGAGAGACAGCGAGAGAAAACTGAAAGAGCAAAAGAGACCTGACAGTGAATAACCTCCAGATTTTAATATCAAATTATACAAGGAATACATAGAGTGACAAAATGCAGGCCTACAGAGGCATCTTCTATATTTGTATATTTATTTCTTCTCTCTCTCTTGTCTCTCCATGCATATAATCTATTCTAGGGTCACCTAATGTGATACTCATCCAGTGCTCAGTTCTAATCCCTAGACTAGACTTGTGCTCATTTGTAGTCTGTAACCTGTCATTCTGATGAGTATTGATGTGGGTGTATGAGTGAATGCAGGACCAAGGGAAAGAAAATGTGTGTCTGAAAGTCTGTCTGTCTATGGGAGTATGCATGTGTGTGTGTGTGTGTGTGTGTGTGTGTGTGTGTGCGTGTGTAAACTTAGCATGAGCATGGTGTTGAGCATGCAGCAGGACCAAGAGCTGGATACAACAGAGAGTTAAGAGCTGACTGATAATAATCCTGCCCTGAGTAGCTCTCTCTTATGGACAAGTCTCAGTGGTACGGCTTCATTAACGACCCTGTTACAGAGAAAACTGCTAAATAGTACAGATAAATAAGCATAAATCAAAAAAACATAAATCAAATCCTTGTGTAATGTTAATTTCGTCATTTAAATAATGGAAAAAGCATATGCTAAAATAGTAAATAAAAATTCATGACAGTGAGACAGAAATGTGTATGTACTGTGTGACTACTGAATGAGTAAAGGTCAATGCTATTATCTGACTAGTCGAGCCATATGGAAAAAGGAATATCCATTCCCCTCAAATCACCCTTACACTCATTAATTTTGGCAGGAACATACAGTTGAGCAATGGAGCGTTAAGGGCCTTGCATAAGAGGCCAATAGTTGCAGTTTGGCAGTGATGTGAACCAATAACCCAGAGCCTTAACCACTGAACCACTGCCCTTGTCAGCCCAGATCAGATGGCACTGTTAATGTCAACAGCCTTTTTCGCCTAAAAAAAGATTAATGTCTGTTTTTTATTAAACTGCTCTAAACACAAGATAACCTTTGGTTAAGGAGAGATAGAATAGCACAGGACAGTAATAATATGATGTAGCATATACAGTGTGTATAAAAAGTCTACACATCCCTGTTAAAATTGCAGGTTTTTGTGATTAAAAAAAACAAAACAAGATAAATCATGTCAGATATTTTTCCACTTTTAATGTGAACTGCAACCAACTAAATTCAAGTGAAAAACATTTAAGGGGAAAAGAAGAAAAAAAACCCCCATCTGCTTCCAAAAGTGTGCATACCCCTTAACTAATACTTTATTAAAATCACCATTTGCTTGTAATACAGCACTCAGTCTTTCTGGATAAGAGTC
Organism: Pangasianodon gigas; assembly: GCA_022758105.1. Taxonomy (NCBI): domain Eukaryota; kingdom Metazoa; phylum Chordata; class Actinopteri; order Siluriformes; family Pangasiidae; genus Pangasianodon; species Pangasianodon gigas. The sequence goes on from CM040464.1 coordinate 21,807,521, forward strand.
TACCAATAGCGTGATGCTTTTGTCTACAATGGAGGGATGGTCTGTTCTTGGTAATGTCACTGGTGCCCCATTTTCTCCACTCGTTGATGATGGCCTTCACAGTGTTCCATGGTACAGTGGTTAATTCTGAGCACAGTCACATGCCCCATTATAAGAGTGTGCACACTTGTGCAACTCATGTAATTTTTTTTACATCACAAAAACCTGCAAATTTAACAGGGGTGTGTTGATATTTTCCAGTGTATATCCACTGTTAATTTACAAAATGCTGCTCAAGAAGGCAGAAATTACATTGCTTTGTGAGAGATCATTTGGTCCTGATGTCTTACCCAAATTTGGGGTAGCCTGGGCACATTGTCAGGATAAAATAGGACCTCTGCCAACTTACTGGACTTCCGTGCACTGCTAAAATTGTTGGCTATTTACGGACAGGAATGACTGTCTTTACTGAGGGACCTAGTACAGCCTAATGCAGATCAGACTTTAGAACACTGGACTTTCATACAGAATTCAAACCACACATGTTTATGTACGTTTTCCTTGCATATTTTAGTAGCTATATGCATGAACAGGGCTAAAGTGTGTAATGATGTAACATTAACTGTTCAAGGAGTTATTTGCCTCTTTTTGTGGCCCTGCACCAGCATTCTGGCTTGCAAGGTGTGTGGCTGAAAGTGTGAGGGAAGTGGGGAGAGTCTATCTCCTTTATGCCTCAGGACAGAACTCTGGCATACTTCCCTTTTAAAAACAAGTATTTATTAACACCAGCAGAAAGTTTGGTGAGCATAAATAATTAAGAAACATTAACTGGAGAATACCTGCAGAGTTTGTTAAAGAGAAAATACTCCATAAGTTAATTAGCATTTTGCTATTAAAGATAAGGCTGCAGAGAAAAAAAAAACATTTGCAGAGAAAATAAAAAACATTTGGCTTTATACATATATGACTACAGCTCCATGCCTGCGTGTTTCCTGAAGAATGACCTTCATCTGCATTTCATCACATATTTATATATTCATGCTTCCGCTTCTCTCCTGCTGCAGCTATCTGTCAGGAAAAAAAAGCAGAGAAGTGTGATTGGCGGTAAAGGAGAAGAAGTGCAAAGCAGAGACAGGAGGGGTGCTTGTGCGTTTCTTGCGCCGCCACTGATAACGTGCGCACACCACTGTGAAGGCAGCAGTTTTTGACAGGCTTCTGCTGCTTCTGCCTTTTCATCTCAGGAGCTGACTATAGGTAGGGGGAAGTTGCTGAGGTAGTTCACATGTTTTTGCGTTCTCTTGGGGTATGGGAAGACAAGGAATGAAGATAAAAATAAAAATCTCTGTGTGGGCTGTCTTATTTATAGCTACTTTCCAAATCCATTACTGCTGCACTGTATAATACGTTATGTCTAAATAATATGGCACTGTAGGCATGTGGGATTAGGATTATATGAGTGAAATCTGTCATGCACAGAGAGAACAGCCATGCTAGTTATGTGTATTGTGTTATGTGCTTGCTTTTATTTTCCTCCACTAGTGGTACAGTCACACAATGGGAACTGATCATGCAGAACATGAAATATGAAATACTAGTATGATTTGGGTTCCTTCATTAGCTTTCTACTATTAACTATCACTCACTGTGCTGTGCGCAAGTTGACTAGGAACTATTATTTTTGCTCAGTATGGCACTCATTGTCAGTCTCTCACCGCTTGGAGTGCTCCATGGTGCTCTGAGTTTTTCACTTTGCCTGCCATTTACTGTAAGTATGCTACTAGCATTGATTAATGGTCCTCCCTTGTCAAACCGTACCTTTCACCCCTGAGCTTCCAAAGTTAGCTGGATTGCACTAACAGTTCCTGACGTTCCTTTCCTATTTTAGAGAGTGGAGTCCCCCTCAGCACCTCTGCTCACTCCCACAGCCCCCGTAGTATTCGGGCCTGTGGCTAAGTACAGATAATGTGGTTGAGTGAGTCTCAATAGCTATACCGTGCACCTTTTGCTTTCAGGCCTCTTATATTAGCCAAGATCACTAACACAAAACACTAGTGCTGGAGTGGGGTCTCTCTCTGTGCCCTCATTCTCCCCACATATCAAATTCTCCCTTAGCATCTCCACTCAGAGTTTTCTACATACCCTGACATTTTGCTGACTAGCAGGTCTGTGGCTAGTTCCACTAGTTTAAGGCATTGGAAGCTTGTGCCCCTTAACAGATTCCTCCTTATAGCCCAATGAGCAGTCTTCCGTTCCTCATCCCTTCCTCATGGCTATGTCTGGAAGATTTTTTCCAACATAAGAGTGAACTGATAGTTGCACTGCAGCATTCAACAGGAATTGGATGAGTGCAGAGCATTCCTTATGATGTACAGTGTCCAGCTCTTTCATACAGCACTGGTCACGAGGGAATTTACTTCGCTACAGTGCAAATATTTCATCAGACGTCTTCAAGGAGGTATTTAGCTTACAGTTCTACCTTCAGCTAACATGACAGAACAGGACCATGGGCCACATGACTGCTTTTGAAACCTTTATCATGTTTCTGGTGGCCTCACCAGAAAAAGCACAACATTCAGAGGTCCACTGCTTGTGCACTGAGTGTAGATGCACTGATGTTTTAGTGAGGCCTTGCAATCTTGTGCGCATGGTATGCATGGGCTATTTTATTGCTTGTATTGGAGCAATAGCTCCATGCAGATATTGATCCCTCTGTGGGGGATCTGGCTGAATCCTTGTTCCTGGCAGTGGGATATCTTGGTCTGGACATGTGTTGGATCTCTGCCAATCTGGTTTATGCATGATACCAGGTGTTATTGGCACAGTCTGTACATGTATGCAGACTAATTTCACTGCAGACTGACTCCATGCTTCCCATTTACCCTGTGGGACCCTAAACAGTGCCTCCACCATTAAAGGGTTCTTTACAGCAAAGCCAGTGCCACTGGGCAGCAACTACATCAGATCAGTGGGTCTTGATGACAATGCACAGTACAAACTCCAAACTCTGCTGTTAGCCACCAACCATCTCAGGGCTCAGGTTCTTCTCAATGTCAGACCCCAACAGAATTGCCACTATGACCCAAGCATTTTGTTCCTTCTTGGACAGAGAAATGTTAGATAAGGTAGACCCTATGGTTCAGAGCAAGGGTCTCTGCTGATGATTTCTTGTTCAGAAGAAGGACACCTGTGTTACGTCCAGTTGTAGATTTTAGAGCGCCATAAAAAGCCCTCTCTTTGTGGGAGTTAAGGCTATCAGTTGTAATTCATGCTGTGCATCCACAGGACTGGTTCTTGTTAGTGGATCTCTGTGATGCATATTTCCACATTCTCATCACCCCAGAGCGCAGATACTTTTGAGGTTTCCCAAGGACAAGCACTCCAATTCAAAGTTCTACCCTTTAGCCTCTTTCTAGCACTACAAGTGTTTTCTGCAAGATGTGTACAAGCAGCCTTGTTGCTTCTGATGGCTAGAGGCATCAGGTTACTGCTGCAATTTGATGACTGTTGTCTTTCTAACATTGAAACAGTCCACACAATTCATTGGCATGATGCAAGAGTCACTGAGAAACCAATCCACCCTGTCACACAACATGTGGCAAATTATTGCTCCCCCTTTTGCTGGAGTGCCTTGAGGGGTCTCCAATCAACTGACCTTGCAGCATTTCATGAAGGTGAACCTACAGACCATTCCTTGTGATGTCCAGTACATGCCCTATGGTACTGTTTAGACTGAACGATGGCTATTCAATCCTCAGATCAACTCTTCTGTCACAGAGAGAATACATACGCTTCCCCAACTAAACAGAAATGGGGCTACTGTACAGTATAAGGGATATCATCACCATGGCCTATAGGTGAGCTGTGACAAGGAGCATCTCCTTCTCATGTGGTCTCCTAGTTTAACTAGTAACAGGCTTAAATTTTCAGAATACAAAGATCTGTATGCAATGCTATATGTGGATGTTGAAAAAAAAGACATGCACTGCATATAGCACAGGACAGAGACTGTACATCTGATGGCAAGGGAGGAAAAAACTACTCCGTTAATAAAAAAAAAAAAAGTTAGTTTGATCCCATTCATTAATTTTTCCTTTTTACATTTAAAAATCTCATTTTCATTTCATTTCATTTTTAACTCTAGAATCACCCTTGCCTACTCCTACTGCCTATTGTGTTAAATTGTGCATGATTCCATTCTGTTTAGAAGAGTTTCTCCAATACACTGGAGATTTGGACAGGTTACAAAGTCAGTACTGATTAAATAAGAATGGTGGATGAGTTGGCTTTGCAGAAGAAAAAGAAGCACAAAATACAGGTTTATCATTTACCCTATACCTTTAAACTGTAATCAGTCAGTGTACTCACTCACAATCCCTGTTTTGTTGCCACCCTCAGCAATCATTCTCCTTACAAGGCCCTAATTTATTCTGTTTAAGTGTCTGTAATTACACTAGCTTTTGAGTTTTATTTGAGTGGTGTTAACAGTATGGTCAGAAATGATAGCAAAGCTGTCCACAAGATAACACCTGTCTCCAGCTGTGACCAGTTGTTCTAGATCTGAATAAAACCAACAAACACGTTGACAACCCGAGAGTTCTATTTTTTACTCTGGAAGGATCTATTATAGTGATTTTGTTACTTTATTTTCTGCATGCAAAGGAATGGAAAAAAGGTTGTATTTTTCAACATCTGCATTGACGGAATCCACTTCTTTCTCTCTTTTTCTTTGTCTTTTAATACTAATATGAATGCTACTAACAGTGGCGGCTGGTGGTTTTTAAAATAGCAGAAGCACGGGTGTCTGTTATTGAAGTATATATCTACAGTATGCATCTGTGTGTTTTCTTATTTAACTGTTTCATCGGTTGACCTGGCCTCTTGTTTAATTCTCAGTGTCTCCTCATAAGTCAGAGAATCAAAATGCTTTTTTCAAAATCAGTTTGACAACATTAGTAGTGTCTGCCATGTCACTGCTAAGTAGCTAGCTAAATTTCACTGAAGAAGGTAGTGACAGCTAGCTAGCTAGACCTAGAATTTCAACTAGTAGTAGTAGTTGCTATTATAGTCACATAACACGAATTGTGCAGTTAATCTATCACTGATCCAATAACTTGAAACTAAATGTATTTAAAAAAACACATCCTGTTGTAAAAATGATAGCAAAATAGGGCTTGGCCCAGGGAGGACTTGTGTATGTGCATTTGTAAAAGTAAAGAAGAGACAAATATACTAAAACACTGGTATACTAATATTTGAATGACTATATTTATATCGCCTAACTATAACCAGCCCTTTGCTCAGAGCAGGGGTTCTCAAACCTCTGGTGACATTATGATTGGCTAAGTGGGTGCAGTATGGCCCTGACTGACATCTCTTTTCAGATTTCTAAACATCTACTATTTTATATCTTTTTTTCCCCCCAAATTTGGCCGAAGCAGATTTAAATGTACTAAGTAGAGAATTTAATGCCCCCTTGACGCCTGCTGAAGCCCCCGACAGGACAGCAGCTGCCAGTTTGAAGATTGAGGATTAGACTTTTATTTCTGCAATCATAAAGGACATTGTATGGAGTTTGTAAATAGGAAGAGGAAGGTGTGTTAGATTAAGATTATACCTAGTGCTGGAGTAGTACGAGATATGGCTTTGTGTATTGATATAAGGTTTTTGGTTTCACATCTTCATAATTTAGAAAGATAGAGTTTTTTTTTAAAATATTAAATAACATATGACACTTCAGCAGCAGTGCAAGGGTTCAGTATTTTTATACTATGGGGCACTCTCAGAATGTTTTATGGAGTTTTATGGTTTTATGGAACATTTAGTAATTTATAAAGAAAATGTCTCTCTGATATTTACCTGTCATAACCTTTAAGTAGCCTACCTTGTATTAAAAATCTAACATAAACATACATTAGGAGCATATGTATAGCATATTTCCAAAGATGTGTTCATTCAGCTACAAGAGCATTAGTGAGATCAGGCACTGATGTTGGTGAGGAGGTCTGGGGTTCAGTCAGTGTTCCAGTTCATCCCAAAGGTGTTCAGTGGGGTTGAGGTCAGGGCTCTGTGCAGGACACTCGAGTTCTTCCACTCCAACCTTAACACACCATGTCTTCATGGAGCTCGCTTTGTGCACGGGGGCATTGTCATGCTGGAACATGTTTGGGCCTCTTAGTTCCAGTGAAGGGAAATTGTAATGCTACAGCAAACAAAGTCATACTATACAATTGTGTGCTTCTAACTTTGTGGCAACTTTTGGCCATATAATATATTTCAGAAAGGCAATCTAATAATATGTCACATAATTTGCTTAAGGGTGGCATGATGGTGCAGCAGGTAGAGTTGACATCTCACAGCATACACTAACAGCAAAACACCAGTGTAAATGTCCCTTTAATTACCCAGAAAAAATGTTTTTTTTTTCTGGCCATTAGTGTACATTAGATACAAAATACTATTTGTCCCCCAAAATATTAACATGGCCATTATAATAATGGGTTGCTTAATGTTGACTGATAGGAACATGCCCAAAAATAGGAGAAAAGAAGAGCTTTTAGCAATTACTGTATTAAAGGCATATAATAAATGGCAAATCTGTATTTTGTGCTTCTTTTCCTGCTGCCTCCCCATCCACCACTCTTATTTAATCAGTACTTACTGACCTTGTCACCTGTCCGAATCTCCAGTGTATTGGTAGGGGTCTGTATTAAAATTCAACCCTCTGGTGAAAGTAAAAGCCTTTTAATTTGCCTGTGACATTAAAACTGCATGGCTGCAGGGCAATCTCTGGTGTGCATGCAGCGCTATGCAAATTTCGAGCAAGTAGCAGTGACTCTCTTTCAAGACACAGTGTTACTCTGAGAAAAATGTCATACTGAGAGAAGTTTGCAAGATATAATCTTCCATAAAATTGCTTGTAAAAATCAAGGCCTGTCACACATCTAATAATCTTATTCCCTGTTTCTTTTGTTAGGACGCTATAAGCACACACACACACACACACACACACACACACACACACACACACAGAGTCATTTATTCAGTATCATCTGAGGAATCTCTTCACCATCCCTCAATCATATAAGATTATAATTCAATTGGCACTGTCACTATGCATGAGTAGACTGCTTGAAAGTAAAGTTCATAACTGACAATCATTTAATTACAACCTAAAAATCAAATGAACTGGAGATAGATTAATTAATTGACATTTGCATGATGATCTGTGATTGATTGCAGTCCCAGTAAACATACATAAACTTGACTTTATAATAGTACAATATGCAGACAGTATAATCACTCAAGAGGTTAAACATTAAATAAATGGCTATATTAGAATACTTTCTTTGTAGAAGAACATATCTGATAATGTCTCTCCTTTTTAAATTTTAAACTGTCTGACTAATCGTGGGTTCATTTACAAAGTTTTTATTTCATCAAATAATATTATTATTACTCAATGTAGTTATTTTATGGACCTGTACTGAGATTCCTAATAAATATATTATGGAAATATATCACTTGTATTCTGCAGCAGAGATTTGAAAATTTGAAAAATAAACTGTGTCATCGATTTTTTCGTGTTTCTGAAGGAGAGTCAGAGTTTGCGCATGCTGTGAGGGCTTACTAAGTTTTCCATCTACCAATATTTTTTCGATTGACCAGAAATAAATTTGGATTTCCAGTTGGAAATAGCAGAAATACAAAAAAAAAAAAGATTCAATATCATAAAACCCATTTATGTTTGGCTGACGTGGAAAAGATTTTCCATCTTAAGGACGATCCGATAAAGGTTGAAGGAAATCAATTATTTTACAAATAAGTATTAAGAATTATTTTAGGCCATTTTTATTTTGTATTGTAGTCTCTTCATGTGTGTGTTTGGCTGGTGGTGTTTTAATTATATCATCTTGTTCCAGTTTATATTTGTTCAAGAGTAGCTAATGGAAAAAACAAATCCGCTCATCATTTTAATTTGAAATTCACTTTAACTTTTGCCAGAAAAATATATTGGGAACATAATGGGAACATACTAGGAGAAGATAAGTATATAGCACTTGCAGACTGTACTGCCAGAGACGCTCTTGCTCTGGGGTGCCTTTTCACTGAGAAAAAGAGAGTTTAGCATAATGCCTGACAAACAGGAATAATAGCTAGCACCTTATCTGTGCAATCAGGAGAGAATAGATGGTGTTGTCAAATTCCAGCCAGAGAAGTGCACAAGAACTTTTACCCAGTGGAAAACAGTCAGTGCTTATTAACTCTGGTTCATACAGTCAAAGCACTGATACATAAGGCTGTAGAACTTGGTCCTAATCAATGAGAAATAACTACAGTGAAATAATGTCAAACTGTAGAGAGCTGGGAATCTATTCAGCCTGGACTAACTCGATACTGATTATGAAGCACACTGGCTTTACAGTGTGTGCTCTAGTACATTAACCTATACAGACCTATTGTAAGAATGACAATATGTATATCCATTATGAAACAGCACTCATACTTGAGTATTCAAATTTAAAAATCTTCCATGCAATGTTCCATACTGACTCTGAGTCACTTCCTGTCTAGGATGCTGGTATATTTAGCACCCAGGTCACGGTGCATCACGACAGCCGTTTGGAGTGGTAGTTCTGGAGCCGAGGAGCCGAGTGACATTGATGTATGATCTCTGTTAAAGCAGTGTCTTAGTCTGTTGATTACCATGGGCTGGGACTCATCAGATGTTTTTGCTCTTGGGAAACACTGATAGTTTTTTCTAATTAACCTTAGGAGCATTTTCTACTCACTGGCAATAAAGAAGAAGTTGCATATGCATTGCTTTCTATTGCGTGGCTTTTTAGAGGACTTCACTGACGGCTCCAATGGCTGTTACGAAATAAATGGCTTTTTATATCAAAGTTTAGATTTTCTCATTCTGGTCAATGGACTCAGACGTTCACTTCATTCATAAGGTTATCACCCTTTGCAGAGAACATTTGAGAATGTCCTGCATCATAAACTCAACATTGCTATAAAGATGTCTTAGCATGACATAGAGATCCACAGATCAGCAGTCCAAGCTGGCCATTTCCAGGTTTTTATCTGAGCTCACAGCAAGCCCGGCGAGGATGTGTTCAGGATGTACTTCTGCACTCAGTGCATTTACAGCGTGGTATTAAAAGAGAGATGTTCAACCATTGAACATCACCCAGAGCAAAACCATCAAATCTCTCAGGAAAGAAATGGATCAAGTGAAATATAATGTGGTCGCAGCCTCCCTCCAGGCAGCTGCATTTAAAGCCTCGCATTACAAAGTGGATTGCAGCATGGTGCTGAATTGTGTCTGGGTTAGGGAGATGATGAGGTGCTGTGCCAGGCCAGGCCCTGAGCGCCAAATGTGACATAGAGAGAGAGAGAGGGGGCCAGACTAATTCTGCCTGCTGGAACGAGTTTTCTCTGCCTGAAGAGCCTGGGCATGCGTCCATCGTCTATCTCACAAAACAGCATTTACACACTCAATTTTTACCCAAAAGTCCCATATTTCAGAGAAGTTTTTCTTTTTCACTGACTAAATGAACAAGTATAAGGAGAAAGGGAGATAGAGAAGGAGTGAGAGTCAGAGTGTGCATTTGGCAGTGCCGATAAGACGTCAGAAGTGGGTCAAGGACTCTCACGGCTCGACAATTTGCTGTAATTACAGAACTCCCAGTGCCATAAGCGGGAAGATCAAATCCGACATGGGATTTGGGAATCCATTGTGTTGCTCCCCCTTCTCTCTGTTTCGCTTGTTAGCCAGGCTTTTTTTTTTTTGCTGGATTTATTTGCATAGCCGTTTGTAGCCAGTTTGTGTAACTTAGACTGTGCAATGTTCCAAATATAATAAACAAGTCTTCAGTTTTGCAAGTACAATATAAATTCAGGGAACCATTCATTTCAAGATAAGAGAGGAATTTGAAGAATAGTTTTTTTTTAAATGGCCATCAGCAAACTATTCAGTTTTATGAGCCACCTAATTCTCTCTCTTTGAAGCTGAATAACATGGCACTAAAGCTCAATGACGGAACACTGTTCCACAGGTAGGACAGCATTAGCTACTGTAATGCCTCCCTCTGGCTCTAACGCAAGGTTGTTGCCTTGACAACACTATTGGCAGGTGGAATTGACAAAGAGGCGTTCAAGCGTTAAATGTTACACGTGCAACACTTCACAAGTTATTGAATATAATACCTGCACGTGATGTGCTGCCTGGGGCTTTAATTACTACCGTGCTTCCTTCAGCAAGCATTTGCAGACAGCTTCGTCATATTTTTCCAGCTACAGTCCATTGTTTCCAAATTTGTGATAGTGGATTTAAATGACACAAATTCATTTGTTGAATGTGGATATTCAAGCAAGTGAATTATATGCACGTATATACACCCACTGCCACTTTAATAGGAACACCTGTACTCCCGCTCATTCATGCAATTATCCAATCAGCCAATCATGTGAAGGCAGTGCAATGCATAAAATCATGCAGATACAGGTCAAGAGTTTCAGTTAATGTTCACATCAAACATTAGAATGGTGGAAAATGATCTCAATCATTCTGACTGTCGCATAGTTGTAGGCGCCAGACGGACTGCTTTGAGTATTTTAGAAACTGCTGATCTCCTGGGATTTTCCATGCACAGCAGTCTATACAGAATGGTGTAAACAACAAAAACATTCAGTGAGTGTCAGTTATGTGGGCAGAAACCCCTTGTTGACCCCAGACATTTTGAGCTGACAGGAAGGCTACAGTATCTCAAATAACCATTCTCTACAACCATGTTGAACAGAATGAATTGCACTGCTGCCCCATGAGCACTGGCTGATTGAATAATTGCACGAATGAGCATGTGTAAAGGTGTTCCTATTAAAGTGGCCAGTGACTGTAGATTCAGAATTTAAGCAGAAGATTTCCATTTAAAAAAGTATTTGTCATTTGCAGCTGAGGTCTTGGCATATACAGTTGAAAGAAAAAAAGTTGTGAGTGCTTTTGATTTCTGCATTAATGGCTTTTGGTGTTGGTGTGCAGTTCCTCTACACTTCAAATATAGCTTCGTGCAATTCTGTCAAAAAGTTCAACTTTTGGAACATTATCCCAGGATCATTATGGAACATCCAGGTGGTCTTTTACAAACTTAAGATACAAAGCAGTGTTTTTTTCTTTTCTTTTTCTTTTTTTTAGGCAGTACTGGTTTACTCTGGTTCCAGTACAGTATGGTGGAGGAAGCATCACAGTTTGGGGCTAATTTTGGAGCTGCCTGGATTGCCCTCAAAAACAGAAGGAACAATGAATTCAAAATTGTAGCAAGAAATTTTACAGGGCAATGTCAGGGTAGTAGTCTGTAATTTCAAGCTTAATAAAATATCTGGAGGAATGGTCTTAACTTCCTCCTCACCATTGTGCCGCAGCTATAGGAAATGCTCTGGTGGAGGTTTCTACTGCTTAAGGGGGTTCTCACAATTATTAGGTCCCTAACAGTTTTTTTTCACAATTTTTTTTCGTAATTTTTTCCCAAGCTAAGTCTCTGAAAGATTAATTAACATGCATAATAAAGACATAAGCAGGATGTGTAGGATGTGTTGATGCCGGTAGATGCAATGGGTTCACAGTTTTCCTTGCAGCTGTATATACAGAGAGACATTGTGATTTTGTGAACTTTGCGTAATGTTTTGAGGAAACAGGCTTGAAAGCAACTGGAACGGTGTCATTATTAGCAGGGAAATGACTTGCTTATTATAATGAGACAAAAGCGTATTTATTAAATAAAATGAGGAATTTTGTTTCCCTTCTCACAGGTGATCAAACCCTCATGAAAGGGAACAGGTAAAAATTTTTAGTGTCTACTAGAAGTTTCTAATAGACGAACCTTTGTTTCTTCCCTATGAAGAAAAGAAAGAAGAGATGGCAGAGATAACAAGGAATGAGCAAAGGATCTAAAAAGCTAACTTTTTCATGAGTGTACCTTCCATAAATAGGCTTTAACTATCAGCAAAATCCTACAGTGTTCTACAGTATATATTGGAAAGAGGTCTGAAGCAGATGTGTAACCAAGGTGGAAAAAAAAAACCAAACCTTCATTATGAGGGTGACAGAAAGTAGCTGTCAATGTTTGTGTGAAACATACTCCAGCAAGTACCATCATTCTCATGACCTGTCCTGGTTGTACAGAATACCCGCTCATAACCAGTGCTGTCCTTTCTCCATGTTTGATTGATAATGCCTGTCTGACGCTGCATGAAATTCAGAAGGTGCCAGGCCGCCTCCTGGTGCAGACGGAGTTGGAGAAAATGAAATCGATCGGGTTGTGCAGAGACAAGTCGCTCCAACAGCCTCTATCGCACTTTTGTCAATAGGCCTCTACCTTTATTGATCCTGAGCGGGAAAACTTCTGCTGGCATGCTCACCAGTCTAGCTGATTAAACTGCTGCTGAAAACAAATGAGAGATTTGATTAGAGGAGAAAAACGCTGAGGTTTTAAAGCAACCAGTCACTAAGATAAGAGATCTCTTATTTATGATTCATGGGCAAGAGTGGTTCAGAGAGGTTCTTCTGATGCCAAAAATGTAAATTTGGAGACAGACTCACTTGACAGAAACAGCACTGCAGAAGCACAGGTTACTTCCAAGAGAAGCTATTTTCTCAGATGCCTCTCAGTTTTAATATCTTTAATATCTCTCCACTAATATTAGGCAATTCATTATTTCAGTTATTACAGGATTGTGTTCAAAATATCTAGGATGGGGGCTCTCCAGGACCAGGATTGAGAAATTTAAATTACAGACAGAACATGTTCATACTTCTAAATGATGAGGCATATTCAGTGCTGGCAACTAAATAAAAGATACATTAGGGAAGGTTATTCATGGCCAGACTTAAGTTACGCAGGTGCTTAACTTGATTGTCTAGTGGATCCTTCAGATACTGTATTTGGACAGTTCACACTTCCAAGGTTGGCAGCTTCACACTGTACAGATCACATGCTGGTAGGCGAATTGAATATCTTCCAGGAAATATTTGTTCTTCAACAGAAACAGTTTTGTGCACATAAGCTAACCTCCAAAAGTTATTATTTTTCTGTTACATTTCTTCAAAAAAAAAAAAAAAAAAAAATCATGGTTAAAAACGTTGCTTAATTCTGAGTAAGAATGAAACCTGGTGACTGCATGTGAGAAAGAAAACACAACATGTTTGTATGTGTGGCGTGTGTGTGTGTAGAACGACTACGTTGTTATTAGGCGAAGAAGGGGACTCGTCTTCCCTGTGGGTGAGTACTTTAAATAGTATAGGAAGTGGCAGACTTAATTTCCCATGCACAATTACACACACCACCCCTCACTGGAGCCATCAGGCAAAATCAAAGGAGTTAGAAAAGAGGCTTAATAAAACTTTTTTTTGTTTTTGTTTTTTTTATCCCTTTTTTTTCTTTGTTGGTTGGTGCTGCACGGTGGTCAGAGTAGTGCTATGTTGGTTTATTGACACTAATGAGCTGAGTTGAAATCTGCTACCATCTACTTCTCACAAAGAATAAAACACATTTGTGGTTTCTGATTTTGACAGCGGCTCATTTGAAGCAGTCTTAGATGTACCTTTGTTCAACTGTGTTCAATGAAGACGATGTGTTTGCCATTTTGTTCAGCAAACTTTCTAGCTGAACGACATCCACCCCACAACCACACACCTGAAACTAGTCCAAAAAAAAATCAGGCGTTGGAAAATGGAGAAAGTCACCGTGGTGCACACGCATTTCTGAAGTATGGACATTGTATGGACATCCACTCCATAATCCCCTTTTCCCTCTCTCAATCTTTGCAATATACAGTATCTTACAATAGAAAGATTTCTTTACATCATAGACATTTACACTTTGCCTTTGTTTGCAGAAATCTGTTAGATTTTATTTGTGACTATTTGCTATAAAACAAGATCTTGGTGGCAGCAGAGTATTTTTAAAATAGCGTAATTTGGAGAAAAAACTGCAACCCTGGCAACCCTGTCATTAACTCTCCTGTCCACTGCTCCCCCTTCAGTGAAAATGTTCACAGAGGGAGCGTGGGGTAGCGTGATTCCTTCCCCAATAGGCTTGTTGCAGTTTTCAGTTTTTTTATGGAGCTAAATAGGGCATGCTGCCCCACGATTGCGCAACATTTAGAAAGGCGAGCAAATTAATGGAAAACTGGCTTAGATCTGTCAAATAGCATTTAAAAAAAATCACTGGTGAATCAAAAGAGGTGATTAGTATTTCAACAGAATTTAAAATGAGTTGTGAATGAGGACTTTATGAAAATTAACTTTTGTTGAAAGGTTTATATATATATATATATATATATATATATATATATATATATATATATATGGTGAGAACTTGTCTGCTGGGAAAATGCTACTTGAAGGAAATTTCCCTAGAGTGTTGCAATGTTGTCCTCCAGTGAGTAAACCCTGGGTTTGATGAAAGAGCTAGTTTTGTGGTAAGGTGCGGCATGCTGTATGGGAATGATGTATGGTCCTGCGGCTGGATGATGTGTTTGTTTGTTCAGCGCACACGTGAGAAGAATCTCGCTGCGCCGAGACGCTATTAGGACCCAAGCTCACAGTCTTATCTCATCTGATAAGACACACACTGAGCAAGAGAGTGCTTCCTCTCAAATGCAGCGCAGACGGAGGAGAGTGGAGAGATAGAGGAGTGGAGAAGAAGAGAGGAGTGGGGTGTCCTAGAAGATAGGACAGGTGAAGGAGAAAGGCAGATCTAGGATGGGGTGAATCTCTCTGTGATGAACTGTATGGTGAAATGCTTGATACATTCCTTTAGGCTGTTGACTGTCTATCCTGGGTGTAGATTTTTTTTTACACCTTATACCGGAAACTGGTGCTAAAAGGAAAGTGTGTGTTCATGTATTTGATGACACTGCAGGATGTGTGTGAAAGATAAGTGCAAGTATTTTGGAAATAAGTGAATTATTAATCTTGTGGTGAACTCATTTAGAGATAAAATGATTCATTGTCTAAATAGCCTTCAGTATTATCTTTTTGGAGCATAATAGGTTCTTTTTAACTTGAACTCATAAATCAATGTACCCAATTTCATATCTGTATGTGGGCAAGGCTTATCGCAGACCTCCACTGGTGCATTTTGCATGGCTGGAGAATCAAACTACCTCAGGATTGGAGTTGATTCAGACCGCTCCCAATCTAAAATTCTTCTTCGCGTTATTTGACTCTGTTGATGCCACATGTGAACAGTGTGCAGAATACAGATGAAGGATGAAGTCGTATTTTTATCCAACCTCTCAATTTATTATAGACCAGATACAGACTTGAAAACTGGACAAACTAACTCATTGCTAGACCACCAAATGCATTGTCTCCACCCATAAATCCAGAATCGGGTTCCCATTTCTTGATCCTGGATCAGATGTGATGACATTTGAAGTTTTTCTGTGGATATATTTCTGTGGCTTTTCAGTTTGCATTATATTACCACCTACTGTCACTTCCATGCTTGTGCAGCCTGCTTCGTGTAGCTGATACGGCACATCTAGCCATAATGATTCGACGAACTCTATGATGCTACTTATCCTCAGCTTGATATCAGTTTGAGTTTGGTCCAGTTCAGCTGGTTGGGATTAATAGAAGATGACAGAAGAGCTCAGTAGTGGAGCAGCTTGCGCAGATGTCAGTGACGATTTCACTTAATTTCAGACCAGACAGAAGAGAATCTGACAGACTAAATGACTAAAATGAATTAGCAGAAGATGCAGCTGGGTTTGGGACACTTTAGCTGGTCTGCATTTTTGTCGCCCTGTGATTATATCCACCCACCAGTTCTAGGCAATTCACTACAGTATCCATCAATGTGTTATGTCAAAAATGAGTGCACAATTATCTGTCCTCAGAAGATTTGAATTTATTTACAAACCATTCAAGACACAGTTATGACATACATATCACAAAATAGCTATATAACTGCTGCTGATCCTCATGAGCCAAAATTTTCCTCATGTGCCAGAATCACACAATATCAATCCAATGTCTGGATTTAACAAAATCCAGTGGTAGTCAGCCTCAAGAAGAGTGATCAGCCAGCTTCATAAAAAACAACACCAACATGTAAGTTTACAATATAGACAACAAAACAAAACACTACTTGATACTGCACTAACATAGTGCATAAGTCTGTTTTGACAAAAATGAATCCATTTTCAATATTTCATTTTTCCTGGGTGATAATTCTCCAGCTGTTTTTAGCCCACTGTACATTTGTTCTGTAAAAATCAAACCACAAAAGCACACACTACATGTAGAGGCACAGGGCTTGGTTTGAAACAGCATGGTTCTTGCAGCTGGAATGACCTTGGTTTGTCTCAGGAGATCTCTGAGTTGCATAAGCTGGAGTTGTAGTCTCAACGACAGAATAGTCACATGTCTGCATCCCCATCATAGGCCAGTGCTAAAACCCTTTGGGTCCTACAGGAGTTCGGATCATCCTTAGGGTTTTTGCTTGTAGAATACACACATGCACATATTAATCAGACAGGAAACAGTATTTCATACACTTCCAATTTACACCACTAGAGGGTGGCACTTTACTAGGAAATGCTGTAAAATGAGCAGTGACTATAACAGGTTCTGTTTATTGCCACATTAAGCTTTAAAATCTATATAACACACCTGTCAAAATGTACGGCAACATTTTACTTTAGGGGAATATGACTACATGACACCTAAATGAGCTCTTCATGACAACTGACATAAATGTACATACACATTTATAAAGATTTGGGCTCAAATTTGTGTCAGTTTTGTGACAATTTTAATGTCACTCTGATATAACAAGTGACCTGAGATACATACATTTTTGTTGACAAAGTTGTTATGACACACACACACACACACACACACAAAACCTTATTTCTTATTTCTTGTGTAATATAGCTTATGAGATACAGATTATGTGGTTAACTGGAAAATTAAGTTGCGCACTATAAAGATTGTGAAAATTTCATCAGTGACAATCATTACACCGTAACAACATTGTATATTTCCCCTAACTTTTAAGTAAAGTGAATTTTAAATTCCTGCTTCGTTTTTCATGAAAACCGTTGACAATTCCATGACACTTTAATAAATTATATTTTTTTCTGGCCTTTTCTGGACTTTTAGTTGATTATTTATAACATATTCATGACTATGAATTTATGAATTTTATGAAAACCTATAACAATACAATGACTCCATAAGACATTTATTTATTCATTAATCTTCAGTAACTGTATTATCTTGACCACACACACCCATTCGCACACTCATTCACACCTAAGGAGAATTCCGAACTGGAATGTTTTAGGGTCAAAGCGGCACTTTTGTGCCTTTTTTGTTATCTTGTATTTGTGGAACAGTTATGTTTATTATTTAAGATAAAAAATTAATTACAGTCTACAAGCATTAGTAACACTACATACTGTTAATACTGATAGTACTATATACTACACTTACCACAGTAGAAAGGACATTGTGATGATGAGGAGGATCATGATGAATCCACCTGCCATTAGCGCGTACACCCACAGCCTGACCCGCCCATCTGGTAATTAACATAGAGAAGGCAGCTTCATATAAATTACCCTTACCTGCTGATCTGTGAGCAGCTTTGCATCTGATACTGAGCAAATGAATAGAGAAAGGTGGTTTTCTAAGACAAGAGCCAACTGATTTTCAATCCCAGTACTGTTTTCCCTGCAATAACACAAAAGATGTATCTCAAGAGGAAATTATGCAGAACTTCCAGAACTCCAGACCTCAGGATGATGTGTTTAGAGCAGGGAAAACACAGAAATATGCAGTGCTGGACAAGGAATGAGAACCACTGCTGTAGTACAGGGAGATAAATACAGCTTTTTGCACCTGGGCCGAGCGGCTGCAAAGTCCAGGGTCTACTCTCGTTCTGTTTGTGCATGCGTCTCAGACGTCCCCCGCTTCTCTTCACATTTGCTTTCTTGTAGTCTGACCCTGGGGTTTTCATACAGTAATCCAAGAAGCCATTAGAGGTCATGACCTCGGTGAAGCCCTTCTCACAGCCGCACATCCCACTCTGACAGAGAAAAGCAGAATGAAACTGCTGTGTTGTTGTTATCAGTCATTAACTCTGTCAAATTTTTGTGTTTTGTGCAGCTGTGATTTTGTTTGTAGATTTTCCTGTCAAGTATCATGAGGATGCTTGGCTGATGCTCAGATGTACCCAGTGTGAATTTGACAATGAGAACTGAAGAGAGGTGTAAGTTGTCACACCTGATGCTTTATAAGATGATATTGCTTTTATAGCAATATACTGATATATAACACTGAAACATTATACATGCCTGCTGATTCATTTATAAATGAATCAATATACTTATTTATCTTTATATATCAGCAGGATGATGCAAACAATGATGTGGGACAAGATGGCAAAATGTGTTGCAACCACAGTAATATGTTAAGTGATAAATCTGTCACAGTGCCACAGTATTGGTTACCTGTGTACAGAAGGAGAAGGGCTTGGTACATGGTGGACTGCACTGATGCACAGTGGAGGGTTTAGTCTGAGGAAAACACCCTCCTAACGAGAAAAATACATTATCATAATCATTCACTCATGCATCTTCAGTAATCAGGGCCACAGTATGTGTTAGTCTGCGTTTTATAGAAATATGGAAAAGAACAGTTTGTGATTTTTAGAGCCCTCAATTCAGCTGCAATGTGAATCGCATTTCGGATTAAAACATTGTCAAGCCTTCTCCCCACTGAACCACACCCTCTGCAGAAACTACATACAGTGCCTCGCATAAGTATTCACCCCTTTAGTCATTAGTCAGAGCAAGAGGCCAATGTGATGCTACCACCACCATGCTTCCCTGTGTTTTGAATGCTTTGAAATTGTATAACTCATAGTTCTGGAAACACTTTTAAAAATGACAAACTGCACATTTGAAACATTTTTAGGCTGTCTAACAGTTATAGGAATTCACGATTGTAATGCCTGCTTAAGAATCATAAGCTCGTATGTACCATCTACAGGAAAATCTAATTAGACTGGCACTATATCATACATAAAAAATGAGCAAATAGCATTACTACCAGTGACATTAACCCCATCAGAGCGCTGACACCACACTGCTCTCTGATTATCTTTCCATTCGCCTGTGACCCACTCATAACTGAGACAGGTTCCTCCTGCACATGGACACACACACACACACACACACACACGGACAAAAAAAGTCAATAAGTATGCATTACTTAGTTAATTTCATGGCTATCCTGACTGACATCTTGCATAATGCCAACTTGGTAATGCAAATCTAGTGCATGAACGGCTCATGGCTGCCATTTTGCTGACACCACTGACCACTCACGTTGGCACGGTCGTGCTTCATAGACTTGACTCGGACAGGAGGCCTTGTTCTCTGGGACCTGGATGATCACTGCTCTGGATCGAGCCTGGTGCCCCCATGTCTCAAAGCTCCGTCCGTCCAGACAAAGCAGCTGGCACACACTCCATGGTGACCAATTGGTCAGATGACAGTCTCCTGATGAGTTGTGACAAGCAAGGACAGTGATTCAAGTTTATGTTCAAAGTAAAATAAAAGCACCATTAAATAAAATAAGGTGATTTTAGTCCCACATGACACCCATCCTATATCTCCACATCCCCAAGCATGGAGTATCTGTCTGTTTATTAACCTAAATAGCATTTAGACAGATGACCTGGGTGCACCTGGGTGAAAACAGAAATGTGTACTTTGTTTTATCAGCCTTATCCCTCAGTTCCATGTTTTACCATTAAAAAGGGACACTCTTAAAAAGACACTCTTAAAAAGACACACTACTAACACAGGTTACACGTGTAAATACATATTGTAATTAGCCATGTTTCCATATTTAACTGCAGCTACATGTTGCTCATGTGTTGGAACAGCTCTTACAGTGGAATAAGGGCACTATAATATAAAGCGTTAATGGACTTGAATGGCTAATTGGAACAAAAAAATAATGTACAGTTTTCTATTAATTAGTAGAATACACGTTTGCTATCATCAACAACAATGCTAGCAAACTTTGCTAATGGTCTTAATAATATAAGGTTACCTTAATATAAGCAAACCTGAATATAATATGTAGCCTAACATTACCTACTGCTGGAGAGATAACATTAACTAGACTAACTAGCAAAATTAGTAAAGTGCTGTGTTTAGGTAGATTGCTACTATAGCTAATGGGGCTAAATGATGACATGTACATTCTGTTACAAATATGGGCACTTCTGCTTTTTTGGTGTTTAATGATGATGCAAAATCCTGTACTGTTTGGCCTTCTAGGTGCTAATAATTGAGATAAAGATTTAAAAATTTTAGCCTTGTCATCAAGTTAAAATAAATACTTTGAGGTCCAAATGGAAACCTATCAGTCTTTTTCTTTTCCAGGATAATGTGTAAGTAGTGTAGGTGTGTTTTTGACCTGGACAGGGAATGGCGCAGGGCTGATGGAGCTCTGTCCCCATGGCTTTGCTTAGACCGTTCTCCACACAGTGCTCCTCCTGCACTGCTTTGGGATGAGGAGGCGTGGAGAGGGAACCCCAGTGCACCACACACGACACATTCCTCTCCCTCACCCCGTCACCACACTCCGCACCCTAAATATACACATACACACACTGGCAGGTTTATTATGGAAAAGGCTACATGATATATTTGAAATGGTTATCTGTACACAAGGGTTTATTAAGGGTTCTTTGGATAATTAAGGGTCCTTTTCCTAAAGGTATTATATGCTGTACACTTTTTGCACCTTTAGTAAGTATCTTTTACCTAGAAAGGTGCATATAATACTCTACCTTTAAAGCTTTACTCCAAAAGACAATTAGGGTTCAATTATGTGCTTTAAATATTTTTTTTAATGTACACTATATCCATATTTCCAGATAAAAGATACATACCAAAGTCTAGTATCTTTTTTTCTTAGAGTGTACTTGGAAAGCTTTCTGAAAATGAAATCCACTGTTGTAGGATAGAGTCCCCCCTGTGGCACATTATTACTCAGGCATTGAAAATATTTCATCACTGACAAACCAGTTTACACCCAGAGTTATAGTAGTATTTACTGACACATTCTACTTTATTTTACATTTGCTATTTTCTCATTTTGGACTTTTATGACTGCAGTGGGGTCATATGAGATTAGAGCTGGAAAGATTTATAAGGTACATCTACTTCACTATTGCACTTAAGGGTATAATCAGTAATTTTTTTAAGAAACTAACTTCTTTGAAACTCAGAACGATTCCAGCTCGTCCCTTCAGAGTGCCAAC
This sequence comes from Pangasianodon gigas, assembly GCA_022758105.1. Lineage (NCBI taxonomy): Eukaryota > Metazoa > Chordata > Actinopteri > Siluriformes > Pangasiidae > Pangasianodon > Pangasianodon gigas. Next base: position 21,828,853 of record CM040464.1, read on the forward strand.
AAAGCCATGTACCCAAACACATGCATAGACAAAACCAAAAACATCCAGTGAGTGGCAGTTCTGCATCATCTTTTTTTTCCCCTGAGACCACATTTTTGTCCATGTTTGATGCTAACATTAACTGAAGCTCTTGACCTGTATCTGTATGATGTTATGCATTACGCTGCTGCCACATGATTGGCTGATGGGATGACTGCAGGAATGAACAGGAATATAGCGGTTCCTATTAAAGTGGTCACTGAGTGTAGTTTGTGAGCAGTGCAGTGGAGCTTCTACAACAAGGTGCAAATTGCTATTTCCTGTGAGTGGGTATGTGTGTGTTAACTGAACAACAGGAATTGCACTGGTACCTCCACCCTGCAGGAGTTCCAGTCTCCCAGCATCCAGCTGTAGCAGGGTCTAATGGGACATGGTTTTGTTTGAGAGAGCTGAGAAGGACAGGGCCTACCACCTTCTCCTGCCTGATGTAGAACTAATCTGGAGCGTGTCATCTGACCTGAATAACCACACACACACACACACACACACACACACACATGAAACATTATATTCCCAGGAGCAGCAGCATTATTTATGTAGTTGGCTGTAATAAGCACCTGGGGCAGAGTTTCCTCCACGGGGTGAATGGAGGCCCACGTGTAGATGTATGGGCTGATTAACAGTTTTTAATTAACCCATAATGAGTTGATGCTTTAGAGGATTACAACTCTATGTGACATCAAAGGTAATACTGTTTTTTTAAAGTTCTTAACTGCATACAACACAACCAGATAAAAAAAATGCACAAAAGGATAAATTAATATATTTAGTGGCATATAATTTCACATTACTGCAATTATTTTAGCCCAAGCTCATTTTCAATTGATGTCAGAAGGAAGGCTTATGCGTGGCCCTTTAATTCTGGTAACTGAGCTTGATCTGTTGGCCCATATTACTTCAGTGCTTTTAGTAACAGTCCTGATAAATGTGACTGAAATCAGAAAATGGGTGCATTTGTTGACTGAATGATTGTGTGTGTTCAATTACAAACCATGCACCGTAAATGTACTGAATATTTTGAAATTCTAAATATTTTACGTATTTTAAACACCACAAACAATACTTAACCCAAGCATCAGTTTTTATGCACAATACACTTTGTAAATACTTTTGAATAAGCAAGAATAAGACTGAGCATTTATACTCTGCATACAATCACACACTTATTAGACTAAATAAAGGCAAGACTTTACTTGCACCCTGTGTCATAACCATGGAATAAATCATGAGTTTCCATGACATTTTATGTCCAGCGATATGAGAGTAACATGCATCCATTACTGGTAATTGTCATAATAATGCTTGATGCCATGACAGCTTACGTGTTGTATGTATTATACTGCTAATTTATAATACGTGTACTCTAGTCTACATATGTTCAGATAACTGAAAATGCTTATTTCTGATACCCATTACTGTCTTATTTTCTTAAAGACTTCCTTTAACACATTGGTCAAAAAATTATTTGCGTTTCTAAATCATTGCTCCTGACACTCATCTTCTACCATACTGAACTGTAACCAAGACATAAATAACATAAATAACAGCTTGGACAAGACCGATAATTTACGCTTGCCCATCCAATCACTACATGAACATTAGAAAAAAGGAATTACAAGCATTTATGCAGCAAACAAGTATGTAATAGACTAAAACAGATAGAAATCTTTTAATTAAAAGCGACAAGAACAGAATGACATAACACTCTTTGTAACCATAGCAACTATACTGTATAACAGTATCTACTGATTTGGCAGTGGATGTGAAAGGTAAATAAAATGACACCTAGTTGCTATTTCAATTAAGATTAAGTGGAACGTGTAGAAAGCTTTTGTTAATTTGTTAATGATGGATAAGTCATACCAGCCAAAGCACCAGAACATAATGAGTTGCTTCTTTGCCATTGCCTCATCTGCTATTTTCTATTTTTTGTAATTATTGGGACACTATGTTGGCTGTTCATCATTTATTTAAACTACAGTGTTGTTAAATTCTCAAATCTGATTTGGTCAGAAAGTGTTTATCAGAGGCTTATTAACTTTGAGAGAAAAAGATTAGGCTGGTGAGACTGGGAATGACTCTTTACAGCTGTTATAACATACGTGATAACAAGAACTAACTTCTTATGTGGACATTCCACAATGTTAAATCTAACTACACTATATTGCCAAATATATATAGACACCTGACACACACATATGTGCTTGCTAAACATCTCATTATAGATTTAGTCCCCCTTTAATGACCTCTGCTTTTTCAGAGAAGGCTTTCCACTACATTTTGGAGCATGATTGTGGGATTTGTGATCATTCAGCCACAAGAGCATTAGTGAGATCAGGCACTGATGTTGGTGAGGAGGTCTGGGGTTCAGTCGGTGTTACAGTTCATCCCAAAGGTGTTCAGTGGGGTTGAGGTCAGGGCTCTGTGCAGGACACTCGAGTTCTTCCACTCCAACCTTAACACACCATGTCTTCATGGAGCTCGCTTTGTGCACAGTGGTACTGTTGTGCTGGAACGAGTTTGGGCCTCTTAGTTCCAGTAATGGGGAATCCCTAATGCTACAGCATACCAAGACATCCTACATTGTGTGCTTCAAACTTTGTGGCAACAGTTATGTTATATTATGCACACATCTGGGTGTGATGGTCAGGTGTCCACGTACTGTACTTTCGGTCATACAGTGTATAAGTGGATAAAATATACAGTGTTGTTCTTTAATAATAAAAAATAGCATTGACAAATTGCTGTGGTATAAGAGGCATAAAACACAATGGGGCATGCTGTAATAGGAGAATAATCACCGGTGGTGTGGTGTGATGGCACCCTGAAATTGATAACATTACATAAAAATCTATGCTTCCATAGAACTGACTGAAAACGAATAATAATGTCATAAAATAATAAGAATAAATAAATGATAAAAATTATGTATGCCATGTAGGATATTTCCTAGGTGGTACTATGTGTGTGTGACAAAATTAATCAAAAAATCATACACTAGAGCATGTAATGTAAGATGCCAATATGGCAGCTATCATGACAAGAGCATGACAGGCAGTGCCACATCAAAATTTGTAAAAATGACAATATATGTGAAGCAGGAAAGGATTAGATAAGAAATAGCATTTAAACAAATCTGCTGAATGGTGTTGTCATACTTTGCGCTCCACAGGTGTGTGAGCACTCAGACCAGAGTGACCAGTCAGACAGCAGGCAGTCAACAGGACAGCTCACTTCACATGGAGCAGACAGCTTCCCTCGTGAAGGACCCCACTGGCATTAGATCACAGATAAGAATTGTATAGATCAGTGTTTAACATTCCTCACATAGACGCATTGACTGAAATGATTTAGTAGGATGTAAGAACAAAATAGTGCTAAAATACTGTAATGTGTTCATCACCTCTTTGCACATACTGAGTTCTACGAGCTTTCCGTCACTATCGATGCAGTTCAGCAGGCGCGTCTTCGTTCCTTGGCCACATACTGCATTATCACTGAGCCGACAACTGCTCCAGTCTTTGAATCATACACACATATAGTACTTATAAAGTTACATCATTATATGTTTATAACACTAGTAATGTTATGGCAAGAACAGTGTGTTTATGTGTATTTTTGTGTACGAGTACCTGAATAAGCATAGGAGTATGAGAGACAGGTAGTGTTGGTACAGGACTGTGTTTGATTCAGCTCAGGGCAGGTGTGTCCTCTTCCTGGCATCCTCAGTACACTTTTAGTCCTCCATCTTAATTCCTTCTCGTTACAGCCCTGGAGACATACACATGGACATTTGTCTTTAATAAGCTACTTACTGCTATGCTACACCTAAATCTAACCCTAACCTTAACCTTAAATTTTTCAGCTCTTTATGTTGTTGGAGTTTTTGTGACGAGGCAGTTTTCCATGTGTGGACCTCCCAAATGCGACCACAACAGTCAAAACTGTCTGATATTCCTATTATTTCAGAGACATTGATATATAAACTGAATCAATTCAATTGGTCAGTCGGTCACTCACTCACCATAGGGCATTCACTCCACGAGCTCCATTCTGATGTGACGCATTGGCCAGGGCAAGGCAGGTGGCAGGCTTGAGCAGTGATTGGCCGATCATCCTGGCCACACAAAGAGTCATTCACGCTGCTGAGCCTGTCCTCTTCCTTCCTCACACACCTACCGATACATCATGCAATGGAAGATTCATAAAACTTTATTCATGAACAAAAAGGTTTGGCTAGGTAACATAATCAGAAAAACAACAAAATAACATTGATAGGTTGAGTTGTTCCTCTTATAGTATGTATTTAAATTAAAGATGGTGACAGTACAAATATCTGGTCTTTATAATGAAATGCTCAAGCATTCTACTTACCCTACTTAAATTATCCCTTGTTACACAGAAAAATAACTCACATGTTAAATAAGTCTCAATGTCATAGATGTTGTAGCCCAGTTGTAACCTTAGTCCTTTGTGAAAAATGGGACTTTGTCCTCATCAATCTATTTGTCAGTGTTATATCCTGTTCTCCATTTTGAACACAGATTTATGAACCCATCTATTCATATGACATGGACAGGATGTCTCCAACCTTTTTTTATTTAAAGAGCTGAATATCAATCAGGTACTGCTGAGAATTACAAGAAAGTAATTCTCAAAGTCAGAGCACACAGCGAATACCTCACTGATGAGCACTGGCTTAGCCCAAGGGGCTGGGAACACTTCAAGCATCAGGGATGATGCAAGAAAAATGACAGCTCACGACAAGTGGTGCATAGTGATGAAGTCAGCTCACCTGATTTTCCGGGTCTGGACACCCTCTCCACATGATGGCTGGGTTTGGCTCATGATGCTGATAGCATTGGGTAGGTTGATGACACACATGGACCACGGCTCAGCTTCCCAACTATACTGATTGCACTCAGAGTAACAAGGCACTACCTCAGACACCTGGGAAAGAAATACATGATTAATCACACCATCCTGGCCAAAAACACAGATACAGACATTCACATTTGGAACGACAGCATGCATTTCTGAGTATAATCACTAACCTGAGCCTTTGTAGATGTCCGTACAAGCAGTGCGAGAAGAAAGAAAAGGAGAGAGAAAGTTTCCATTAATGGCTATTTTGAACTTTTTGTTCCCTGTCTTGATGAGTCAGTGGTTTAAAGGTTTATTTATAAGAGTGAAACTGAGCTGGGGAAAATGTCTCCTGGTTCTAATAAAACATTAATGCAGTTCCACCTGCCCCCATGGAGCACAGCTTAAAGGGCAGTAAGGCGCAACATATAAACAGAAGAGACAGAAAAAAGGTGCTGTGGGATGAGAACTCCGGAGAGACACTAACTTATTTAGATGTGCTTTATCACAAAAGCACTTTAGAAACTTCAGGACAACACTTAGCAGTGGGGGCAGCTAGGGGACCAGCTTGATCCTAACGTACCAATAACTGAACTTTCACACCCCATTCTCTTGTGTGGTTTTCTCTCTTACTCACACAGACCTGAAACGCACTTATGGACATGGTGGAAACTGCTATTGGAAACTATTTTCATCCAAGCACAAGCATAACCCATTTTTATTTCCTTTCTCCTCCAGTTGCTATTTTCATGGGCAGAAATACCCACACCAGTGCTGATGCAGGTCATGTAGCACAACAAGAGACATTTGAAATCTGCCAGCACAGTGGGATTTTTGGACCAATATTATATTTACCTTTTTGGGACCCTTTCTTATCTAAAACAATGCCTGACTTTAAGCAAAGCCGTCTTGTCCCAATTCTTACAACCTGACTAATAACTAAATACAACTGGCTTAACTATTTTATCTGTAACAAAATAAGAACAAAACTTTACTGTGACTTCACACATCAAACATCATATGATTACTGTAATTAACAGAAGGCTAACAAAACTCGTCATATTTATTACCATCATACAGATAAGAAATTTCCAGATATAAATTCCATGTCCTAGAGATTCACACGTGTCAGTACAGGAATACCCAAAATTTATTTATTGTACATTCTATCTCCCATCCAATTATTTCTGCTACTAAACCATTGACATGAAATTAATGACACAGTACAGCAACATACAACATACAAAATCAAGTGATGAAGGTGCATCACAAAGTGTTCAGTACATAAGTATTAATTCAGGAAAATAGGATTTGATATAATCTGCAGTAGGTCTTGAAGGGGCAGACTAAATTAAAACCGTATATAATGCAGGCAGAAGAAAAACATAAAGAAAATGATGCAGCTCATAAACAGTAATCCAGTAGGAATATTAAAAATCCACTGCTTTTTGTAGATTTGCAGCCTTTATGTTTATGTTGTTCTGTTTAGTGTCTTGTAGATTTTTTTTTATTAGCAGTTACTGCAACTTTAAATAAATTCTGTTAAAAAAAAAGGCTGGTGGTTGTTGGGTTACTGTTGGGTTAATGTTCTTACGTGGGTTCTTACGTTGGTTCACGTGTTCTTACGTGAGTTTCCTCTGGGTTCTCTGGTTTCCTCCCGCTGTCCAAAAACATGCAGGTGGATTGGCGACACACAGTCGGCCCAAGGTGTGAAAGAGCATGTGAATGTGCGTGTTTGAATGTGTGTGTGTGTGTGTGCATGGTGCCCTGCGATTGACTGGAGTCCCATCTGCGCTGAATTGTCCCACCTTGCGCCACTATTCCCGGGATAGGCTCCGGATGCACACCCACCCTGACCAGGATAAAGTGGTTATTGAAGATGAATGTATGAATAGTAGCATCACCAGTGTACAGTGTTCAGTCTGGGTTAATCAGTGGTGTAGTGAAAGAGAGCCGATCTGACCTAAACACCTACCTATTAAGAGTAATCAGAACTTTACCTGGAGCAACGCTACTCTCACCTGATTTTTGACGTTCAGTTTTGGACAGGGTCGTCCTCCATTAAAAGGCTTCTCTCTTAACCACCGAGCACGCACTTTCACTCCCCCACCACAGGGGGCGCTGCACGAGGACCAGGCAGACCACTCACTCAGCCTGCAGTCGAGAGGACAGGGCACTGCACACTCTTCCTCTTCAACACCTGGAACACAATACCTGTTAGTATTTGTAGAGGCCAACCAACATGTGCATCTTATTATTCAGAGATAAATGATAGACATTTATATGGAGTCCAAGATATTGAGTTCACTACCAAGAATTGCTTTTATTTCCGCAGTTATGCAAGAGAGTGCATTTCTAAAAGGACAGTTTTATAGATTTAGGGCTTAATTTACATTGTAGAGCTTAGATTTTGTCAAAAAAAGATATGTTTCACCTAAACATTTATTGACTGCTGCATCCAGTGCCTCTAGGCTTCCATTATAAGTGAGTTATGAGTAAATGGGTTTTCCCTTCTTTTCTCAGTACAGAGAAAATGGGTCAAAATTCTTATCCATGGTAATCACCCAGATGCTACAAAAGCGGTAGACAAAGTTTAAGTTGAAAACACGTCAAATATTATTTTAATACAACCACAATTAATACACCATGCCGATTACACCATTTGAAGATACTAACTAACAAACTAACTAGAGTTTTTGCAATAATATTATGATCTTGTAATTATGACACTATTACTGAAGGAAAGTTTCATATTTAAATCTTTGCTGCACATTCACACTTCGGATACCAACAACATTCAAAGAGCTGGCAAAAAGGTTTTCATTCACCCACATCTTATGAACAGAACACATCATGTTGTATTTTGAAAAATTACAGTTTTTTTCAGTGTTTCTTTGCCAATACTGTAATTGGTTTTACACCTGAGTTTCAGTTTTAGTTCTGGGAGTCTGGCGAGGACAATTAACACACACACACACACACACACACACAAATAACTCCCACCATTGCAGATGACAGTCACTTAGGCAGTTTTTTTTTTTTTGTATATCTCCTGCCAGACTAACCTCTCATGCAATTTATCAGTCATGCAAATTAGTGCTGTTTGTTTGGAATCTTCAGTTTTAAGAAAATTAAAACTGAAGAGTATACAGAATAAATCAGGTATATTTCAGTTTCATACATGGGTTCATCATACAGCTGAAAAACAAATTTATATTTAGCATTTCTGTATAAGTATTAACTGAGTCAAACTTTTTTTGTTATAAATACTACAATAAAACCTTTTTTTTCAGTAGTGGACAATAGTGGACATATCCTACTGTATAGCAGGTAAATGACGGGTATGGGCTCACCGGTGCTGTTACAAAGAGCAGGATTAACCAGATGTTCATGATGGTCCAGACATGCCAGGGCTCTATAGCGCCACCCTTGCCCACACTCCTTGCCCTCTCCATGCATGCGCCAGGCTTGGGTGATCCTCTGAACCAGATGGGAGCCCCTCTTAGTAAATGGATAGCCAACAGGTTGGTGGAGCTCAGGAAGCAGGCATGGAGACCATGGTCCATGGACTTGTGTATGATACTTAGAGCAGGGACATGCTTCTCTCTCCACTAGTGTCTCCCGTTGGCAGCGCCACCATTTCTTACTGCGGCCTGGAGGATAACAGGGGACATGGATGATGTCGTTAGAGTGATGTTTTCATTGCTCAGCCAACTCTAATGGGAAGAGACCATCTTTTTTTGGGTGATGAAAATGGTGCTCCAACAAAAAAACAAAAACATACCCATCTGCAACAACCTGGTGGTTTCAATCTCAGAGACTCTACTAGATGTCTGACATGCAGGGCTACATTACTGCTAGCTGCTGCAAACATGCTGTAAACCTCAGAAACATTTTTTATTTTAATGAAAGGTTGTTTTAACAGTGTTCAAAAGATCGTTTCACTATTAGCCTGATGAAAGCAATGCACAGACGTCAATGAGCTAATAAGATTGTAAGTGTCAAGATTCTTGTAGTTGAGGCCACATACAGTATGTAAGTGTACAATACAAATATGAAATACATTCATTTCATATGCATTTAGTCTAGTTACAAACAACTTATTTCTGCTGATACACAATTTTACCTGTTAATTCATAACTATAGGCTTACATTGAGATGGACTTGCATCCCATACAGACTATATTCTTATCTTGCACCCAGCGTTGCCAGGATAAGCTCCGGATCTAACATGACCCCAACCAGAATAAAATGACTACTGAATATATGAATATAGGCTTAAATATGTACTGAAATCTGTATTTACTGTTGCATTAAAAAAACCTACAGCTTTCAGCTTACCTATTTGCCTTGCAGAACATTATATATTTAATATATATGTATATGTATATGTGTATATATACAGATCTGGCAACTCATGGGCAGACATGTGCCAGTGTCTGTGCTTGCATGTGATACCTATAAGTGAACGAGTGCGAGTGCGTGAGCCTCCGCAGCCCTGGCACTGGGAGAATTTGCTCCAGGAACTGAAGATGCAGTCATCTTTGCATGCCACCCCGCATTGCTGCACTGCATTGGGCATCGCCCCTGCCCACCGCACACACTCTGCCATGTCTGCAGGAGCATCGTCCGTCCCAACACATGTCACTGCTGTGGAACAGAATGACGGATACAGAGTGAAAATGAGCAAAACAGATGAATGGGCAGAAGGAATGAAGAGCTGTTCATAGTTTGAAAGGGCAGTTTTTCACCATTAAAACATAAAAAGAAATACATCCCTAACTGATGAGAAATTCCAGAGTTAGTTTATCCTTTCTCTCTCTCCAATTTGTTCAATTCCCACTCACTAGTTAGCTCTCCCCTATCACATCATCTTTTCCAATTCACTTTTCCAATCTCCTTATGTTAAGGTGACTGCTTATCTGATGCCCCACTCAAGAGCCAGTTAACCCCTTCTACACGAACAAGAGACACACTCAAACACGGGCAGCTGCTCAACATTACAATAATTCTTGTTGCCAGGGTTACATAGTCAGATGCATCCCTGCTGTGTGCTGATTGGTAACTACTTACATTTTAAGTGTGCATAAAATGCACAGCGGGCCTAATTACAGTGAAACAGCATGGTGATGGTGAGCAGCTGCACAGCACATTTCATTAAGCAGTTATAAATATTATTCAGTGGTTTAAACGAACCATAAAAATATTAACTAGGTAGAAGTTTCTGTTTCAAAGATAAAGTCAGCCATTACTTTCTTAAAGACCATAGTTTCTTTTTAGTACTACAGAAGTTACTACACACAGAAACAGGCACAGCACTTCCATTTTTCCCCTCCTCAAGAAATTCACATTCTATAAATATGCAAATTAGAAAGACTCCATAACCCTACACATACACATCCCCTTCTTGTGGTAAATTGGTGTAACATGGATTCACAAATTCCCCTTCGCCTCTTTTGTTTTGAGTTTGTGTCATTTTTTTTTCTGGGGCAATGTGCCTTTGTTTTTATTTTGGTCCTGTCTCCGCCTCTGTCCTGCCATTGGTCTGTTCTCTAATGTGTGCACCTGTTCTCAGTTCATCCCTTAATTAGTTTGTCTATATTTATTATCTTCTTCCACTGTCTTGTTCGAAAGTCTTATTGTGCAGTTGTGTAGTTTAATCTGAGCCTTGCTTTCTTTGTTTCCACGTTACATATTTCCAGATTTTGATTCTCGGTTTGTTTTACTAAATATAACTTAATATAATTATCCTTATTAGATGCTGTCTGCCTGTGCTCTGATCCCTGCTCCAGACTTATAATAATATAATAAATAAACAAAATGCTCAATATACACACTTGCATCCTGCCCTTTTCCACCGCACGTTACACAAAAGCCTGCTTTTACATATTAGAAGATGATTAGTGCTTATATTTTATGATGCAAAATCATTTATCTGTCACATGGTCAATACTCATTTTTCTCTCTCTCTCTTTTTTTTTTGTTAAATGTGCCAAACCTTTTGACTAACCTGCAATCTCCCCCAGTTAAGTAGGTTCTCCAAAGGTTACTGTAAATCTTGTCATTTCTTTTAATTTTGACCATTTCAATGACCTCAGGAATCAACATTTGGAATCATCTGTCATAGTACTATATATTCAACACCAATCATTGTGTTCACAAAAATGTATATAGTGTATGTATATAAATATCAAAAACAAAAAACAAAGAAGTAATTTTAGATACTTTCTCTAGTATTTGGGAAGAACAAGATATTTAAATTATAACTAATAATCAGTACATTACTACAATTAATTTTGTGTAGTAATTTCTTCTCATTTTTTGAGATTTTGTCATCATTTTCCAATTCAAGGCATTTGTTTATTGATTGTATTACTGCATAATGTGTGCAGATATACAGCTTTCTTATCTTTTTAAGAACCAACAGTATTGATTTTATTGAGAACATTCATTTTAAAACATTTGAGCAGTAAGTCCACCAACCTGGTAGTGCTGGTTTAATCTGTAAATTACAAATATTTACTCACCTCTGGTCTGCAGACCGAGCCCACAGGTTTCAGTATGGCTACCGACTGCCTGTCTCACTGAATCAGGGACCAAAATGCATTGATGCCAGCGGTGTGTCTGCCACCTGCCAGAAAAACAGTACTGAAACATTAGGGTAACATTACAGCTCAAAAGTATCATACAGTAGGTGCATATAGAGCTGAAAAAATACTAGGGAGGAATAATAATGGAAAATCCAGTGGCCACAAATAGAACTAGTCTGCTAGTATGTGTGTGTCACAGCAGATTAGGACAATAGCCCTCCCCACCAGCAGAGGTCAATGTCTCCAGAATCCCAGTCAGATGCTCTTTTCCTCTTTCCTGTCTACTTCTATATAAGCACATGTTTTTCAGTTACTAATCGCAAAGTCTTGCCATTCATTTGGAATTGTACAAGTTCTCAGCTGGGCTTTCCCAAATTGCTATTTCTGCACTCTGACCCTAATTGATGTTTAATGCCAATACTGTGTTTGACCATTCCTACTTAACTACTACCATTTTTATAAACTCTGCACATGGAGCCTAATTCTCTTGCTGAGTGTGGTCCTTTAGAGTGTGTATGAACCAGGACACTCACTTACCAAGATATGCATCAGAAATGTTACTGCTATTTCAGTCACCATACATTATACATATCATTATACATCATACAAAATTATTATTTAATTTGTGCTTTGTAAACAGGATATATTTCAGCTCCAGCTTGTACCTGTATGTTGGACAGAGAGGTTGTGGGTCACATTCTCTCTCCTCGAAGAGTGTGGCTGGACATTCCTGACCACTATTGGCTGGCCTCTGAATGATGATCCGATGTCGGGACTGAGTGCTAATGGTGATATTCACTGAGAAAAGAGGTTCTGATAATAATCAAACAGACAAAACCAGATAAACATTCTACATTTACCTATAAAGAAATATCTGTCTATGTTTACTTGGTGTGCAGGAGGTTGGACATGGGCTCCATTCACTAAAAGGTGTAACGATGCAGTCCACCTTGCAGGGAAGAATACAGGAACGCTTCTGGTCTGGACGAGTTGATTCAGGACAGCTAGAGAAGTCAATCATATAAACACGTGGATTTTAGCTATGAATTTATAAAAGAACCAGACTTCTTTCTTCATTTTCACTTTTTTTCTCAGTCCCTGCCTGGAATATGCCATTGATATTTAACAATTCAAATGGTGCATTTATATGGAAACAAACAATTCACAATAAAAAAGATAAGATTTAGTTAAACACAGGGGGCTGTATTCAGAGCTGGCAAGTAAAGTCCAAAAATAAGGTCCAAAAGTAGTCAATATTTATGGGAAATTTGCCCGTATTGAGCATTTGGCTCTGCACCTGCTTAAGTCGATGGGGTTTTCCAATAACATCTAGACCACTTACTTTAAACACAAAAACTTGCCTTTAAAGTGAAAAAAAAAAAATCAGGGATAGAAAATGTGGACTGAAGAAAGAAATAAAAAAGTGAAAAAGTAAAAAGACTAATATAACAATATATTAATGGGAAGATTCCAAGCACTGAAATAAACATTTAATAGGAGACTATTATACTGTATTGAGATTATATTGCTGCTGCATGAAAGTCTAGCTGTAATTATCACATTAATCACTGTGTGCACAACTTAATGAACCATAAGTTACTAAATCAAGGTCATATAATCCTAATGCATGCATGGGATATAATTTTTTTTCATCACATTTTTAGCTGCTTTGATTTGTCAAATGTTTTGCTTCATCCAAAGCACTCTTCTGTAAGAAAACTAGCTGAGGGTTTCAAGGATAAGCCGAGCAAGCATTCTTCTGGTACTTTAGCAGCTCATTTTAAGTGTGATTCATAATTTTAACCAAGTTTGTTCTGGAAAAGCAGTGTCCCCAATAAAGATATGTCCACCAGGCAAAACATGAACAACAACAAACAATGGTGGTGCACTTAAAAAGGACAATACAATTAATTAATAGAGTGATATTTCTTTTTTTAGTGTAAGTACGTCCCAAAACAAGAATTTCAGAGTGACATATTGTGGTTACATCAAACTATCAGATAGTGGTGCTGGACTTGCAGCCCAAAGAGAGAAAGAGGTTCTTTATTGTTATACACATACACTACAATGAAATGCTTTTCTTTGCTTAGTCTTTGCTTGGAAAGCACGTTGGGCTGAGAGCTGAAAGCGCAGATCTTACGTGGTGTGGAGTCCCTGGAGCAGCTGAGGATTAAAGACTGAGCTCAAGAGTCCAACATTAGCAGCTTGGCAACACTGGCAACACTCTCAACCTTAGGATCATTAGCCTAGTACCTTACCTGCCCTCTTCAATGATCTGTTTGGCAACATTGCAGGCTTGTAGCCAAATACTTCCCAGGAAACTTTTTGTGCATTAGCGCTATAAAGACTCAATAGAGTAGGTTTTGATGAGACTGGTTTATGAATGGACTTTGACCCCATCAGGGCTGTGCAGAGAACAGTAGATATGCTTAGATATGCATTTATCAAACAGAATAATATATTTGATATACTGCGAAAGCAACAGTATGGAACTCTTTAGCTTATTTCTAAACTTATATGCAATGTGCAGTACCAACCTAGCAATCAGTGGAAGATGGAGCTACATTTATTTACCCCAAATTCACACCAGCGCATCATGTAAGCATCTGGAGATGTGCATAGTGACTGTCTGTTTACACTGCACATGATGTGTTAGAGGAGACGTTATCAGCATACGCTATGACTGCACCAATATCCAGAAAACTAATGGCCAAATGTTCAACTGTCGTGATAAGTTGAAAAAGGGACAGCCGAAATTGGTCAGCTGTAATTATAACATAGCTCAATAAAAACATGACAGGAGACATTGGAGAAGAGAAGACACTGCAAATGTATCTCTTTTGCATTATCCAAGAATATCCCAAAAATACACATGCTTTGCTACGCAAGGACAGGTTGCACAATCATGACATCTTTGTAGATTATGATTTTAAACATACAGCATATAGAAAGTATGGTTGTGTAATTTCTGCAGAGCTTCACTTGCACATGTGAGTGACAAGCAGAACGAAAAACAAATGCAATGTAACATGCTTGTCTATGTTTTACATGCTGCTAATGCAGCTGGTGTGGATTGAAATGCTTGTTTTATGGGGAAATGTAATCGCCATCTGTGATGTAAAAAAAAGAATAAATAAAAGCACTTCCTTCATTTATTCATACAGATAATTATTGAAATTCAAATTATTTAAATATCTAGCCTATTTGTCTGATAACAGCTAGCTATTAGCATTTTTTTGCATATTAAAATGAGCAGATTCTTGTACTGTTAGAGTTATTATGATCCTCGCTAATATTTAAGAGATTTAGCTGCTGTTAGGGAGATTTAGTTGATATTTGCACACATTTCTTGGTGAAAGATGACATTGAAAAGTTTTTACTTTTTTAATTTAACTAGAGTAATGCATTTGAAGCTGTACTTTGACCGTTACAAGTATTTGTTTAGCACTTTTACATTTATTTGAGTAAGATATTTACAGTATGTACACTATTTGTACTACATTTGACACTCCTGTGCTATTTTCCGTGTAGTGCCTACCTGTTTGGCTCCACCTGTCCACCGTCGACTCTTCTGCAGGCCACGTGGCGAGTCTGTATCCCAGTGCCACAGGCCCTTTCCTCCACCTCTTCCTGCTCTGTGCTGTTCCTGTCTGTGCCAGAGTCTGGAGTGCAGGGGCCCCATGGAGAAGTGTCCCAGTGGTACACAGTGTATGCCTGGGTGCCACAGGCTCTCCACTGCTCCAGCACAGGTGCAGGCAAACATCCCTTTCCCTCTGTATTCACAAAGCATGCTCACTGACTAATGCGATATTTTGCCAGTTACAATGCAACATGGTGAAAGGTAACAACTCTCAAATTGTTTTCAATTTGAATTGCATATATGACATCACTACAATTTGATTAAAAAAAAAAGAGGCTAAATGTGTATGGAAAGCATTCAGATACATTTCAGTTCAGCAATTCATGAAACAAGGAAGTAATTGTCTCAGATTCTTAATTATTGTCTTAATTATTATATTCATGAACAACAGCACTGTTTTACAGTCCACTAATCTAAAGTGGAACAATCAATGATTTCCATTTTCATTTCAATCTTAGACACAAATAAGAACTGTTTCTACTTGCATGTATGCATAGGTATGCATGAGTGTATGAATATGTGACTCTTTCACACATTACTCATTCTAGCACATTAAAATATTGTGACTCACTAACCATGCATAATAATAACAACTGTCTTTAAAAACATTCTCTTCACACATTATTTGCCATATTTGCCAATATCTAATGCCTGACAGCAGATACCATTCGTGACATGGATATAGAAAAAAACCCAACAAACTAATAATTGCTTTCAGACATAAGACATGCAAATTAGTTTTATTTGCATGATATCCACCCACTGTTTTTGTTTGCCATCCATTATTTTGCCACAGGACTGGCTAGTGGTGCATATTAATTTGAATCCTCAAGCAAATCAATAATTCAAGGCTATTTTCACACTTGGTGTTACATATTCAGTGCGGCCGTAGTTGCCATAAATTATAATTAAGATTAGTTTCCCTCCGCTGTGGCATTTGTGATGTGTTTTGAGAGAGTTAGAAATGTCTTACGCTCTCCTGAAGGTGCGAGGATGACGCGGGAGCGGTTTTGTTTGCCCTGCACTTGTTTGCTGGAGCAGCAGTGGGAGCAGGAGGACCAGGAGCTCCATTCTCCCAGCACGCAATCATCAGGACAAGGCATCTCACACGGCTTCCGGAGTGGTGGAGGATCCCCTGAACACCTCTCATTGGGAACAACGTCTCCTGTAGGATGAGAAAGTGCGATCAAGTCTGTGATGAATGTTCTGTTTCACTTGTTTCATTCTTTCTTTCTTTGCTTTAGATTTTTATCTGAGTTACAACTGAGGGCTTCAATTTCAATTCAGTTCAGTCCACTTCAATTCAATGTGCTTTACTGGCATGACCATTACTTCAGTTACAATATTGGCAAATACATTTTATACAAATAGCAGTGGATATGGTCACACACACACACACACACACACACACACACATATATGCCTTTATGCACACAATCTCATACGTGCACAAGAAGTGAGGTCAATTTCACACATACTGACACGCAGAAACAAATCACATGAAGAGTGATAAGCCTCTTATTCACTTGTTCTACTTGTCTTTAGAAACCCACAGAGGGTAACATCTCTCCAAGAACTACTCCTCTATGGTCATAGAAAATGTGCAAATGGAGACCTTTTGTAAAGCTGGAAATCAATTTGAAAAACGTGCCATACTAAAATGTAAATTTTATGAGCCCCAAAATTACCACTGAGTCTGTTATTTTATAAGGGTGTAATTTAATTCCTCACTGGAAAATAGCACAATGTCTAGATTTTTAGAAATTGCTGTGTTGGACAGGGTCGTTTTCCTGACTGATCAAGTAGAAGGATATTAGGCATAAATCAAGGAGGCAAAGGGGAATAAGGGATAGAGAAATGTCTGTATCCAGAAAAAAATCCACATAGTCTTGTCTGGTATCAGCTTCTCTGACATTTAAAAACAAGAGGGACAGTGAGATGTGTAAAAAGCTGTAAGCTAACTGTTATGGTTATGGCTTTTATTCTACACATATGATTTAAGCACATGCCTACTCGCATACCACTTCTTCTACATTCAATCAATACATATGCCATTTCTTCCATTTAATATCTAATTCTACTGTACAAAGCATTCCAACTCATCTATAGAATAAAATAAAATAAAATAAAAATGCTTATACCGTAGTGAGAAAAAATGAGAGTAATAGTGTACATGTTTAGGATTGCAGCATGGCTGATAGATCTCTCCAAGCATAAATTTAATCCACCAGCTTAATAGTCTGAATGAGCTGGAGATCCAGTATCTTGGATTCAACATAAGTTCTGAATATACGTTTTGCATTCATTCATCACAGGATGAGGCAACACTAACCCTGCTCAGAAGTGAACACCAGCAACCACAGGGCTAAGTAATGGGATGGGGATAAATAGGCTAATGATCACTATATAATAACACTGTACAAATGACATGCATATTTGATAAATGATCTCACCAGCATGCTAGACGTAGTCACTTAAAATGGGATTAAAATGAAGCTGATGGATGGTCGTCTTAGGATTGTGAAGATTCATTCACAACCATTCTGATTGTTTCATTCTATGGTAAGTGACGTTAACACTTGAAATGGCAGCACTATGTCAACAAGCACATTTTAAACATTTAACATAAGTTAAATCCTAATATATATATATATATAATACGATATGGAGTATCATATGGTATCATATCGTAAACAGACTGCATAATAAAGTAGGCTAGGCATCATGTTTATATAACGTGATGTGTAATAAACTTTTAAAACAAGCCTACACTCCTTCCTCTGAAAAAAATAGCTTCCTCTTTTTCTTGAATCAGACTAAGCTACAGGGGTTTAAAAAAGTGTTGTAGAAAATTGATCAACACCGTCTGACCAATCACATTGGAGAATTCAACAACTCTGAAATAATTATAATTAATAGTACTATTAAATAATACTACTGCTACTACTACTGCTACTACAATTACTATTACTACTACTAATACTACTACTACTACTACTACAATTGCCACTACTACTACTACTACTGCTACTACAATTACTATTACTACTACTAATACTACTACTATTATTACAATTCTAATTCTTTTGAAACTTGCACAAAAACTCCTAGCAGGACACGAGGCAAGAAGCACATACATATTACAGGCTATACAGGTTAAACAGGCCACAGGTTAAACAGGCCACACACGACAAAAGCTAAGCAAAGAAACACCGACAACAGAGAACGTACAGCAGGGGTGCTAATTATGGTAAACAAGAAACGGGTACGGGTGATTACAAGGCACATGATGGAGTCATGGGATTTGCAGGGCTGCTGAGAAAGAAAGTTTGTTGGATAGAAACATTTTATTACAGTATTAAATGACTACAGTGATTTGAAATAGTGAAGTGGATCTAGTGATACATAAATGCACACTGCTGAGATGGAGGATTGTTTAATATTAACGTTAATGAGATAATGAGTTAACATCAATACCATGATGCTACATTCTAATAGGGAAAGGCTTTGGTAAGAGATGGAATAATAGTGCAACATGTTTGTCTAATGATTGTCTAAGTGTATAAATTAAGAATATTTTTTTGCATATTGATTTACTGCCACATTCTTACTGTAATATATCATCATAAAAAATCCCTTATTATTAATATTCAGTAGAAGATTCTAAACATAAGATCCCGAGCAGTGCTAGCAGCCCCTAGAGCTGAAATGAAGCCTACATCATGTACAGTCACGGCTGATAGGAGCACATGCTGAAATGAAATGCTTTGTATTTTTTTCGAAAAGAATATACAGCCTATATTTCCTGCAGTGACCGTCCATATCTGAATGACATTTGGGCAGCTTTGTGATATGCTTCACACACTCAGAGGATTTAAAAGTGTCTAAAAGGCTTGCACAGTGTGTGTGTGTGTGTGTGTGTGTGTGTGTGTGGTGCTGCAGACAGTCATGAGACATCTGTGCCCCTGACTGAAACCCCAAAGGAGCCTTCAAAACATGGCTGGAAGCCTTTAGCTATCATCTCAGGGCTAAAATGTATGGCGCTCTGGCTCAGACTGGTACAGAGGCTATGTACACGTCTCTTGGTGTCTAATGACAGTCATTAGCAGAGTGTCCCATGATGTCCTGCTCTCTCAAAGTCAGTGTGTATTCTGATAAACGAGCCACATTTATCTCTGTGGGGATGGGGTCAGTCTGGGACAAAGACCGAAGACAAAGAGGAGGAAAACAGGGAGAAACATGACATCGAATATCATGGATGCAACTCTGTGTGTATAGGATACAGTACTGTGAATTAAGAAAAAAGGGCATGGGAAGTGGAATGAAAGGACAAAAGAGCAAAGAAAAAATTTGAAGTGCGATATGTACCTGTCACAGTAACACACTCCACTGCCTGCTCTTGAGCTCCACGGCCACAAGCTCCATCCTGAGGCACGCAGGGTCCTTGTGATGTCACACGCCACAAGAAGCTTATGGGGTGATCACAGGTCATCGCTTCGCTAACATGAGGGCAGCTCTCTGACTCACTCCAGGGCTCCTCAACAATAAAGCGCATCCTGAACATGAAACCTGAGAGAGAGAAACTGGATCAGCGGAGCGGTGTGTGTGAGGTGGAATGCAGGTGTGATGAATGACAAGGTAAGTATGAAATGGGGTTCTGCAGATGTCAAAAACCATGAGCATTTTTCCTCAATATAGTCATGCCATTACATTCAAATTTGAGCAATTTGAAAACAACAAATAGTCCAGAAGAGATTGCATTCATCTAATGTCTCAGACAGAAAGCAATCTGAAGCTGCAGATGAAGCTTTTTTTATGTCTGCATAATGATTTAAGTGGTACAATGGAGACAAACAGCAGTAAAGGATCGCTGCAGACTAGTGTATGAAAAGAGAACAATGCACTTCATAAGTCAATGGAAAAATGGAGAGAAAGCTGCTAATTAAGTACAGACTCAGTGGCCCCGTCTACACATCATAAAGGTCAGACATAAAAAAAAAAACCACAGTAAGTCTGATGAAGCATAGTTTGAAGGTAAATGGCCATTATATTCAAGTTATACCAAGTAGCAAAGTTTCAACATAATTATAACTTAAAACTTACCCCTAAAAGGTGCAACATTCACAGTAAATAAAACTACTTGGGCATTCTGTCCAAAAAGAACAATGCTGCCATAAGTAGAGTAAAAAGTGCAACTGCATGGAGTATACTGTATATCCATTTTGCTTTCTTTGTATTTTCTTCAGTTGGATGGTTATGGCATATGTCCTGAGGACATAGACATTTTGCAGAAATACAGTTTCTGCAATGGAACATATAAACTGCAGGGATTATAAGACTACAAATAGGCAATATTTCATATATCAGCCAGCATAGCAAGCTCTTTCTACTATAGTGCAAAATGTTATCTAATTGAGAAGTTGGTGACAAACACCACAAAATGCTTTAAAACAATTATTACAATAAATGTAATAGTTTTCAGTGTATTCAAATTCAGATTAAGTTTGCAAGTGTTATTTTTTCATTGCTGTGCTTCATTACAAAAATACAAATACAAGAGATGGAGAAATTGAGTCATTACTTTATTGTGGACCACAATCCTTTTTGATTTTCTACATTTTAAATATAACTAACTTTGTGTAAAGTAAATACATGACACTGAAAAAAGACAGACATTAACCACTTCGGTGAGTCTCGATTCCAGATGTAGTAGACCTATTTCCTGTTTCTGATGTTACTCTGTGCAACAAAGTTTTGATTGATGATCACTTCACGAGTAGTTGCAATGTACCTTAAGTGAAGCTTTTGCACCATGACTAACGATCAACCTTAAAGCTGGTGCAAATGACTTCTGGTTAAAACAAGGTTAACGATCACAATGACAAATGACAGGTAAGGTTTAAATAGAGGTACATTTTATTCTTTAATGTGAAGAAATGTATAATCGGCCTATAACTCATTCCAGTGTAATATTCAATATTGCATTAAGAATTTTGCATTATAACCCTTAACAGTTAACAGTCCCTCTTCTCTTTATTTTCCGACACTTATCACCTTTCCCCTACATTTTTCTCTGTTTCATTATGTTAAGATCTTGTTCCAAGTGATATATGTCTTGTATATATCATACTGTTTTCACTGTTACAGTAGTTATCTGTATTATTAAACTTCAAGTATCTGATCAATACTTAAAACTGTGTTTCCTATGTTTTGGCAACATTGTCCAACATCAGTCATATCAATAAAACTCAAACAGAATAACAGAATAAACAGGGGTTAGGCGTATATGATTAACAGAATAAACAGGGGTTAGGCGTATATGATTAACAGAATAAACAGGGGTTAGGCGTATATGATTAACAGAATAAACAGGGGTTAGGCGTATATGATTAACAGAATAAACAGGGGTTAGGCGTATATGATTAACAGAATAAACAGGGGTTAGGCGTATATGATT